>JAAGEH010000042.1:17168191-17195631 GCA_011751065.1 Lasiurus cinereus | reverse complement strand
ATAAGTATCTTTTAGATTCCCAACTGCCACTCCCAGTATATTTTCCTGGTCTTCTTTTCCTCTAAAGCTTAGTATAATTAACAAATAGCATGCTATATAACTTACTTGCTTGTTAAGTCTCTCATTAGATTTTTGTCTATTTATCTGATGTACTTTGACCACTTAGAAATTATTCAATAGTCACTCAATAAATATTTTCCAAGTAAATGATTAAATGATCAGCATGTCTCTGAATATGGTATTACTTCAGGGCCCAGAATATGTTTGCAAACCACAAAGGAGAGAATAAAACATCATATTTACAATTGGAGCCTAAAACCAACAACAACAACAAAAATGAATTCACTGGGATCTAAAGACAAAATTAAGTAAAGAAAAAAAATGTGTATGGTAATAAAATATGAAAGCTAAATGTCCAACTGCAAAATTAAAATCCATGTTTCAGATAATTAAGGAGCAGAATTGAAATAATAGTCTAATTAGAGCTGTAGCTTATAGAATATAAATGATTTTCCAGAATTACAGAAAAAAATATAGAATTTTAAGAGGCAAATAACATTTAAAGAAAACAGAGAAATAACATAAACATTGTCAGTGTCCCTAAAGGTAGAAAAACAAAATCATTATAATAGAACTAGAGGCCCAGTGCATGGATTCATGCACTGGATGGAGGGGTCCCTCAGCCTGATTTGTGCCCTCTCACAGTCCGGGACCCCAGGGAGATTGGGCCTAAGCTGGCAGTCAGACATCCCTCTTACAGTCCAGGGCTCTCGCAGTCTGGGACCCTCTTGCTCCTAAGCTCGCCTGCAGTGGAAGTGGGAAAGCTTCCGCCACCGCCCTGCACTCACCAGCCATGAGCCCGGCTTCTGGCTGAGTGGCACTCCCCCTGTGGGAGTGCACTGCCACTAGGGGGCAGCTTGATATGATACAAACTATATTAAGTATATATATGATAAGAAAATATGGTCATATCTAGTTATATTCTTTTTTTATACATTTCTGGATTTTTCTATTAATCATATATTTCCATACATAAAAAAACATTTACATATGATAAATAAAATTTTATAAATAAAAGAGTGAAAATCATGATTTTTTAAAAAGCATAGGAAAAGGACTATGAAAAAGTGCTATTGGGCCCTGGCCAGGTGACTAGTTTGTTAGAGCATCATCCTGATACTCTAAGGTTGCAAGTTCAATCCCTGGTCAGGGCACGTACAAGTACCAACCAATTAATGCATAAATAAGTGGATCAATAAATTGACATTTATCTCTCTTGCTCTCTCCTCCTTCCTTTTCCTTCCTAAAATGAATAAATAAATAAAATGGGGTACTATATAAAGGAAAATAAATACAAGTATATTTATTATATATGTTATATAATATTTAAATATCCAATGAGCATTATAGTGACAAATAACTAATGATCATAAAAAAGGATAAAGATATGAAGTGTTCTTTTTTTTTACTAAATTTATTGAGGTGACATGGATTAATAAAATTATACAGGTTTCAATGTACAATCTATAATACATCATCTGTATATTATATTGTGTATTCACCACCCCAAGAAGATCTGACATGCTCTTAAATTGGAATAATATGCAGCTGCTAAAACAATAAGCAAATCTTCAGAAAGTGATAAGGAAAAAAATTTCAAAATATATTATTATGTGGAAATAGTAAGATAGAGGGGGTTTCACTTGTATCAGGAAGGACCACGTATATATTAATTACACACCTATACATATACTATATATACCAATGATTTCTAGAATAATAGAATGAAACAGTAATAGTGATTGCCTCTGTATAGAGAATGAGAGACTGGGGGGTCAGCTTCCGGGGATTCTCTCTCTATATAAGGGGTCCCTAAAAAAGTATACAACACTTCACCAGCTAACTCAGTTTTGAAAATGAACTGCATGTTAATAAACAATGACTTTGTAATCATTCAAAATCTGCATACTAGTACATTTTTTACACACACACACACACACACACACACACACACACAATAGAGGCCTTGTGCACAAAATTTGTGCATAGGTAGGGTCCCTAGGCCTGGCCGGAGATCAAGGCTGATCTGTGGGCTGACCAGCGGGTGATCGAGGGGCCCCCGCTGCCACCACCTTGGCCCCGCCACACACTGCTGCCCACTCACTGGCCCCGCCCCACGCTGCTGGTCACCTCCCTCTGCAGAGTGACTGGGGGGCCGCCCCCGCTGGTTTCCACCTTGGCTGGCCTGGGGCCAGCGGGCTAGGGGAAACTCCTGCATTGATCATCTGCCCCCTGGTGGTCAGTGCACATCATAGCGACCAGTCCTTCCACCAGTCATTTGCTGTTTGGTCAACTTGCATATTAGGTTTTTATTATATAGGATATAAATATATATATTTAATATTTTTATTGCATTTTAAAGAGAGAGGGGGAGAAAGAAAGAGAGAAAAACATCTATGTGATTTACTGCCTCCTGCACACCCCCCACCAGCGACCTCGCCTGCAACCTGGGGAATGTGCCCCAACCAGGAATCAAACCAACAACCTGTTTGTGCATGGGATGATACCCAACCCACTGAGCCATACTGGCTAGGACTGTCACTGTATATTTTTTATGCTGCTAATTGGTTTCTCATTTGTTTGTTTAATTATGTAAACGTATTCCTTATTACATTTTTAAGTAAAATTATACAGCACTTGATTTTAAGTAAGAAAATCATTAATTGCCCACTATTTTCAAGCCCAATGTTGCCATATAAAAGAATCTGATTTATTTTCTGTATTGACATAGGCAAAACACCTATCTAAATTTGCCTTGATTTATATATCTTTCCCAAAGTTTCCATGAATTTTGAAAGGAAATTAGCAGTGCACATCTTCAGACTTTTGGCAAATAATTATAAACTGGAACCAGAAAACATTGTAGAAAAGACAAAAGAGTTTATTAAATGTGATTTACAATCAGGTCTAATTTTTCTTCCTATAATTACCCATAATTAAGAATGGCTTTATCATAACAACCTCCTATTATCATAAATCCATAATTTCCACTCTCTAATTTATCCCCCAAAGCTTATGTTGACATATTTTTCTAGTAGTTAAGTTTCACTTTCTTGAAATATTTTCCCGATGCCTGAATTTTTTAAACCCAGAATGTCATGGATGGAACTGGACTTTAGTGTTCTAAACTATAACATTTCCCATCACATTTACAGAAAACAACTCAGAATCTGCAGGAGCTTGGAACAACTGAAAATATTTGACACTATAATGTCACTCAGAGCTCAACAATAGGAGATTTTTTTATTTATTTTTAGAAACAGTTTCACATGGTTTCCTTCTGAGCTCTATCCTCAGGTCTTTGTCATTATTTCATCTGCTAGCATCTACCTGAGCATATTGCAATATGGTTATTTTCTTTCAATGTGTGAAGTGCCACTAAAATTTCATTTTTCATCACTCTGAAAGTAGAATTACTCAAGCCAGTGGTTTTAACTCCCTTTGAGGACTGTGAACGCTTTTGAAAATCTGAGACAACGCTGTGGACCTTTTCTCCAGAAGACATAATCTTAAACCCTCAAAGCTTATCCACAAAACTTCCAGGGTTTACAAAAATTAAGTCACAACGCTTATCTCAATCTTCACTGGACAATGAAGAGACATGGAGAAATACAGCAAACTCTTTTTATAAAAGGAGCAATATTATGTGCATAAGTAAACACGACTATGTTCAGTTTATGCTTTTAGTTTTCATAACATCCTGTGAGATAGCAAGCATGTTTATTAATAATCACCTATTAAAAAGTTTACACCAGCCACCTGAAGGAAACCACTCGGAAAAGTAGTTCAAGGATGTAGTCAAAATCACACAATGAATAAATATTGGAATCAAGACGCCAATCCGCGTCTTCTATTCACGAAGTGCATTCTTTTCCTTGACTTACACTCTTTTCTTTGTCCCTGCTTGGCGAACTTTTCCTGTAAAAGGCCAGATAGTAAATATTTCAGCTTCGCAGGCCCTATGGTCTCTGCTGTAACTCAGCCCTGCCATTGCAGCAAGAAGACAGCCAAAGACAACATGAAAGTAAAGGGGTGTGGCTGTGCTCTAATAATGACCTCCCAGGTGGCAGGCTGGATGTTGCCCACAGGCCATAGCTTGCCGACCCTGCAGTGTTTTGCCTCTACCTCAAAAAAGAAAGTCAGTTTTTAAATTGATTTTCCTGAATGGTTTGAATGTTTTTTACCATGAGTTAGGACTTTATTAAGTAATCGTTACTAAAATGCGAGTGAAATCCCTAAATAAAACCAACAACAACAGCAAAATCTCTGCAAAAAGAGGCTAAGGTTATAACTTTACATATTTATTTTTACTTGGAGATAGTTTCCCTGATGAAACCACCCTATAGGAAGGTAGTTCTGGGACACAAACTACTTCAATAATACATAGGAGCCAACATTACGTGTGAAAAGTAAAAAAATATATATCCTATTGCAGTGATGGGGTTAAGGAAACAAAAGTTTGGAAAGCAAATTAAATATTTTCTTATAATGTTTAATCAGTTAGAATATCAAGTAACCCTGAAGGAGGGCATTCAAAGTTTTACAGAACAATGTATTTTCTTTCTTTGTTAATACCAGTAAGATAAATAAATGTGCAAAATGTAATGGCTTGTTTTCACAAAAGAAAAATGATTCTAATAGTAAAACCAGCTTCTTTAAATTAGAATACTGTCATTCACTGTACCATTTTCACCTACATAATCTTATTTAACCTGCACAACAACTCTAATTGTGAGAAACACTAGCCCCATTTGACAAGTGATAAAATTAAAGATAATGGAACTGCGATTTACTCAAGAATATAACCCTAGCTCATAGCAAAGACGAAAACCTAAACTTACATTTTCTGAAATGAAATTTGACATTCCTTCAACTGTATAACTCCTTAAAAAAAACGGGGAGAAATATTTTCATTCTAAACTATGCTAAGTAATACTCGGCTAGGTGGCTGCATGAATACATATAACACATTATTTAGATGTAGGAGCTATTACCTACATCTATTTTTTATGCATCAAAATAAGTCACAGCATAGTTTCCATTAAGGAATCTACAGATGTCACTAAAATTAGCTATTAGAACATGTGTTCTTTTTGATCAGAAGCTATTTAGAAAGATTATGATTTATTCCATACCCCTTCTTTTCTTTTTTTCTTTTCTTGCTGTTTGCCCATGGGAATTTCACTCTGTTAGCATCTCCAGTGAGGGAACCTAAGCATAGAGGGGAGAGGTATAATATTCAACTAAACTGGCACCCATGTTATTTCTATTTTAAACATAAAGTTGAAAGGGGCAGGAGTTTAAGATTAGTAATTAACTAGAGGCCTGGTGCATGAAATTTGTATACAGGAGGCGTGTCCCTCAGCCAAGCCTGCATCCTCTCCAATCTGGGATCCCTCTCATAATCCAGAATAGCTGGCTGCCAACTGCTCACCTGCCTGCCTTCCTGATTGCCACTAACCACTTCTGCCTGCCAGCTTGATCACCCTCTGACCACTCCCCTGCCAGCCTGATTGATGCCTAACTGCTCTCCTGCCAGCCTGTTTACCCCTAACTGCCCTCCTCTTCAGGTTTGGTCACTCTTAATTGCCCTCCCCTGCAGGCCTGGTCCCCCCCCCAACTGTTCTCCCCTGCAGGCCTTGTCACCCCTAACTGCCCTCCCCTGCAGTCTTGATCGCCTCCAACTGCCCTCCTTTATAGGTCTAGTCCCTCCCAAAAGCCCTCCACTGCTGGTCATCTTGTGGTGGCCATCTTGTGTCCACATGGGGCAGCCATCTTTGACTACATGGAGGCAGCCATCTTGTGTATTGGAGTGATAGTCAATTTGCATATTACTCTCTTATTAGATAGGATAGGCATTTTTTGATGACCTGTGACTTCCAGTTGTTCCTATTGTCAACACAGGGTGGGGCAAGAGTAGATTTACAGCTGTGAGTAGATAAAATACAGAGTTTATTCTATTGTTATTATTTATTATTATGGTATTATTTTCCATACCAACAACTGTAAAACCTACTTTTGCCACACTCTGTATTTCCACCAATGGGATGTCAGTGTCAAGAGTCAGCTGCATGGAATTCCTTTCCATTTGGAATTAGTCTAGTCTGCATCGGACTTTATGTGCACACAAACCACAATACTTACACATGACCCTCATTTGGCACAGGTACTTCTTTTGTAAACATCGTGCTGTATTTACAGTACCACATACATAACAATACCAATTTTCCAAGAGTGAGATTGCACAAGCCTAAAAATTTATTTTAAAAAGGATGGGAAGAAAACAAATATGTAGCATAATGACTAGCTGAAAGCCACGCAGGCCCACACAAAGGTTATGACATTCCTTTCTTATCAAATGAAATACTTGAGACAGTTACAAACAGTATTTTTCTGATAATCATCTCACCTAGTTTTAATCACATCCCGAGCCACACCTTCATAGCCAATGGTTAGTCCGATGTCCTATAAAATCTATAACTTATGACAAATAGTACTAGATTTCAGTGGTTAGGAAGGGGGAGAAGACAAAGCAAAAATAGATTTTGTGTATATTCAGGACATTAACTTCATGAGAATTCTTTGCTTCCAATCTTGAGGTAATTTCTTGATCACAAAACTTGACAGTGATTGCTTTCCAGAAGGTTTAATATGTTATTGCAAACTTTTCAGAAGTATGCAGAAATATAGTGTATTTTGTTACAAGCAATTCCTGACTTGAACACATCCAAGATGTATATGACTGCTATGCTGATACCATAGTCAGCCCTCCTCTCACTGGGAGTTCCAGTTTCTGTTAGATCTATGCTCTCTTGCTCTGTGTTCTTCCACTACAAAAACAGAAGAGGAAAGGGACAGAGGGGGAGTAAAAGGGGGAGGAAGAGGAAGATGGGGAGGGGGAGCATCTTCCTCACTCCTGGAAAGATTATATCTCTAATCCTTCCAACCAGCACAAGATTCTGGGATTCTGAACACCAGGTTCTCTGAACCTAACCTCTTTATGACTGATGGGACATATGTAATGAGAAGAGAAGATGACTAATCTATTTCATTATTGCTTTGGAGTCTACAAAAATATTAATGCAATAATTCAGTTTTATTGCCTATCAAATATAATTTTGAACTCTACAAACTTAACTACCATTCATAAGACATATTCTCAGAGAAATGCATTTTAACTTAGAAAATAAGTAAACCTATTGTGAATGGCAGGAAATATGTTGTTAATATTCTGAGACAGGCTTTCATTTCCATTAATTTAAGTGGATGAGAAGAGAAACTGGAATTGAAAAACCCAAAACAATTTCTTAATTTCAACGTCTGTATTTCAAATGCCCAACACCAGAGTCACATATTTTGGGAAAATAAATAAACACACACTTTGACAAACTGGTATAAAGAAAAATACAGAGATTGTAGTCAAGGGTGGGAGTCACCTCAAAAGATGATCTGTGTTTTAAGCTACCTCACAGAGCATTAACTTTCCTTTCAAACGGGTTTCCAAAATCCAATATGCAGTTTTCTGAGAATGGCTAAGAGACCAGTGAAATGCCACAGAATTATGAGTGTACTAAATTAATAAGATAACACCCACCCACCAAAATTGCAATGACATCATCCCCTGGGAAAATGCTAGCTGGTAAATTCTACACCACTGCTTCAAGTGCATTCATTTCCCAGTTCAGAGAGTGGCTCCTTGAGATCACAGAATTGAACAATTTTCCCTTCACTCTCTAAGTTGTGTATGTGTGTGTGTTTACCATTTCCAACAGAAAGGTCCTAGGCTCCTTGCTGAAGAATGTATAAGTCTCTACAGCTTGCAATATGCCCTCTTGCAAAAACCCAAATAAACTATTTGATAAAGTTACTCCAAATCTTTAATTTTTTTAAATTTCGTCTTGTTTTTTCAATCATTACGCATTATGCGAAACAGGCAAAATAAAGGGTTTGCAGTAAATCTGTGACAATTGTCATAACAGCTTTAGCAATTCAGCCTGGGTAGAAGCAAATTAAAAGTCCCTGTGGCTGGTCTAAAATACAGAAACTACATAACTGAATTCAATCTCTACACTCAAGTGGTAGAAAACGACTGCTTTGTAACTGTGAGCACAGCTAGTCCAAGGGAAAGCTTCCCATAAAGTTCCTGTAGACCATAGTGGCATCCTTGTCATTATGCATTCTGACCATCAGAGATCATGATGGTTAAGGGATAAGTTTGGGCAGATCTCAGCCCCAGCATTCCAATTTACTTTCCAAGGCGGAAAATTTTATCATGGTTAATGCCTTACTTAATCACATTACAGTTTATTTCTATCTCCAAATTGACCTCAAAATAGAATTGCAGTTGTCCATTACATCATTTTGACAAGAGCCTTTCCTCCAGTTATCAGTGATTTCCCATTAATTTTAAAATAATAAATTTAAAACCCAATACCCCTATGACAGTGTTCTCAGAAATAAGTATATCTCCATCAGGAAATTTTCTTTTTTTAATCATATATCTGTCCACTGTTCACCCTCCTTAGTTCAAGTCAACATCTTCTCTCCTGTGGATGAATGCAATGATCTTTTCCCTGGTCTCCCTGCTTTTCCCCTTGCCCTCTGAATGGCAACCTGAGTCAGGTCATGCCTCTCTTCTGCTTAAGTCATTCATGGTTTCCCTCTGACTTTACAGTGTTACCTTGACCTACCAAATCCTACCCACCCAGCTCTTATTAATCTTGCTAACCTTGCTTCTTCTGGGATCTGCCCCATGGACCCATCTGAAGTCCTTGAATATGCCCAAATCTGCCCCTCTCACGGTCTTTGCCATTGCTGAGTCCTCTGCCTCAGCTCATCTTTGCCCTCCTCTTTACCAGCGGCTTTCTTTCCATCGCCCAAGTTTCAGCCTAAATGTCACCTGCTCAGATGTCTTGAATAATCTCCATTAGAACAACTCCCACTCCCTACCCAGTTCCACTATCTGCTCCCTATCACTGCATATCAACTTCTTATGCAGTGTTTATGGCCATCGATAATGGTCTTGTTTTTTAATGTGCTAATAATTTATTGTTGGCCTCTTCAACCCAACTGTGAGCTCTAAGAGGAAGCCTGCCCACCTGTATTCCTCATTTGTCTGAATTAAAAAATAAACAAATAAAAATTGAGGTGAGGGAAGCTACTAAAATGGAGCTTCATGATAAAACAAAACATAAAAACTTGGCCATTGTTTTTCCTTCTTTCCCTTCACAGGATCAAGTAGCACTCTCTATGAATTATAAGCTTGCTGCCTAAATATGCATTTCAATATTTAACATTTTGACTCCTTTCTCTTCATTGTATTAGTCACCAAGGCCTGTTGATTCTTGCATCTAATTATTTTAGCATTTTGTCCTACTCTCATCCCTCAACAGCAACTCCAATCACCCCAGCCAATACTCTCCTGCTTCTTCCATGGGTCCCTGAAATTACCTCCTAATTGTCCTCTTAGATGTCAGTCTCCATAGATTCTCTTCTGAAAAATGCATCTTCGAATGTCACTTTAACCTGTCATTCCACTTGCCAAAACAGAAAAAAAGAAAAATCCATGTTCTGTTTTACAGTAGGTCCAAAATTCGCAAAAATCAAATTATATTCAACTATATTTTTTTCCCCACCTGAGTCAGTCAAATAATATTTCCCACTAGTTCTTAAAACAATTTCTCTGGTCTAGTCAAATGCTTACTTTTCTAATCCTCAAAATAAATCAAGTTCATTGCTCTCCTTGTGTTTTCACTTAGCCACATCACAGACTCAGGGGCTCTATCCCCTTCATCAATCGAAACCAACATTTTTCTTCAAAGCAGAGTTCACATTCAATTTCTCTAATTAAATCTTTCCTCCCAGCTCCAGCCCACATAATATTTCCTTTTCCTCGATTCTTACAGCACTTCAAACATGGTTCCATGTACGATATGAATATGCTTGTTTCTGTTATTCTTCAGTTATTTTATCTTGCACATTGGACTGCAGGCAGAGACTGTGTTCTTTACACCTCCAGCAGTAGCAGAAGTAGCACTGATTCAACAGGAGCTATTTACACTGACTTACTATTTTACATGGCCCTGAGCATGAATCCCTTCAGTGCCAAACAACAGTTCTAGATAACTTACAATTCCCTAACAGAACATACTGTCTTAGACCCCTGATCTTGCTTACATGAATTCCCAATGCCTCAAATGTTTCCTTTCCATCTTTACTCATCTGGAAAATTCCTAGTTATCTTTCCAGTCTCAACTAGGACACTCACTAAGAAAAGTATTCCTTGTCCCTTTCCTTACCTACCCATCTACCCCAATATCTATGTAACGTGTCACTCCTACCCACCTCCGTTAAATGTTCTGAAACATAACTATAGGTTAAATGATTATTGGTCCCTTTGGCCCCTCAACTGGTCCTTGTGCAACTTAAGCTCAAATAATTGATCTTTTATTGTTGCAGTAGCAGAGTGATACTGTTTTATTACTTGTTGAGTCAACAAATAAACAAACAAAAAATTAGTAATGAAATCTATTGAAAGAGCTAAGAATTTACTATAATCAGTATCAATTTAGCATTATGTCATGTCTAGTAAGCCACACTTCATACTACTTAGATAGAATGCCTAGTTTTTTATTCCAGAAATAATTATCAAGCACCCACTATGTGTCAGACATTGGATATATGGAAAAGATTCAAACACACAAAATCCCTTAACCTCATAGAACTTGCATCTATGATGAGAGAGGCATGAAGTATGGTTTTTCTTAACTGAGTTGGAAGCCACAGAAGGTTCTGAGTAGAAGGTTCCTTTCTATAAGGATACTGACACTGAGATGATGTTGGCTGGGACCAAAATGGTAGTTAAATGGTGGATCTCCTTTAAAGGCAGAGCTCTCAGAATTGGCTGATAGTTGGAAAGTGGGGTGTGTGAGAGAGAGAGAGAGAATAGTTAAAAATGGGTTTGGGCTGTACAACTATGGAATGTAATTTGTGAAGGGCTTGGAAGGGCGTGATTTGGGAAAGAATATATAGACATATGAAGAGATTTTCTAAAATTAGTCCTTAAATCTTAATATTCCATTTTGTGTAATTGAACTCCCCTTGGGCATATTTCCAATGAACAGTAAGGGTAACTTTGGCCTCTCAGGCAAATTGATAATATTGAATAGAAAAATCTTGGACAACTGCAGCCAATGCAGCTCCCTGAAGCACACTACCTGTACCAGGCACCTTATAAAATCCACTGCAATTTATTATCTAAAAGTGTCTCAAGTTCTATTTTTACTTTTCTAAATAGTTTTTTTTTTTTGTTTTTTTTACTTCAGAGAAGAAGAGACAGGGAGAGAGAGATAGAAACATTAATGATGAGAGTCATTGATTGGCTGTTCCCTGCATGCCCCCTACTGGGGATTGAGCCCACAACCTGGGCATATGCCCTTAACCAAAATTGACCTGGGGTCCTCCTCAGTCCTCAGGCTGAAGTTCTATCTACTGAGCCAAACCGGCTAGGGTTCAAGTTCTATTTTTAATTGACTGATACAACTAGAATTGAGGTTACAATTTCTATGATTGCTAAAAACCACTTCAAGCCTCACACAATTATCATGAACATTATTAGTAATTGCATTTTTTTCATTTTTCTTTTAGGTTTGTTTTATTTAAGTTTAACGTTAATTCTATGCTGTGTTTCAGTAAGAACAATACAGATTTTGTATCTGTGGCTCCAGTCAGATATCCAGTAGTACAACTTAGCTTCAAGTTACACATACTGAACAAAGGAGGTTGAGCGAGCAAAGGAAGGGGTGAGGGTGGGGAGAGGGAAATTTTCAAATGCACACCTATGAAAGAGGCCAAAATGTTCACTGAACCTTAGAAGATAATCTAGTCCAGGGATGGGGAACCTTCTTCCTGCCAAGGGCCATTTGGACATTTATAACAGCATTTGAAGGCCATACAAAATTATCAGTTTAAAAATTAGCCTACTATATTTGGTCAGTTAATTAATTTACCCCTAATGCCTTGGCAGGGCCAGATCCAATGATTTTGCGGGACATATACGGCCTGTCGGCCAGATGTTCCCCGCCCCTGATGTAGTGCAAGGTCAGAGGAGGTGGCCTTGACCTAGGAGTAAAGACCACGAAGTAAATCTGGATGACCTTGAATGACTTAACTCACCTAAGCCTGAAGCCTGAGATAGAACAGTAGGAGATCTGGGCTGCCAGGCAGCTACCTAAACAACCTAAATAATCATTTACTGTGCTTGATGGCTATCATTTGGGGTAAGGCTGGCAATAATGGCTTATTTTTTTCATGTGTTGAAGGATATGTCTGCAAAACTTACTGAATTTGGGATTCAAAAAATGAGACTGTTTATAAACATACCCTGCAACAGGAAGGCTGTATAATGACCGAGTCTCCTGTGGAATAATTTAGTGGTGGTCATGATGAGTTATAACTTGGACTTTTGAGCTTTCACTGGGCAGAAACAAACCATTCTCACTCAGTCTGTGAGCTTTTTTCCCTTCCAGACTCTAAGTAGTTTACACAATAAACAGTCATTTCCATCGTAGAAATGACCAAGATGCCTACGCGCCAAAGTTAACCTGTTATTATGGTTAGAAATCAAGGTTGCCATTCTTCCAGATTTTCACAGCCACACAACTTTTTGACTTAGCTAATGGAAAAGTAAGAGTAAACATAGTTCCTTGACCTCTTAATGAAGGCAAAAATCAACATGCTAAGGTATTTATTTCACTGGCAAGTGACCCAGCACAAAGAGGCATTGCAGTGGATTCATAATGACAGGTCACTACAGATTCCTCTCAAAGGGAAATTTTAAGTGGGAGATCATCCACAAATTCTCCATGCTTTCTTCCTTAGGGCTTTGATATAAAGTACTGATTTGAAACCTTATAAACTTAATTTGTCATTTGTCAATGACACCAAAAAATAAAATTTTTAGAAATTTAATTCACTCCCCAAAATCAGAGATCAAGCCCAGGAGAGGCATAAGTGGAAGGGCAGAATTTGGTTTTGCACACATATTTGCTTTCACTTAAAATTCCTTCATAACTGTGATGGATCATTTTCCTTCCTTATTTTGAATATTATGCTTTAAAATGACCTCTTTGCATTAAACCAGACAGCTATAACTCTCCCTGGTCCCCAAGCCTGGCAAGTCTGGCATTTACATCCTCTGGGTATTTCTTGAGCACTGAGTGACTGGCTAACAGAAGAGAAGTTACCTACACGTCCCCATTCTGCTGCCTAGAAGGTGCTCGTGCACTCAGGGGGGTTCACACAGTCTGGCCTGTGCACTCTTGCAGTCCAGGAGCCTTTGGGGTATGTCCAACTGACAGCTTATATAATACAAGGCTAAGGGGAGCGGGCCTAAGCCAGCAGTTAGACAGCCTTAGCGCTGCTGCCGAGGTGGGGCAGGCTCCTGCCACCACCACTGCACTCACCAGCCATGAGGCCAGCTTCTGGTTGAACAGTGCTCCCCCTGTGGGAGTGCGGTGACCACCAGTGGGCAGCTCCTGTGTTGAGCATCTGCCCCCTGGTGTTCAGTGTGCATCATAGTGACCGGTTGTTCCACCATTCTGTCAATTTACATATTAGCCTTTTATTATATAGGATATATATATATATATATATATATACACACACACACACACACACACACACACACACACACACACACATATATACACATACATACATACACACACACATACGCACACACACGCACGCACACACACACTAGAGGCCCTGTGCACGAAGTTCATGCATGGGTAGGGTCTCTAAGCCTGGCTGGCGATCAGGGCCAATCTGTGGGGCAACCAGCAGGGTGATCGGGGGAGCCCCCACTGGCATCCATCTTGGCTGGCCTGGTGCCACCCACTCCCCAGCCCTGCCCCCACCAGGAGCAGTCGCTTCTCTTTGCGGGGCAACCAGCGGGTCAATCGGGGGCCCACACTGGCACCTGCCTTGGCTATCCTGGGGCCTGCAAGGGAAGCTCCTGCATTGAGCGTCTGCCCCCTGGTGGTCAGTGCATATCATAGCAACCAGTAACTCTGCTATTCAGTCAATTTGCATATTAGGCTTTTATGATATAGGATACTAGAGGCCTGGGGCATGGATTCATGTGCCAGTGGGGTCCTCAGTCTGGCCTGTGCCCTCTCACAACCCAGGACTCCTTGGGGGATGTCTGCTGGTTTTGGCCCGATCCCCTCAGGCCAAGCAGAGGGACCCCACTGGTGCACAAATACTGCACTGGGCCTCTAGTATGGATATACGATCTTGGTTAATCTCTTCCTATCCTCCCACTCCCCTCTTGCCTCTGAGATTCATCAGTCTGTTCTATGTTTCTATGCCTGTGCATTGAGTATCTGCCCCCTGGTGGTCATTGCATGTCATAGCTACTGGCCAGTCAGCTAGCCAGTCCCTTAGACATATATGGTTAATTTGCATATTGCTCTTTTTATCTAATAAAAGAGCAATATGCAAATTAACCATCACCCTGCTACATCCACAAACCACACCCACAAGCCAATCAGGAGATTGTATGCAAATTAACCCAACCAAGATGGCTGCAGCCACAGAGTGAGCAGGAGGCTTGGGTTTCCCCAGAAATGGAGGAAGCCAAGCTTTCTGCACACCCTGGCTGGCCCAGGCCTCTGATGAAGGATACAAAGTTTCAATTATAGAAGATAAATAAATCCAAATAAAAATGGCGGCAGCCATGGGGCTGGAGAGAGCAGGAGGCTTGAGTTGCCCTTGCTGATGGAGGAAGCCAAGTTTCCATAGCCCTGGCTTGCCTTGGCCTTTTCCGCTTAAGGCTACAAAGTTTCAATTATAGAAGATAGATAAATCTGAACAAAAATGGGGACAACCACAGAGCAAGCAGGAGGCTTGGGTCTGCTCAAGGCTACAAAGTTTTAATTATAGAAGATAAAGAAATGCCAGATACCAGGGCCTCTGCTTGGGTCGCCAGGGGGCGTGGCCAGCTTGCAAACCACCACTAGTCCCTTGTTCAGGCCACCTCACACCAAGGGAACCCTCACCCTGATCTGGGACACCCTTCAGGGCAAGCCAGTTGGCCCCTACCCATGCACTGGGCCTATATCCTATCTAATAAAAGTAATATGCAAATTAACCATTACTCCAACACATAAGATGGCTACCCCTATGAGGTCAAAGATCCTGCCCCCAGGTGGACACAAGATAGCTGCCACAAGATGGCCAGCAGAGGAGGGCGGTTGGGAGGGACCAGGCCTGCAAGAGAGTGTAGTTGTGGGTGATCAAGCCTGCTGGGGAGGGCAGTTGGGAGGGCCAGGCCTGCAAAGGAGGGAAGTAGGGGGTGATTGGGCCTGCAGGGGAGGGCAGTTAGGGGTGACCAGGCCTTCAGGGAAGGGCAGTTAGGGGCAATCAGGCTGGCAGGGGAGTGGTTAGGGGTTGATCAGACTGGCAGGCAGAAGTGATTAGGGGCAATCAGGAAGGCAGGCAGGCAAGAAGTTGCAAGTCCTGGATCATGAGAGGAGTGTCCAACTGCCTAGTTAGGACTGATCCCAGTAGGCTTGGGCCTAAATGGGCAGTGAGACATCCCTCGAGGGGTCCCATATTGGGAGAGGGTACAGGCTGGGCTGAGGGACACACACACTATTGGAAACACAATATATGAAAAGAAAGCCCTGAATAATTAAAATAGACATGCATATAAGAACAGGAATAACCCGTTAAAATGTAGAATTAAAATCTATAAATTGAAAAAGTTGATATTAAATCATTTAAACAAGTCAAAATTGTACTTCAATCCTTTGTTTCTAAAATCAAAGAATCAAAGATGCAGGAAAATTTAAAACTATTTGCCCTCCCCCCCAGCAGCGCGTGCACGCACGCGCGCGCGCGCACACACACACACAAATTATAATTTCAAGCCATTGCATGAAGTTCCTACCCATTTGTTAAATAACAAATGCATTGCCCTGGAGTTTCATGTGTATTTTAAATTTAATGCAGGATTCTGAAACAATAACTAATTCATTTCCATCATTCCTTTGTTCAAACCTTTAAAACTTCTTTCCAAAATTAATTCACTAAAATCTAGTTTTCTACCTTACAAAGACCATTTTGATCAACTGTAATAAATAAAAAATTCAAACAAATGAATTTTAGCTCACAAGCTGTACCAAAATTAAAAAACAAAATAAGTTGTCTCCTACCTATGGTGGTAATAACAGTGCCAGCAAAGAAGAAGGAACTTCCCAAGTCCCAGTGACTGATTTGATTGGAGGTGTTTCCTAACGGTATAATCCCTGCATTTATTGCTGCCACTATTTGCTGCAAGTTTAAAAAGAAATTCATCAGTACACATGAATCACATGGAGGCATCAAACAGCATATATTTCACCCCAGATAGCTAATTAGACAAGGAGATTCAATTCTAAGGTTGGCTTTTCCACTTAAAATATACAATATAGATTTTAACTTTATACTAAAGAATTTAATAAATTCAGTTCTATTTGATAGCAAGTGAATGGATCTGCAGGAAACTTATCATATGCATTCATATCATCCATTAACATATATAGTGACTTATTTACCTTAGCAACTAACGTAGCAATGCATTTTTAGTAAACACAGAATTAAAATATCAGATGGTAAACTACAATTTAAATAATATATAGCTTCATCAAAAACACAAACATTTCCAAAGTCCTAATCATTTTGGATATTAAACCTAAGTAGCCAAGCCTGGGAAGTGTGAAGCTATAGAGAACATATATCAATTAGGTCCAACAAAATAGGTTAAGTTGAAACTGAAAAGGCAACCACAATTCACTATTCCCTAAGTAAGTCCATTTATATCTAGATTCTTAGACTTTCTACGGATTCTTATAAATTCTATGACAATGAGTGTCACCAAAGATCCATAGATACAATCAGTTAACAATATTCCCATAGGACCACGAGGATCTAGATGCTGCCTTGAGTAGTACAGACAGACAATGACATTTTAAGCCTTCTTCAATCATCAGATGTTGGGGAGGGAATGGGGAGTTCCACAAACATTAAACATAGAAGGGAATATGAGCCCAAACCACATAGCTCAGTGGTTGAGCATTGACTATAAACCAGGAGATCACAGCCCTATCAAGTTTGATCTCTAGTAGGGGACATGCACAAGGCAGCCGATCAATGATTCTCTCTCATCATTGATGTTTCTATCTCTCCCTCTCCCCTCTTCTCTGAAATCAATAAAAATAAATAAAATAAAAATAATGGAAATGTGTTAGGAGAAAATGTGTAGTGAAAGAAAAACATAGAGTTAGTTCAGATAAGATATTTCTGTTGGAAATACAGTCTTAGATTTCTTGACTTACAGATTTTAAAATTAGAGAAAACTTCATTTGATAGGCAAAGAAATTAAAGACATAAGAGGTAAAGTGGCTTGTTTAAGGTTATATAGTTTACTGGTGAATGGGTAAACACTACGCTGTACGAATACTTGGAGGCACTATCCAAGAAATTATTCTCAGATGTGGTAAAGCACATAATCCAGAGCTGAAATACAGAATAAAGTCTCATTCATCTAATTTATTTTCATCTATAAATTAAAACTTCAGTGGTTGTGTGTAAAGTTAATTGAGTTATAATTGTTTACATTAACTATGACATATCTTTACTGCAAAAAATTAGAAAAATACAGAAAGTTATAAAGGTATGTTATGAATAAAAACGTTATAATTCCAGAATTATAACGATAGTGGTTATAACGGAGATAACCACTATTAATTTATTAAGGTATCTTCTCCTGGTACTTTGTAACCCTTTTTACATAGTTGGATTTATGAAATATATGAAATGTGTTTTCTATTTTTATCATTATTCTAGATGCAGTTTTTCCTTATCAATATCATATTTGTTATGGAAATATCATTTCTCAATATGTAGACATTCTAAAATGTGTCTTATTATAAAAATGGTGCCATGAACATTTTTGTGTATAAATACTTCTGCATTTCTGAATATTTTCGAGAGATTTCTAGAAATAAAGTTGCCACATTAAAGATTATGAATATTTTGAAGCATTTGATGTATAGTTATCCAAGAAGGTTGTTAACAATTTCTTTCCCTAAAAATTTATAAATGCTTACCAATATTATTACCCCTAATATTAATGTTTTATCTTTACCAAACTGTTAAGAATTATTTCATTTATATATCCTTTATGGTGAGTGAGGTTGAACACTAATATTTTCTTTATCATACATTCAATGCACACAAATATATACATATTCACATATATTCAAAGAACAATGAAACTAGTTTTGAGTTAAATAATTTTCCTTATCTGACTCTATATTGTTACTTTAATATCAGATAAGACAGGTCTACCTGATTATACTTCTTTAAAAAAATTTTTTTGCAGTTACTATCTATTATTCTTGCACAAACTTTGGGATCCTTTAGTTAAATTTTATACAACTTTTCATTTCCACAGGCTTTTCAAATCCATTGCTTGGATATTTGTGAAATTATAAATTAATTAAGGAGAATGAACACTAGTATAATAAAAACATTTCCCATCAAAGAACATGGTATGAATCTCTATTTATTGAGTCCTCTTTAATATCCTAAACTAGAGTATTTTCATATACTTCATATTGGTCTGTAAGGTTCTTCTTAAGTATATTACTATTTCCATTTTAAATTATAACTGGTTATTGCAGCATATTGCTGATTCTCTGCAGCAGAAGGTCTCAATTTTTTAAATCTCAAAACCACTTTACAGTCTCAAAAATGATTGAAGACCTCAATGAACTTTTGTACATGTGAGTTATAACTAATGATATTTACATTTGTTTGGATTTATAATTCTTGCAATGTTTCTACTCATGCAAAATATAACAAGAATCCCATTATATATGAACATAAGTAACCTACTTTTATGAAAAATAATTGTTTTCCAAAACAAACATTTAGTGAGAAGAGGGGCATTATTCTATAACTTTATAAATCTCTTAAATATCTGGTTTAATAGAAAACAGATTCTAATATATGTTTCTTCTTTCAATATATTGAGAGAAAACAACACATTACCTGCAGAAAACTCATAAGATAATCGGAATGCAAAGGCACAAAAAAATCTTAGTATTACTAAGAAAAATAGCTTTGACCTCATTAAACCTTTGAGATAGTCCTGGAACCACATCTTGAGACCCGCTGCTCTATGCTACTTCAACTCACTGCTCTTATTTCTCTTTTTTATCTCTACCTTAAAAAACAAACTAAACAAATTTATAGTTTACAAATAAGACATTTTATCTCAGCATCTTTCAATAACTATGTTTTATTACTTTTCATCTCTTATTACATTGCGTAGTATTTCTAAAGCAATGTTAAATAAAAATGATAACAGACTTCTTTGGGTTTTTTTGTTACATAAATTTCTCAATGACATCAGTGTTTTATCATTAAATATATTGACCATTGGCAAGAAAAGTGGGGTTTAATTAAATAATGATGAGCAGCCAAAAAAATTAGAAGGACATATAAACTTAAAAAATTTAAAATGTCTTTAAAAATATCTTAAGATAGCAACATACACATTAGAACTGTTTCTGTATATGCTATATAATGTGACCAAACAACCACATCAAACACAGGCTCAGTGATCTCTAGCCTTATCGTTCCCAGGAAAAACAAACAATTCCAGTAAAAATCAAGGAAGAGGGGTTGGTATTGCATCCAAAGTATATTTTTATATTTTACATTCATTTATTCAAAAAGATAATCAATTGCTTATGGTGTTAGGCCAGTGGTTGGCAAACTCATTAGTCAACAGATCCAAATATCAACAGTACAATGATTGAAATTTCTTTTGAGAGCCAAATTTTTTAAATTTAAACTTCTTCTAATGCCACTGCTTCAAAATAGACTCGCCCAGGCCATGGTATTTTGTGGAAAAGCAACACTCAAGGGGCCAAAGAGCCGCATGTGGCTCGCGAGCAGCAGTTTGTCGACCACTGTGTTAGACAATGGGGAAGCAAGAGAAGTAAAAACATAGGTGATAAAGATGAGAAGTGATAAGGCATATCCTTAGACTCCACCCCATTAAGTAAATTATTTTACTGACTAGAAGCAAGCTAATTTCTCCAACAAATGACTTAATATAGCTTTCATGACCAGCACCATAATTTTTTAGCCTGTTCTTTTGCTTGTCCATGATGAGGTGTGACATTACCCAGACACTTGGATAAAGGCCACAAATTATTTAAATGCAAAATAAGCAAAAGTAGACTTATAAACAGTATGCCTGGCCATGTGTGGGCTGTAAATAGTTATCACAGAGCTGTGATTATTGCAACAGAAGCTTGAGATGGAACTGAGAATATGTCAAATCACTATAAGAATGAGTCTACCATGAGGTCCTTTTTCTGGAATATTCTTGTAAATTTATTTTATATTTTTGTGCAAGTTCTCTTGGTCACCATCCACAGGAAATTGAATGCCCTTGGCAAGCGCACTGTCATAGATCTAAGAGTCTGCAATTTCAACATAAATTCAGGCCATTAGATCACTTAACAAATACCTTCATTAGAACTGTTTCTGTATATGCCATATAATGTGACCAAACAACCACTTCATCAATAATAAAAATTCACTTTTCCATTAAAGGCAATTTTTGTAGAAATGAAGTCATGTTGACAACTAATGAATAAGTTGAATTGTTTTGGTTAGGGTGAATAAATGTTGGGTCCTATGTATTTAATTCTAATATACTATTATTACCTGAAAGGTTTCCAAATTTAAAATCTACAATAGATATAGTAGATCTTGGTTGGATTGTCACTCAATTTTGCTCTTCAGTTTATAGGCAATAATAGGATGTACACAAGGAAAGGAAGTTGAATCATAGTCAAAGTTATGAACTTATACTTAGAGTTCTACAAGGCTTATACTCATAGAAATGATAAAGGTAATTACTCAAAATTATGAAAATCTTAGTTTCCATGACAACAATGGTTTTAGAATCGAAATTCACAGCATTCTACTGTAAATTTGTGCATTCTTGAATTATAAAACGCTGATGTCTCAATGTCACTTGTCTTTCTAGAACTATAATCAGCTTTAACACCAAATATTGTTAAGACACTTGTTTGTAATCATATGAAACTATCACAGGTTTGGAACTCGAGAAAATTACTGACACTCATAATAATGTTCCCATGAGTTCAATGCATGAGGTAATATTTCTGGGACTATTGATAATCCAACAAGAGAGCAAACAAATACCATATTAGCATAATATAGCGTAAGTATACTCCAGTGCAGTTCTCAGCTTATGATAATACTGGGTTGAACCATATAATATTGCCAATATCCAAGAACTTTTTGGCCAACAAAATTTCATATTATCATGCAAAATAATACTACTGATAATTTCGTGAAAGGTGTGTTAAACGTGCTACATTTCATTGCAGTGTGGTATTTATTACTGCAGCATTAAAGCTAATTCCCCTAAGCAGGAAACTTCATAGCAAAACAATCTATCATGGCCTTACAGTTCTACTGTGAAGACTATATACCTGTTAGTTTAAGTAAAACCCTATATGGGCTGAGAATGCTATTCTAGGAAAGCATGGATTACTTAATCCTTACTGGATATACAAGTTGTGTCCAACTTTGCATATATTTGAGAAATCAAGGGATATTGTCTAATATTTAAGATGATTACATTTTATAGAAGAACTTTGTATATTCCTCTTTTGATATCAAATATTCTATAATAATATACAATCTAGCCTCCAATTTGATAAATGAACTTGAGACACATTCCATATAACTTTGTTTTTCAGAAATTCTGTGGTTATGTGAAGATGGCATTTATGGTTTTTGTTTGTTTGTTTTGGCCTAGAAAAAACAGAGGTATCTACATAAATACAAAAAAAATTCCAAAATTATATCCCATAGTTAAATGGACTATTATAAGTATTGAAAAAGGTGAGGTTTTTCTAAATCTAATATCAATTATCTTTTTCTTTCTACAATATATATTTCTTACTTCATGCAGAAAGAAAAAGATGAAGTAGTATATTTGCATATTTTATACAGAACACAGGGGATTAATATGCTATATTTAGAGTCTGCTAAAGAGGCAAGTTTTCAAGGTTTTCCCAGAGTATATCTTTTAAGTGACCAAGACGACATGCAATAACGTTTTTAATCTATCTATTTTTTTTCATAGTTTCTTTAAAAGGCTTTCAAAGTCCTGGAATATGTTTCCAAGTAATGGATGACCTACGTTTAACCACACAATAATTAGAAATTCTTATAAAGTACTCTTTTTATTTCTTTATTAATTTTTAAGGCACCCTTAAAAAAAACACCTCAAAAGACGTAATTTGATAACGTAAAAGGGGTAGCATTTCCAACAGGAAGCAGTATCTGCACAACAGTCTGGAAAGCACCTCAAAAAGTCAACATCTCGATTACCTTCCCAGGTCTCTCCTCCTATTGGGGATTACGCCATTGCATGTCAAAGCTATTTTTATACAGACTAATGAAGTGCACACCCTTTTTCTTGTTCTTTTGAAAGTGCAAATTGATTTCCCATTAATAATAATAATATAATAATAATAATAAAGCTTAAAGTCCAAAACAGGGAACCACAGAATTAGTTGGAGGTGGACCGGAAGCAGGAGGCATACTGCTGGGTGGAGTGCTATATCCCTTGGTTACATCCACCTTGGAAGATTTTTTTCAATCATAAAAGTAATATACATGGTATTGAATATTTGGAAAAATAAGAATTAAAAAAATCACTCACAGTTTGTAAAAGAGTTTTTGCAACCTGCACGTATTTAACTTTTAGTTTTGTTAAATGTTATAATCATTAAACCTGCTTTCAACTATTTTCTTATAACCTAAGCATGTTCCAAGGCATTTTGAAGTCATCAATATCTCACTTCATAGACATCTCCCTGAGTAGCTACATGTAACGCAGTTTACATAACCACTTCTCTATCACTGCATGAATTTGTGTAACGGCATCCAAAGGTCATCAGTGACCATTGTCCAAGTTGTTATAGAGATGATTTATATATCAAACAAGGACTGGACTTGAAACATTGAAATTCTGCTAACTTTTGGGCCCTGCCTGGAATGACACTATGGGGCAGCAGGCTAACACGTGATCGGGACTCCTGAGTCGCTGCACCACGGAAGGAGCCAGAAAAATCCACATGAAGCCAGCATACCAAGACCTGCATTTCCCTAGGTGTATGTGCTTTCATGGGTTTTCCTAGATTCCATATTACTGTATGGTATACTAATAGTCTATCAGAATATTAATCTCTGTCTATCTTCCTGGTCCCTTTCATCTCAGCATAAGCTGGGGGATAAGATTAATAAAATAAAAGAAAAATATGGAGAGAGAAGGTTGAGAGAGAAGTCAGAAAGATACCAAAGGGCATATAGAAGGGAGAAAGATAAAGGTTGCTGAGATAACAAAGAAGAGACAGTGTACAAGCAAAAGCTGGGAATTAATAAGACTCACAGTCACTCTCTCTAGGAAGTTCTATAAAAGAGGTTGTCCTTAAAATAGGATTTGTGTGGGCAAAAGACTGAGATCAAGGAGACACAGCATCGAAGAATACGGTACATTTTTATACCATTTAGCCAAAAGCCAACCACACTAACCAGCAGTTATTCATGCACTGTTTCTAAGGACTGACATTCTAAACTGATGAAAAAAAAATAGCCCTAAATGGAATGAGGGAGTTTTACTGTCAATTACATGTATTCATAGAATCTCCAAATTTGGAGATTCTGTTGGCTTTTTCAAGAGAATGTCACTGATTTTTGCTCATCTGATTTTTCAGTACATAAAAGCATATATTTCCACAATAGCTACAAGTTTAAACAGGTTTTGTGGGTTTTAGAAACAAATGATTTTTTCCTGACTTTCCTAAATAGGTAGCTAAAAGATCATAACCAGGATTGAAAATCTCAGCCTCTCTCCACACACATGCATGCACCCACACACACACACACCAGAGACCGATTAATGTGAGTTGTATTTCAGCAAATCTAACTTTTCACAACCCAAATTAGTTATTAATAAAGGTCAATACTAAATACTAAAACATAATACTAAAACATTCCAATAATATTCTGATAGACAGTCCTCCGCTTCAAGCCCTGTAAAATTTATGTATTTCTCAGTTCCACAGAGTTGACTCATTGACATTAAATAAGCCGACAAGAAATGTCTGTGCTTGCAGGTTCCAGGTAACATTTCTTCATACACTACAGATAAATGTACTGATGACTTGCTAACATTATGCAGAGAAAATGAAGTCTTACAAAACTGTTTCATATGTTTATATTTCTTGCTTCAATGTCACCCAATCAAGACAGCAAAAATAGCGTATGAATTACTTCCTAAAATGTAGTGATTCATAGTCTTCCTGTCTAAGCTTCTTAGCTTTCCTCCCAAGTTTCCCCATCGTTCTCAATTACACACCCATACACTCCACAGTTAAAATAAATACTGAATTAGCTGAACTCTACTCTGTTGAGAAACAGGAACATGATAGAATTTCTTATAGTTCTTCAAGCCGAATGGAATGGCAAGGCTACCCTTTGACAAGTGTCCAATTGTTATTGCACAAAAATTCAATTAAACCCTTCCCTCAGGCACCTCTCACTGACTAAAGAGTGTCACACCACAAGCATCAGCACCGAAAACGAGCCTGGCATCTTTCCCCATGTTTTCTACATTAGTCATTCACAGATGCTGTGTTATTCATCTTTATCCACACAAAGATATCAGTCCCAAGAGTATTTCAGGGCACAACAACCAACCTATGAAGACGCCATTAGTAGAGCCATCTCTGTTTTTTTTATTGATTTCCTGCCCTTCCTAAATATGTAACTTAAAGGACATAACAAGGATTGAAGATCTCAGCTTCTGTACACACATGCACAACCAACAAAGAGACCAGTTCATCAGATTTGTATTTGAGTAAATGAAACTTTGCACAGCTCAAATGGTCCATCATTATGTGGGTATGCGCTCTGACAGGGAATTAAACCAGCTACCTTTTGATGTACTGAACAACACTCCAACCAACTGCGCCCCACAGGCTGGGGCACTAGAGTGATCTTTAAGGGATGATGGATCTCATGACTGGAGAAGTATCAAGTTGGACCAAACATCCTTAGTGATATTCACTGCTCTCCTGCCCTCAGACTCCCTCGAAAACAACTATGTGTTTATGCTGGTGGGACGAGCAGGATACATTTAAACTGGGCCGAAAGAGAGAGAGAGAGAGAGAGAGAGAGAGAGAGAGAGAGAGAGAGAGAGAGAGAGAGAGAGAGAGAGAGAAATGAAAAGTCACAATGAGCAACATGGAGTTTCTTGAGGGCCCTGGAGATGCATGAAGGGGGAAGAGTGCTTGCATCAGGAGGCGACTGAAAGCATTTGAACTTCGCTCACTGTTTCACTTTTAGTCGCCACTGTGCTTCTACTGAGTGTCTTCTAGATTCTATTTGGAACCAGCACTGTAAGACTGAGGTGTTTTGCCCTAACTGGTTTGGCTCAGTGGATAGAGCGTCGGCCTGCAGACTGAAATGTCCCAGGTTTGATTCCGGTTTAAAAAAAAAAAAAGATTGAGGTATTTCACCATTTCATAAAAATAACTCTGTGACCACTATCAATATGGCATCAGAAACCAGATACATATTATTTACCTTCCACAAAAGCTGAGGCACAGACGTCAAATGGATCACTAGCTCCAAGTAAGTAAATATAATAAAAGCAAAATAAATGAAAGCAGTGAAGTTAAAAATATATATATATGGTTTCAGTCTCAGGTCTTGGTGTTACAATTCAGCTATCTGATAGCTTTGGTTGTCTAGCTTTGGGCATAGCTATTACTTATAATTTATTTCTATGTGAAAACACTTTAAAGGTGCCAAGCAATACATAAATGCATAATCAAATTTTTAAAAAGAATCCATTCATAAGTTTGAAAGTGGGTGAACATCCTGTTTATTTTATCCACATGTATATAATGTGTCCCAAATGGTCTCAGGACTTATCTTTTATGATTGTGTCGTATACAGCCTGCATGTTTAGTGTTTGAGCTAACTGCTCAAAACTTATTTTTGTCATGTTTAGGCTTAGTGATTTCTAATTATACATAAAATTACTATCATTAGTTTATAGACTACAGTACCAATTGACTATTACAGATCATGGTAAAGAGAGGGAGACTGGGTAGTAGCATTTAACAGAGCTGGTCTCTCCCATTTTGTGACATATCCTCACTTGGCTCATAGAACACCATGCTCTCTGATTTCCTCTAATCTCCCTGACCACTGTCTCATCACACTCACCTCTGAGTTCCTGGTCCTGTCCCTCTCCCTCCATCCATACTCCTAGGTCAGTGGTCGGAAAACTCATTAGTCAACAGAGCCAAATATCAACACTACAATGATTGAAATTTCTTTTGAGAGCCAAATTTTTAAACTTAAACTTCTTCTAACATCACTTCTTCAAAATAGACTCACTTAGGATGTGGTATTTTGTGGAAGAGCCACACTCAAGGGGCCAAAGAGCACATGTGGCTAGCGAGCTGCAGTTTGCCGACCATGGTCCTAGGTGATTACATGTAGCATCACCAAGATGCTCACATCTCCCAAATGTATTCTTCACCCTGGACTGCTCCCCTGTCCGAGTGTCTAAAAAGCAACTCAAACCAATCATACACCAATTTGGACTCCTGACCTCACCCTGAAACTTGCTCCATCTGAGTTGTTCCCATCTTGTTAACTGGCATGTTCATTTTCCTAGTTCTTCATCCTTGATTTCTTTCTCTGACACCTCACAAAAAGTCCTGCCAAGTTTATTTTTGAAATCTCCCAATTTGGTCACATCTCATCACATCCACTGCTTCTGTCCTCACTCAAACCATCTACCATCTCCCCATAGGGTTTTTGATTGGATCCCCAACTGCATTCTACTCTCACAGGACAGGCACAGTGATGCTTTTATTTTAAATATGTTTTTATTGATTTCAAAGAGAGGAAGGGAGAGGGAGAGAGACAGAATCATCAAAAATAAGAGCCCAGCCGCTGTGGCTCAGTGGTTGAGCATCAACCTATGAACCAGGAGATCTCAGTTCGATTCCCAGTTTAGGCACATGCCTAGGTTGCAGGCCGGATCCCCAGTAGAGAGTGTGCAGGAGGCAGCCAACCAATGATTCTCTCTCATCATTGATGTTTCTATCTCTTTCTCCCTTTCCCTTCCTCTCTGAAATCAATTATATATATATATATATATATATATATATATATATATATATATATAT
>JAAGEH010000042.1:16885075-17158191 GCA_011751065.1 Lasiurus cinereus | reverse complement strand
TCGCATGTCTTTGTGCGCCCCCCCCACCTCGCCTCCCCCCGCGAGCCCCCGTGCCCCCCGCGAGCTGCGGCACCGGCTCGCTCGCCCTCCGCGGCGCTCCCTGCCAGCTGGCTCCTCTCCCTCCTGTCGGAACTCCCTCCCCTCCGCCCCCTCCCCACTCCCTCTCTCCCCGCCCGGGCTCGCCTCCCCGCACCCCTTCTATTTAGCTCAACCCTCGCCGGCGTCGCCCCAGCCTGCTGCTCCCCCTTCCCCAGCCCCGCTCGGCCCGCCTCCCCGGCGGGGACGCAGCCCTGGACTCACCTGCTGCCTCCGCTCCTCGCGGCCCCTGGCTCTAGCCCTGCCCCCGCCCCGCTCCTCACTCCGCTCTCCGGCACGCGGGGCTCCACCGCTCGGCTTCCCAGTCGGGGTGCGGGGTGTAGCACCCAGCTCTCTGGGGCGAGAGTCCCCGGAGCCGTTGGCCCCCCAGGGTGGTATGGAGAAGCACCCCTTTGGGCGCCCTGAGACCCCCCTCCCCTGGAGAGGGCGCCGTCCTGAGGGTGCTGGCTTCTTCTAGCCTCCGCGGGGGCAGGGTGAAGTCACCAGCACCCCCCACCTCGTCTCTCGGGGTGCCTGGCCTGGGGCGAGGGGCTCTAAGCAGAAGGTTCCGGACCCAAAGGACGGGGAACGCACCGGGAGCCAGGGTGGACACATGGAGGGATGCGGAGGGGGTGGAGGAACCAGCGGGCAGGCTCTCGGGAGCAAGACCCCTTGGCCGGGCACAGGCCTGCGAGTGTTCTCGGCGGAGCGGCGCGGGTGGGAGAGCCCGGACTGGAGGCTGAGCGGGCGCTCCCGCACACCTCCCCAGCCCACCCCGACCCCGCCCAGGCCGCCGCGGCGCGGGGGCCGCTGCACTCGGGGGCACGCGTGCGGGCAGCGAACCTGCAGAGGAGGGCTCCGCAGGGTTCAGGCGGCAGCGGCGGTGGGCGAGTCTTCCCACCACACGCCCACCCACCGGCAGCCCCGGAACTTGTGTCCCTCGGTGACCTCTTCCCTTCCCCTCTGGCCGCGGGATCCCCAGCTGACCTCCACCCTCCCACCTCCACCGTGTGTGCCACCGCGTGTCTTCCCAGAAAGGCTGCCCCGCCGCCGGATGGGAATCTGTGCCCAGTTGTTACGGGGAAGCCTCTGGTGACAGCAGAGACCTGAGAAACCGGGGGAGCCGGCAGCCCCGGAGGAGGGAAGGGAGAGCAGGAAGACCCTTGGTTGTAAAAAAGAACAATGTCATTCTTTTGCAAGACTATGCCCACCCATGATTAAAAACGTCAACTTATGTTTCCAATCCTCCTCCCCCCCACGTTCCCCCCGCCCGCCCCCGCCTAGATTCAGCACCTCTTTCTGCTAGTAAAAAGGACTTGCTGGTTAGGAATCCCTTCGTGCTGGAGTTGACACACGTTTTTCCTCACTTCTGCTCCCAGGAATCATCTCATGGGACTTGCTTTCTAAAATGTGAATCTGGTCCTCTCACTCCCAGACCTAAAGCCTTTCATACAATGTGCCTGCCTCCTGATCACATCGATTTCTGGGTACCGTCACTCCCTCACACACCTTCCCCATCCTTTACCCAAGCCTGCCTGACTAGGACACTGTATCCGTGTAGTTCTCCGGAGAAACAGACCAACAGGGTGTGTGTGTAAAAGATTTATTTTTAAAGAATTGGCTCACAGGATTGTGGGACTGGCAAATCCACCCGAAACCCCAAGGGCAACTCTGGAAACTCAGTTGAGTTGATACTTGAGGCTTGAATTTCATCCTTTCTGGGAAACCTCCGTTTTTTGCTCTCAAGACCTTCAACTGATTATATAAGGTCTACACACATCATCTAGGGCAGCGGTTCTCAACCTGTGGGTCGCAACCCCTTTGGGGGTTGAACAACACTTTCACAGGGGTCACCTAAAACCTTTGGAAAACATAGATACAATTCATAACAGTTGCAAAATTACAGTTATGAAGTAGCAACAAAAATAATTTTATGGTTGGGGGTCACCACAACATGAGGAACTGTATTAAAGGGTCTCGGCATTAGACAGGTTGAGAGCCACTGATCTAGGGTAATCTTTCCTTAAAGTTAACTGATGTAGATATTAGCCACACCTAAGGTTAAGTGTTAGATTAGATAACTGGGTGCTATAGCCTTTTCTAGTTGACATCACGGGTATTCTTCTTCAGATTCCCCATTGTCTGAAAATTTTTCCTGAATCCTGCCTGTTGGCTTACCCAGGGGAACCTGTGCGGGCATTTTTGCATCTGTCACATTGTCCCGTCACACTGTGTCGTGCTTCCTTAAACTAGACTGTAAGCTCAGCGAGGGCCTTAACCATGTTTCTCTACTTCCCATAGTACCCATAATAACCAGTGACTGACACGAAAAGGGCGTTTGATAGGCATCCCATGGAAAGTGTGATGGTTGACATCATTCACCTGATCTCCCGCCAGGTGTTTAAAACCGGAGCATCCTACTTCCTGTTTAGGACATGAGATGAATTCACCATCTCAGCACTGTTTTCTACCTTGTCACAGGCTGTTTGTTCTCTAGGTGAAATGACCCCAAACACGGTGGTCTTCTGTTTGGGAGGTGTATTTTGGTTGTTTGGTTATTTTACTTTTTCCCTTTTGTTCAGCAACTTGGTGATTCTTTTTATGTTCCCTCTGGGTCTTTGGCAAATTTAACCACGCCTTGCCAAGCACTGGTTTGGGGTCTAACTGGCTATTGCTTACTGCAGTGGGGGGCTAACTCTCAGTGTGTAGAGTGAATGCTTTCCCATACTCAGGGGATGTAGGACTTGCCACCAGTCCCCATGCTGAAATGCCACGTTCCCTCCTTTTCTTCATCAGTTCGTATGTAGTAGTTGTCCTCCGTGTTCCATTCTATGTTATTCTCACATTAAGCACATGTGAGTGTGTGTGGGGGGTGGATTTACTTTACAGAGACATTAAAACAAGATTTTAAAAACAAATTTCAAAGTGTAACATGAACAGGAATCACCCCACCAAGCCAGCCTCAGCCTCGAAAATAATCCGAAAGAACCAAGATACCAGTCCTCTATCCCTGCTTTCCACTGCAGTCCCTGAACAGGCCCCTTGAGTGAGTGCTCCTACCCCTTTAAGAGTCTCTGTGCCAGATACATATTTACTCATGGTCTTTGGAGTAAGAGTCAAAAAAGGAAGTAGACTAGTTTGCATATCATTGTAACCGGAGAAACAAGGAAATGGGATGGTTTATCCTGTTTAATTTTATGCCTGCATTACTCAATACATATAAATTCCATCAAAAGTGGAACACAAAGACTAGGTAGGCTCCATTTCTTTTCTGCTGTAGGACACTCGACACCCCTGAACTTTATTTCATATGCTGCCCTCATGCCAGTGCCCTCAGAGCCGTTCATTTTGATTTCTGACTTTGGTCTCTTCAAAATTTCATAGCTGTAAAAAGAAAAATGAGCATGCCACAGTCTTCCCCATAATTCCAATCAGACCTGGAATTTTTATATCCGCGTGACTTCCGTGGTATCCTAACTCTACTATTTCTGAACCGGGTGAGTTTGAGGAAGTCTCTTTAGATCTCTGGTCATCAGCTTCCTCACTTAAAAAGATAAAGATAATAGACTGTCCTCACAAGAGACTGTTGTAAAAATTAAAGTGACACAATATATGTTTAATATTGTAGATACTCAAAAGAGTTTTACACTCCTGTGCTTGACCTAACTCCATTAAATAGGAGGCTCCTGGCCAAGCAAGACCACCAACAAATTCCAATTCTATAATAAATCTTGCCATTTCTTTGATATTCTGGTTAACAAAATTGCATAGGTCTAAGATAAAGAAGAATAAATCACATTCATCAAATATTTGTTGAATGCCAACTAGGTGCCAAGCAGGAGTTCTGTGGCTATAATTAAGGTTGCTGCTTTCATTAAGAGGGAAGCTTCTAGGCCTGGCTGCTCTTTGCTCAGAGGTTAGAGCATCAGCTGGCAGACTGAAGAGTCCCAGCTTTGATTTGTGGTCAAGGGCACATACCTCAGTTTCAAGTTCAATTCCCGACCTCAGTGGGGGCAACCAATCTATGTGTCTCTCTTGCATTGATGTTTTTCTCTCTCCCTCCCCACTCTTTCCTTTCTTTCACTCTGTCTGAAAAATCAATGGGAACAATATCCTCAGGATTAAAAAAAGGAAAAAAAGAAAAAGAGGGAAGGTGCTAAATAAACACAGATTTAAACTTGAATACAAGCAATAACGAACACAGGGTACTCTGATAGGAATCTAATGCTGGAGGGTCGGGGAAGACCTGACTAAGAGGTTCTAGTTGCCTGCAAACTTGGTGGGGGCAGATGGAGTGGTGGCAACAGCACAGGTGATACTTCAGTGAAAACTTGCCTGATGTAGTCTGAGGGCACTTACCTCCCCCCTCAGAGCTTGTGGAACCCTTCCCTGATTGTGGGTGCAGTGTGTGTCCTGGGTCTGAATCAATGCAGTCATGATTCCTCCGTCTCTCAGTTGGTTTAGGCAAGACTCTGAACCGTTCAGCCAATGGAATTTATGCCAGAGTTTCTGGGAAAGGAGACTTTCATGCTCTGCCACCGACTTTGCACCTGAGAGCCTTGGAGATTTTTATGCCAATAACAGAGAAGAAGCTATCTGAGAAGGAAGCTGATACAGAGCAAGCAGAACCAAGATAAGCAGAACCAGGTGACAACATTTGCTCAGTCCCCTATATCACACCACACCATAAGGTGCACACATTTTCTGTTTGGATAGCCAGTTTGTGTTGTGATTTGTAACACTAGAAATCAAGAGTTCTATTCAAAACATTGCAATGCAAAGAATTGGACAAGGTGAGAAATAATTTGACTACAAGTTAACCCACAATGATTCCTGCCTCCTGATATTCATGCCTTTAGGTTATGCCCTCTCCTTCAATGTGAGCTGCTAATGAATAGAATACAGCACCAGTGATGGGGACATCCATCCCTTCCAGGACTAGGTTATAAGAAGACCTTGGCTTCACTCCTGAGTGCTCTCTCGCTCCCTCTTGGATGGATGCCTCTGATGGAAGTCAGCCGCCATGTCATAGGCAGCCCTGAGGAGAGGCTCACCTGAATAAGCATGAAAGTGGATCTCCTAAGGTCTCCCAATTGCTGTGTAAGAGAACATGGAAGTGGATCCTCCCAGCTGAACCATGAGATGACTGTAGTCTTAAGACAACACTTTGAGTGCAATCCCTGAGCCAGAACCACCTAAGCCTCAAGAACTGTGAGATCATAAATGGTTCTAGTTTTCAGCTGCTAAGGTTTGGGGTCATTTGCTATGTAGCAATCCTATATAATAAAAGGCTAATATGCAAATAGACCAAACAGCAGGGGCGGGAGGAGAACTGGTTGCTATGACGTGCGCTGACCACCAAGGGGTGCATGTCGAACATGGCAGGCATCAGCAGCAGGCAGCAGAGTGTGGAACATGATGGGCGGGCATTGGCCACAGTGGGATGGTAGAGCAGGTGACTGGGGTGCTGGACCAAGGCAGGGCACTGTTCACTGTCACAGGAGCGAGCCTCTGGTAATTAATGAAAATTCTTTGCTCCTTCAAGCCATGGTTCCACGCCATGGTCCTGCCCATTGCTTGCACCTGCTGCCAATGCTGGCCTGTTCACACCTGTTGCTGGCACTAGAGCTGCTGCTCACACCCGCCTCCGGCACCTGGCGTAGGTCCCGATCGCTCAGCACCATCAGCAGCTGTGTGTGAGCCTAGTGGTAGCTGCCAGCCTTGATCGCTTTCTGAGGGCTTCTCCACCTACCCCTGCTCCTGAGGGGCAATAGGGGCAGCAGCTGCCACTTTCACCCGTTGATGGCACCAGCCCGTTTGCACCTGCTGCTGGTGCTGGTCCCAATTACTCCACACCATCAGTGGGTGCGAGTGGGGTTGGCACCTCAGTGCCTGGGAGCAGTGCCTGCTGGAGTGGGGCTACCAGCAGACAGGGGACAGGTGGAGGAGGCACAGTGAGAGGGGCCCGGCAGGGGCACAGAGGTTGGGCCGAGAATTGGCCCTGTGCTAACCACAGCCTCATGGCCCACAGTTCCTATCAAGGTGCACAAATTCGTGCAGTGGCCCCTAGTAGATAATCACAACTTCTAAGAGTTAAATTCTAATCCGGCTTATAAAGAGTTTGGCCTGAACTATGCAAATTACTTTAAGAAGGCATTCCTCAAAGTATTCATATCCCTAAAATTAGATTGTGCCAATTAGAAGGGAAATCGGACATCACTAGAAGAACAGAAAAGGATGAGAAGAGGTAGATGTTAGCAGTGCCTATACCACCATGGTCTAGAGCAGTGGGTCATAAACTTGAGCCTGCATTAGAATCACCTGCATCAGAATCGCCTGGAGGGATTGCTGAGCCCATGCCCAGAGTTTATGATGAATCATCTTTAGGTTGAGACCTGAGGGTTGACATGAATAACAAGTTCCCATGTGGTGCTGTATCACAGGGAGCACTCTTGGAGAGTCCTGGATGAAGAACAGAATTTGGGTGCATTGTGCTCTGGCATCTCACAGTTACAGAGGCCAGCTAGGCACTGGTAAGAAACTGGGCAACTCAGGTCCCCTGCCAACTACTAGTAGTTTGGCAAATCATGGCAGCACTCGCACACATCACCATTCATTCGCAGTCTCAAAGGGGCACAGTTCAGAAGTTCTCTCCATTCACAGTACCACCTCCATGCAGTAAGTCATTGATGGTACACTTATTAGACACCTTCTGTGTACCAGGAAAGCATGTTTCTAGCACTTAAAGATGTACATAAGCAAAGAAGATAAACTGAGTTTCTGTAATCATGGGGTTACAATAAGGAAAGAATGACACTGGTAAAATTATGTATATTTGGTAAACATCATTGAGCTGTTGAGAAGATTTCTAATTAAAGCACCTCACCTTGAAATATGAAAAAATTCCATTTGAAACCTTAGCAAAATTTACCATAGTTGTTGAGCAGTTCACTTTGTAAAAAATAAAGTCATCCTAAAAATATATAACTTAGCAATGTCATTTTAAATGGTCTTATGCATTGATCCCTTTCAAACAAGTACATATAAGAAAATATGAAGATTGTTCAATGTAAATAAGAATCTCTTTTATAATGGTATTTTTTAGTCTCATGTGATTTTTTTCGTTTTGAAAACTCATAAGTCAAAAACACTCGTCTTTTACATATAAACATGGGTGCTTTAATCAGTGCACACACAAGAGTTTATTAAAAATAAGCTAATATTCATATATAATTTTGTTAAACAGGGAATAAGATAATGACTAAGGGTATTGTAAGAAAAAGGAGAATTCTTATAAAATGACACTCTATTATAATAAAGTAAAATCAGGAAAGATTAGAATTTTCTTCGTTTACAGAGAGGAAATTCTGCTCCAAATTTCCTTTTCCCTTTCAAAGCTGAGTATCATAAACTGTCACTTGTAAATTAACACTTTGCTTATATGTTTTTACACTTTAAACATTTTCCACCTCTGGCATCTCAGGTAAATTCTCCACTAACAATGAACTCATTAGATGAATTTTTAAGTCTGCCACTATTAGGCAAACCACTTATATCAAATATGATACTTTGTATTAAAGTCAACCATAAATCTAGAGAGAATTAGAGCATTTTCAATTTTTCTTGATTGCTTTCATTACCTAATGAATTTTCAGCACATTCAGTACTTTATTTAAAACATATTTGTTGTGAACATTTGCCAGTCCGGCGTTTTGCCTTCACCTAAGACCACAAATTCTGATAGCAATGAATGCGGCTTTGTAAAGAACAAATCAATTCAATTTCTCTCCTAAACTGAAGTCATAATACATAAAAGCAATAAAAAAGCAAATAGGGAATGAAAGTATTTTAGAAGCTCCTAAAGACATTTTTGGATGGGTTCAACAACCAAGGATCTTAATTTCACCATGTATTAATCTGGATTTGCTTTGTATCTGTTTTGTACCTATAATTAAATGAGCACTTGCAAGTACTAAGTTTATGGAAGAATTGAGATAAAAATCCATGTATCATCCATGGTGTATTTGTTCTGGAAGAAAACCCTAAAATAGAGAAGAAAGCAGAATTTTGTGGAATTCCAAATTTTCTTAAGATGGATGTGTGATCCCCAAATTCTACAAAGTGATCAAGGCAGAACTGCACCACCAACACCCGTCCTCAATCCACCTCATGGTGGCTGCGCCTGTTTCCCTCACTACTAGAAAGTAACTTCTGCTCATTTTTTCAGACCTCGGCTAAAACCCTTCCTCCAATGGCCTGGTCTCCACTCGTCTCCATTCTCCACATGAAGACTAGATGGGTCTTTTAAAAATGAAATCTGGCTAAATTGAAGTCCTGATTAAAAATGCGCACAAGCGCCGAGACCGGTTTGGCTCAGTGGATAGAGCGTCGGCTTGCGGACTAAAAGGTCCCAGGTTCGATTCCGGTTGGGGGCATGTACCTTGCTTGCGGGCACATCTCCACTGTGGGGCATGCAGGAGGTGGCAGATCGATGTCTCTCTCTCATCGATGTTTCTGACTTTCTATCTCCCTTTCTCTCTGTAAAAAATCAATAAAATATATTTTTAAAAAATGCACACTAGCTTCCCATTGCCTTAAGGATAGAGATGAACATGCTAAGGGCAGCCCAGGGCCCTGCATATCATGGCCCTGTTAATACTGATGTTAACAACATGAACAACAGGCATCAAACAATAGGTAACATCTAAGAAGCCATATGTGCCAGCCATTCTTTTAAGACTCTTTCACGTACTATCTCATTTAATCCTCACAATAACCATGTAAGAACTGTTATTATTCTCAAGAAGTTATACAATTTCCCTAAAGTAAGTCAATACACTACACTATAGAGGGCCCCCTTCATTAGGTTCCACAATTTCCTGCCTGTACTTTGGCCACTAGCTGGTTTCCAGTTTCTTGAATACACCCTACTCTTTCTTTCTTTAGAGCCTTCACACATATCAATCCACCTCATTGTGGCTGCACCTATTTCCCTCACTATTTGAAGGTAACTTCTGCTCATTTTTCAGAGCTCGGCTAAAACACACCTTCCTCAGAAAAGACCTCATAACCTCCTAACTTCCTAACAAGACTAACCATCCTGCCCACACGCACCCACACTGCATTCTGTACTTGCCCATCACAATTCTGGCCACGATTGTTATTAAATTGACGTGTTTAAATCATTATTTAGTAACTGCCTGTTAGGGCTGCTGAAACAGAATACCAAATACTTGGGTGCCTACAAATACTAGAAGTGTACAGCCTCGGTTCTGGAGGCCAGATGTCAAGGTGTCAGAGGGCCAAGCTGTCTCAGACAGCTCCAGGTGAGAATCCCTCCTGGTGGCTTCTAGCTTCTGGTGTTTGCCAGCAAGCAGTCCTTGGCATTCTTGGCTGGCAGATGCATCACTCCAGGCCTGTGGCTATCGTCTGCCTTCACACTGTTTCCCCTCTTTTGGGTCTATCTCTGAGTCCCAGTTTCTCCCCTTTTAAAGACACCAGTCATATTGGCTTAGGGCTCATTCTAATGACCTCATTTTAACGTGATTACCTCTGTAAAGACCCAATAAGGTCAGATTCCGAGGTACTGGGGCTAGGACTTCAATGCACCTTTTTGGGGGAGATACAATGCAACCTATAATATTGCCTAAGAGATTAAAACAAGTTCCAAGAGAAAAGGTACCATGTCATCTTGTTCCTTAGCCACATCTTATACATAATAGGCACACAACAAGATAATTGTTAAATGAATGAAAGCCCGTATGTTAGAGGTATTATTGAAAGACTCTTGCAGTTCATCAGGGCTCAGCAGCTCAGTGCCTCCAGCACCAGGCAGTAACACAAACTTATGAAATGGGCCCAGTGAACTTGAAGAGGTGGTAGGGTAGGCTTTGGCCAATTATTGCTGTGAAAAAGCATAGATCCAATTTTTCATGAGAAGTCAAATATCCACATTGTTTTAGAAGGCACCTTTCCATTTCCAAATGAAGGCAGCAGTGTTCAAAAATAAACAATGCTGGTGGCAATAATACATGTCTACAGGATGGACATGGTACCAAAGGCCCCTGATGGCCGCCTCTGGGTTAAGGTAACATCAGAAGCCCTGAGGTCACATCTACAATACAATGCAATGACTCTTGGGGGCAATAATTTGTGTGGAAACGTCTCACCTCGAGTACAATCATGGAGTCCCCAGCACTAGGGATAGGGACAAAGCACTCCCCTCGGCGCAATATTCAAGATGTCAAAAACACAATAATCAAGATAAACATTCTAATATAATGTTCTAAACATTGATATCAATGCAAAAAATGTACAGAAGTTCAAAATTTGAAATACAGGGTCGATCTCACCCTACACTTGCATATATTGGTCTCTCTCACTTAACCCCATCCCTCACCCTGCTGCCCTGTTTCAGGAATACTTACCTTCCCTGCTCCATCACACATATGGGACTCCCCCTGCAGCAGCTCCCCTTCCCTGGAGCTCCAGGTCCTGGGCTACATTCTGGAAGAAGCAGCCCTTCACCTCAAAATGCTATACCCAAACATGCCCTGCACTGCCACTTTAATGAATTAACTTACACTTCCTGTGGGTTCTCCAGGATTACAGGGAGCATCTGAGACCTTTCCTAAGCAGCCACTGAAAATACAAACCTTCTCATCCATCATCACCACAAACTCCCCCAGGCGATGATGAATGTGTATGATTAGGTAATAGCAGAGGGCAAAATGTTAACTCATGGTTGTCACAATCTCTATAAGCTTCTCACAGACCCTGAGAGTCACAAGATACTTCTACATCACACCAGGACTAACATAACCAATTCTGCAAATAATTCTATGAACTGTCAAAGCACCTATTGGGAAAACAATTCAAATCCGCGTAGGACCTGCAATACTACATAATCCCTGAAACTGTCATTTAAACTAAAAGCAGGATCTGATGAAGAAAGTTAAGCTTGGCCTCAAGTTCCTGTGAAATCTGCTTCTTCATACTCCTTTAGAAGACAAAAACACACCATTAGACAATTAATGCAATTTGATTAGGACATGACAGCACTCTGTGAACCTTCCCTGTCCTTTACTTCTGATAAATTTGATCACAATTGCTGCGTGTGATTTATGCTCGTCACACCTTTTACATTTGCCTCTATGTCTGGCTTCCTCTACTAGACTGGAAGCTCTCAGAGGGCACTCCATCTGACTTCTTTTTTATTTCTTAGAACACATACCAGGTATTAAAATGTCTGAATACAATACCCCCGCTATCACAACACACAAAATCACCAGTGTGTATGAAGGTCAAAGGGTTTCATGGTAACACTGACATTTATCATCAAAAAGCATTTAACTCACATCAAGGTATTTTTGTTACAATGAAAGTCACCATATTTCTACCTAAGTCATCCTATTATCATGAAAGTCGGCATAGTCATTGGTGAAGATTACCAGCTGCCTAGATTCAGGTTCAGGCCTACTCATTTCTTAGCTGTTGCTTCCTAATCTGTGAAATAGGGATGAAAAAAAATGACCAACCTCAACTTGTTAAAGGGACCTCAAGGAGTTAATACTTGAAAACTGTTTAATACAATGCCTAAAATATAGTAAGAACTCAATAAACATCAGTCCCCATTAATACTATCATTCCCATTGATAGCACTGATCATGGAGAGAAGAGAAAGGAAATTGGGTCTCAGGGAAGAAGTGAAACAAACAAAAAGCCTATTATCTTCTAAGGCTTGGCCCAGCAAACATGGAAACGGACTTTTAGGAACCAAATCAGCAATTGGGATTCAGGAAGCAATCAGGAAATCGAGGCTGCAAAAAAGGAACTCAAGTTGCAGCCTTTCTGTTCTAGCTAGAAAAGGATGTTGCAACTCAGGCAACTTCGTTCTAGGGCAGGGAGCTTGTTCCAGAGTCCCTGAAGCAGGAAAAGTCGCTAGCAGGATACAGCCAACAAAGGAGGAATAAGTGGGAGCCAGTTAAGTTAGGAAAGGAGACAATACGTGGGTTCACAAGGCTACATACAGTGGGAGCCCAGAAATGGGCATAACATTCTATTTTCACCACTATAGGTGCTGTGTTGCCACTTTCTCTACCATGCACATACTTAGTTCTCCCTTTGACTGTGGCTCCAATATTTTGGACAGTTGCTATCTGAAACTGTTCTTTCAATTGTGTGGACTTGACTTTCTATCTCCTTAGCAACTCTAATTGCTTTAAATGCTCCTGGTTTTACTTGTCTCCCCCGCCCCCACTTTTATTGTTATCAATGTTGTTTTGTGTACACACATAAGACTCTTCCTTTTTAGAGCATATTTTTGATTAAAGTAAAACTTTTGCTAACCCCAAGTTGTAGGTTGATATGGAAACGATGTATGCAAATAACATATAAACACAATAAAGGCCCCAGGAAAAAAAATTTCTATTGAGCCAACAGGTGTAATGTGTACTCACTATTGTGACTCAGATATTCTGTCTGTTCCCTCTTTGCTGACTTATCAAAGATCTCTTATTACTATCACCGCAATATCACACTATGCTCATTTTAATTCAAACTGAGATGTCAAATATTTACTGTTCTATTTTTAACAATTATTGATGAAAATCTGTTAACATTATTGCTGACCAAGTACAGCTATAAATAGAACAAACTGGCTTTTCTTTTTTCTTTTTCTTTTTCTTTTTTTCAATATCGACCCAACAGTGGAAGGCTGAGTTTTGTGGTGGTTTTACTTCAGATGAAAGTTGGTTAGAAAAAAACTTCAGTGTTTTCCATTAACATTTTCTCAAGAAGGGGCACCAATAGTATATTGTGTATATTTCAATAAGCCTTGCCAACATTTATGGTAACTAACTGTTGTGTTTCTTTTTCCTGAAATAATGGGTGTCATTCTCACCATTTTCATCCATGGCATTATCTTCTTTCTATACTTGGATCTGCATATTTTGGAAAGTGTAGATCTTAAACCCAGGTGTCTCCCTTCTGCCCTTGGCCTCAAATACTGAGTTTGGGATTAAGTATCCCTTTCCCATGATTCCATAACACATAGTAGATATTGAATAAAAATTGAATCATCACTATTGCTTATGTAGAAATATACTAAAAACTCCAGAGGTTGGGCAATACAAATATGAAAACCAGACTGCCCTGTCTAATAAAGATTTGATTAGCTACCTTGGAAGACAATATCTCTATGAAAAATAAGATTATAAAGCAGACTTGGAAGGGACTACAAAGGAAACATCTGCTCAGGTACATAATAAATATTTATTTAAATAAATTACATGGGAGCCCTTGACAGTGATATTCTGAAGACCTCTGAGAATACGATGTTAACAATTCGTTTGAAATATGAAATAAGAAAGTAAGTTATTTTTAAAAATCAACTCATGATGATTTCTTTGTCATTAATCTTATGCAGATTTCCTCAACATTGTCTAGTAAAGTCGTCATCATAGAGTCAATCATTCTACTTTGATACCATTATGCATAACACTAGAGGCCCGGTGTACAAAATTTGTGCATAGGGGGGAGGGTGTCCCTCAGCCCAGCCTGCACCCTCTCCAATCTGGGACATCTTAAGGGTGTCCAACTGCTTGTTTAGACCTGATCCCTAAATGGGCAGTCGAATATCCCTCTCACAATCCAGGGCTGCTGGCTCCCAACCACTTGCCTGCCTGCCTGTCTGATTGCCCCTAACTGCTTCTGCCTGCCTGCCTGATTGTACCTTAACCACGCCCCTGCTGGCCTGTTTGACACCTAACTGCTCACCTGCTAGCCTGATTGTCTGCCCCTAACTTCCCTCCCTTGCCAGTCTGGTCACTCCCAACTGCCCTCCCCTGCTGGCCTGTTCCATCCCAACTGCCCTCTCCTGCTGGCTATCTTGTGGTGGCCAGCTTATGTCCACATGGAGGCAGCCATCTTGGACCACATGGGGACAGCCATCCTGTGAATTGGAGTGATGGTCAATTTGCATATTTCCTCTTTATTATATAGGATGATTGTGGTACCACACTTTATTGTGGGTATTTGTTACATCTCTCATTACTGGAGTTCCTGGGGATAGGGACTGTGTCCTCTTCATGTCTATGTCCCCAGTGTCTGAATAAACTCAAGTAACTTCAGCAATCTCAGAGGCCTTTTTTATATAAATTTCGCAATACTTTTATTATTCAACATTCCAAAAGAATAGAAAATGGCAAAAACCTGAATTTTTAAAAGTACTAACATTTTGCCATATTTGCTTCAGATATATTTTTCTCCATTTTTGAGGGAAAACAGAATTCAAACACAGTTCCAATTCATTCAGCCTACCCCATTCCTTTCTTCTGTCTCCCTCTCCCCAAATAACCATTCTCCTGGAGTAGGTGTTCATCCTTGTGGTGAATATAAATATATCTTTCCAATGTATGGGCATACTCATAAAAATATAAAGTATTTTAAAATTCACATAAATCGTTTCATGTTATATGAATTCTTTTTAATTGGCTTTCTCCCCCTGTTCAAAATGTATGTTGTCACCCTGGCTGGTGTGGCTCAGTTGGTTGGTTGGAGCATCTTCCCATACCCAAAGGGTCCTGGGGTCAGGACACATATCCAGGTTGTAGGTTCAATCCCTGGGCCAGGGCATGTACAAATAGGCAGCAAATCGATGTTTCTCTCTCACACATTGATATTTCTCTCTTTCTCTCTCTCTCACTGTCTCCCTGAGAAAATTGATAAAGAGCATGTCCTTGGGTAAGGATTAAAAAAAATTTTTTAATTTATTTTGTCAAGATTTAATGTTGACATAAATTTTATGTTGTCATAAACTTTAAATTTATGTTGTTGAGATATGCAGAGCTTTTTCAGAGGGACCCATTTTCCTGGTCCTTTTTACTATCCTAAATCTAATACTCGGCCTTAGAAGGTCCTATGAATATGAGGCAGAGAGAGAGGAGCAGAGGTTCTCTTTCATGCCTTTTTGCCCTGTCAGACAGCCGTGGCCAGCCCTCTCTACAGACTACTGCATCGGGTCAAAAAAGCCTGAGTTAAGAGCCAGGGTTTAGAAATGACAGGCACACTGGCCCAACAATTCATGCTGAGAACAATCCAACAGTTACCAAACACACTCAGCATACAGCATTTGGCAAGGAAAGAAGGTGGGGATTTCTCCTTTGAAATTTCAGAAGAGATATCTTTCCTCTCAATTTTTCTTCCAGACCACCTTAGTCCATGGCTTGCTAATGCAAGGCGCCTTTAAGTAAGTCCTCATATTTTAATATCTGCAATTTTATAATCCCTCATCACCTTTAATTTTCAGTTTCCCCAGATCCGTGGTCACAAACTGTGGCTCGTGATATACATGCGGCTCTGTGGCCCCTTGAGTGTGGCTCTTCCACAAAATACCATAGCCTGGGCAAGTCTATTTTGAAGAAGTGGTGTTAGAAGATGTTTAAGTTTAAAAATTTTGGCTCTCAAAAGAAATTTCAATCGTTGTACTGTTGATATTTGGCTCCGTTGACTAATGAGGTGGCCGACCACTGCCCCAGATGAAATAATAATCCATTCTGTTCGATAAAACACAGCTGATATTTAAACACTGAACCACAACACTGCAAACCCACAAACACAGTAAGTAAAGAGAGTATATGGGGGTGGGGGTACCATAGCAGGCAAAGGAAGCTAGACCTTTTGTATTGGAAGCTACCAAGGAATTCAAATATAAGTAATACAATTACCAGAGATGGACTTCCACCTGGAAACTTGAACAGGAAGCTGAATCAAGCTGAAACTTGGCCTGGATGTTTAGGGAAAACAGAGTGGCCTCCGTTTCCCAGCCTCCTGGGAGAGTGGACTCTGGAGTGGTTTAGTATTCTTCTTCCCTGACCCAGCTTCCAGCTATACCTGAGCAAGCCCTGGCTTTCTGAGTAAACTGCATCCCTGCCCAGAGCAGCTGGGTGCCCTAACCATGCGCTCTCTAGAAATTACTGAGCAAGTCCAAGCGTGTTGGAATCACCCAGGGAAGCAAGCTCTGTTCTAGACATCGGATTCTGCAGCCTCATCACCAAGGTGAGAGAACCAAACAACCAGGGTCTAGGGCTTGGCCCTTTTCTGAATTTTCTGCACTATGTGAAATCCAGTTATTTATTTATTTTTAGTTGGATCCATATTAAATACACACACACACACACACACACACACGGAGACAATTATTCATAGCACAAAAGCTTTTAAAATGCAAAACTGACATACCATTGTCTCACTTATCAGAAAATTTCATCTATTTCAGGGGAAGGCGGAACTTCAGCTTGAATGACTCATGTAGAACCTCATTTCACTGATTCCTTTTGCAGGAGCACATGAGAACCTAATCGATTACTTAGATGACAACAAAAAAATGCTAATAACATGATAGATGACTGATTTTTCCCCCTCAGTCATGTCATTTCCCACATCATGTTATTTTATCATATGTTAGAACTCTACTCAAGGAGATTCATTCCTGAAACTTTCCTAACACCTTCTATGGACCTCTGGCCCCTCTGGTTATTTTAGAACTCTCGCCTTTGCAGATCTCATCAGCTGTCAATTGGAGTTTCCCCTTGAAAACATTGTGAAGGGAGAATTTTTCGGATGCCTGTTTTTTTGTTTTTGTTTTTTTGGGGGGGGTCTTTCTTCATTTCCATTTGGCATCCTCCCCTCTCCAGGTTCCTAATGCCTCCCAGGACCCCCATTTACAATGCTCCATTGGGGAAATGAAGGCTAGTGCATCATGCATTGTATGTTTTCTCTAACCTGCTCCCAATCAAAAGGGACCTGGTCTGCATGCCATTCTTTCAGTGAGTCCTCAGTAAAAATTGCCTCGTGGATATGGCATATTAATTCATGATGGGTACTCCTGTCAGGCAACAGAGGTGCATTACAAAGAAGCTTTCTTTACATCGCTGAAAGGTAAAATTCTCAACCATTATGGCAGGTTGATAAAGTGATTTAATAATCTGCAAGGCTGGCTTTTAGAGTCTTTCAAATCTTAAAGCATCTGGTAACAGTCGTAGCTTATAGGAATGGTCCAAATAATTGTTCGTGAACAAAAGTCTCACTAATCTCAACAAATTAGAGGAAATACAGCTCACATTAAAGAAGAGTCTGTTTATTTTTAAGGTAGTTTAAAGAAATACTCCCTTCCCTTGCTTGGCTCCCAGAAAGCTGACAGTAGGCTTAAGTCACTTCCCTAGAGCGAGGATTCCGGAATTCCTCTGTGGAGAAGCTGACAGCCTGAGAAGAAGATTTTAGCTCACTATCTGCCTGATCCTTATTGTGAAGCTGCCACTCAGAGATTCACTTCCCCAAAAGATCCCCCACCATGCACCCACATTGCTATTAGTTCTCATATAAACGGATTATCCAAATTAAGAGGAAATCCCTTAACATAGAAAAGGATTGGGACAATAGAAAACCAAAAATGTCAGACAACAGAGACAACCCAGAGACCAAAATAAATTTCTAGAGAAACCATAACTATTATTCTGAGAGCTAAGAGAAGTAACTAGGTGAGATGATTGATAGTTTATTAGCTTGACAGTGGTAAATACTATTATGTCATGATACATACAAATATAAAATCCTCATATTGTATACTGAAGTACTATATATAATTTTTGTTAGTCATTTACATCTCCATAGAACTGGAAAAAAATAAACCTGTTTTTCTAAGTGAAAATTCAATAACATCTTTTTAATAAAAGAGTAATATGCAAATTAACCATCATTCTGCTACATCCACAAGCCATGCCCACAAGCCATGCCCACCAGCCAATCAGGAGCAAGCATGCAAATTAATCCCAACCAAGATGGCTTGGCCACAAAGAGAGCAGGAGGGAGGCTTGGGTTTCCCTGGTGATGGAGGAAGCCAAGATTTCCACACACTGGGGCAGGCCCAGGCCTCCACTCAAGGCTACAAAGTTTCAATTTAGAAGATAAACAAATCCCAACAAAAATGGCAGCATCCCCAGTGCTGGAGAGAGCAGAAGGATAGGGTTGCTCTCAGCAATGGAGGAAGCCAAGCTTCTGCAGCCCTAGCCTGTCTTGGCCTTCACTTGAGGCTACAAAGTTTCAATTATAGAAGGTAAATAAATCCCAACAGAAATGGCTGCTGCCATGGAGCAAGCAGCAGCTTGGCTCTACTCCAAGCTACAAAGTTTCAATTTAGATGATAAATAAATCCCAGATACCAGGGCCTCAGCTTGGGTTGCCAGGAAACATGGTCATCCTGCAAACCACCATAAGCCCCTTGCCCAGGCTGCCCCATGCCCCAGGAGAATCCCTACTCTGATCTGGGACACCCTTCAGGGCAAACCAGCTGGCTCCCACCCATGCACAAGGCCTCTATCCTATCTAATAAAAGAGTAACATGCAGATTGACCATTATGCCAACACACAAGATGGTTGCCCCCATGTGGACACAAGAGAGCCACCACAAGATGGCCAGGAGGGGAAGGCAGTTGGGAGGGACCAGGCCTGGAAGGGAGGTCAGTTGGGAACAATCAAGCCTGCAGGGGAGGGCAGTTAGGAGTGACCAGGCTGGCAGAGAAGGGAAGTTGGGGGTGACTAGGCCTGCAGGGAAGGGCAGTTGGGGGGACCCAGGCCTGAATGGGAGAGCAATTAGGGGTGACCAAGCCTGGAGGGAGAGGCAGTTAGGTGTGACCAGGCCTGCAGGGAAGAGAAGTTAGGGGCAAACAGGCTGGCAGGGGAGCAGTTAGGCATCAATTAGGCTGGCAGAGGAGTGGTTTGGCGGTGATCAGGCTGGCAGGCAGAAGTGATTAGGGGCAATCAGGAAGGCAGGCAGGCAAGCAGTTGGGAGCCAGCGGTCCTGGATTATGAGAGGGATATCCAACTGTCCAATGGATCGGGCCTAATAGGGCAGTTGGATATCCCTCAAGGGGTCCTAGATTGGAGAGAGTGCAAATTTGGCTGAGAGACACCTCCCAACCCCCATCTCTGTTCATGAATTTCATGCACTGGGCCTCTAGTAAATTAATAATCATAAAAAGAGAAGAAATCCTTGGTCTTTGGCCAAGATCTGTGGAACACAGCAGTCATGGCCAGCTACATCGTGATCTCCAGTGCCGCCAAGATGCCCATTGTGGAGCTGGGCATTGCTCAGGCTGTCAACTCTAAAATATATGTGTATACACACACACACACACACACACACACACACACAATTGTTTATTGATTTAAGACAGGAAGGGAGAAGGAGAGACAGAAATATCAACGATGAGAATCATTAATAGGCTGCCTCCTGCACACCCCCTACCAGGAATCAAGCCCACAACCCGGGCAAATGCCCTGACAGGAAATTGAACCATATCCTACTGGTTCATGGGTCAATGTTCAACCACCGAGCCACACCAGCCTGGTACAGGCTGTCAAGTCTTAACTGGAGGCAGTTGACTCCAGCTGAGGGATCACCCAGGGTACACTGGGGTCAAGTCTGGAGCAGAAACTTGAACACTGTTGGGTGTGGGTCACTGACAGTTCAGTAAGCCAAAACACAATCAAATGAAGCTGGGGAGAGAGATCAGGACAAAGGAGAGAAAGTACTCAAACATCTATGTTACTAAAGACAGTAATGCCAGCAAAGAGGCAGTCTGGCAAATTGGTCAAAACAGACTCTGAATCAAGTTTCTATCCCCTATTTGCTTTGTGACCATTTTGTTCCTTTCTTTTTATTCTCTAGAATGGAGATAATAATAGTACTTTCCTCACAGGGATGTTATGTAAATGACATAACTGGTGACATATAAAGGGTTCAGAGTTGTGTCTGCTTGCGGTAAGAGTTCAATAGATAAGAATTCTTATTAACACAGTTACTCTCAGAAGAGGTAGGAAAAGTAGCTTTCAAATGCTCATGGCATGTTGAATGGAAAATCCCAAATGGCAGCATGCATGGACCTGTGGATGGGGACTGGTTAAGCAAGATAAACATGTTCCCTCGTTATTTTTCACCTGAATTGCTGCAGTAATTCCAAGTTGGTGCCCTTGTTCCCACCATATATCGTTTTAATCTCTTCTCCCCGCTGTGGTCAGAATACCATCACGCTGAAAATCTTCCGGTGGCTTCCCACAGCCTTTGGATAAAATTCAAGCTACTGGCAAGAAATAAAGGCTCTTCGCTTGCCTGTTTCTCCAGTTTCATGTTCTGTCTCGCTGCTGCATTATGACCCTTATTCCTGACCTTATTACTGCTATATTCCTTCAAACAGGCCAAGGGTTCCAATGCTTCAATTCATTTGCATGAGATCTTCTAAACTTTCTGACCCAAATCCATCTGGCTAACTTCCACTCAACTCTCAGAACTCCTTCCAAGATTCAGCATTACCTTCTCTGTCTTTTCTTCTCTCACAGGAAACTCGCTGGACTTCTCCTTCTAATACCAAGTTCATCCTATTGTTTGTGGGAGGTTTTTGATTATTGATACAATCTCCCTGCAAGGAGTTAATCTGTTCAGATTTTCTGTTTCTTCATGATTCAGGCTTGGTAGGTTGTGTGTTTCTAGGAATGTATCCATTTCTTCTAGTTTGTCCAATTTGTTGGTGTACCTTTTAGAATTCTTAACTGACTATGTTATATTCATTGGTTTTTCTGTGTTCATCCTCTTTTGAAATCAGGGTCCCCTAACTTTCACTTCTTGTATCCCACAGTTTCTGACAAGTGCCCAACATATAGTGAATGTTGTAATAAGTGTTTGAAGAATGAATAAATGCATTTAGGATCACCAAAATTTGCTTTAAAATACCAGATTTAAACATAGGTCCTTGGTTTAAACAAGCCTTCTGTAATTTTATTTGTGCAATTGCCTAACCAGCAATCACTTGACAGTGCTGAATGTGGGTTCAACACATCTCATATCTAATTATTATGAACACTGGCTTAAGGATTTTATTATGTATTTCTGGCTTAGGGCTCTTACAGAGTCTGTGTTTGTCCTACCTGCCTTCTCAGAATTGCCCTTTTTGAAACTTAATAGCATATTCATTTCCCCCAGTGTGTTCTACCTATACATAAATGTTGTAGTCTGGGCTCATGAGCTGATCACGTCTCATGTTTATATTTCAAGGTGTTTAAATTGATCTGAAGTGGTACTTAAAAAAAAAAAAGGTTATAGCTATTCAAACCACTACCAATTCTCTTGGTTTATTGCCCAGAACTCATCTCTTCTCTTTAAAGTTCCACACGCTTATCTATGTCTTCATTTTCCAGAATAATGGTTTGATTCCCGGAGAGTAATTTCTGGCCTTCTGAGCAGGCTTAGACAATTAACTTTGTTACAAAACTGTGTAGTATTTAATGTAAACCATGTATTGGCTAGAGCAGAAAGACAAGATGTTAGCATTAAAATCATAATATTGTCTCGCAGATTGTTAACACCTATTTTTATACTGGAAAATTACTTCAAACTGCCTTATAATTTGTAATATTTAGAGTTAAAAATTCGTGTTTAACTAAATCTCCTAAAACGTCAAGATTATTTCCTTTTAAAATATCAAACAAACACTAATAAGTCCTTCTTTTTTCACCTACCCCTTGCCTATTTCCTAAATCAGTGGTTGGCAAACTCATTAGTTAACAGAGCCAAATATCAACAGTACAATGACTGAAATTTCTTTTGAGAGCCAAATTTTTAAACTTAAACTTCTTCAAAATAGACTCTCCCAGGCCGTGGTGTTTTGTGGAAGAGCCACACTCAAGGGGCCAAAGAGCCGCATGTGTCTCGCAAGCCACAGTTTACTGACCATGATCCTAAATAATCTGTTCCCAAGGAAACAACCTGAGCTAGTGACTCAGGTTTAACCTCAATAGTTAAAACTAATTACAAGGACAACCTTTTTTTGGTATTAGAGAAAAAAAGTCTTCTGTGATATTTTCAAAGAATTTATAGCCCTTTTAAATCCATACAGTTATCCAAATGAACTCAAAATATTTTTACAGAAGGCCCCCAAGAGTTAGCATTTTGTGAATTTATTAATTTTTAATCTACAAGACTATTTGATATTTGACAGACTATCATAATATTTTAAAGCGGCATGAGTAATTTTTGAATCATAAAAATCCCACATCAAAAAAAAGGAGAAATTCATTATTTGAAGATTGTTTTATACTTTTAAACATAGAAACATGTGATGTCATATTTCCAGTTAAAACATACACAAAAATATAAAAGAACTTTTAACGAGAACGTTGAGACTTAATTTGAAAAATAAACCATGTAATTGCTGGAGAAATCACATTTATATCTAATTTCAGAATTTTAAGTCTGCCCAACCTCTTTTCTTTTATGTAGAAGCTTAAATTAGCAGATGCTTCAAAACATTCTGGGAATAAGCAAAGGCCATCTTGTTTGGAGGTGATAATAGATGGTAGCAGATAAGTCCAAAATACTAAACTGTCAGTCTCATGTGAGCTAGTTAACAAGCTACTATATCTTGACTAATGGGGAATATTATGCACAAAGTTTTATGTATAAGCACAATATTTATTACAGAAAAAAACACATATCAGATCTGTGGTCAAATAAATCATAAGATATATATATATGTATTACTAAATGTTACTTACACCTTAAAATTGTTTTTGAAGATATTTTAATGGCATGGGGAAATGTTCTCAATATGATTAAATAAATATTTAAAGTGCTTAGAAATTGAGCATAGTACACAGTGTGATATACAAAGTAGCTACTATAACATCCACTTAAAAAAGAAAGTTAAAAAAAGAGTATACAACATACTAACAATTTTGTATTAGATTTACTTGTATTAATATGTGATTGTATGTAAATCAACTTTTTTCTAATATGCATATGTCTTCCGTAATCAGAACACCTATACAGAAATTAAAATACATGAATATAATCTTCTAGTTGTATAGTCACGTATTCTCAAACTGAATATGTAACTTAAAGAGCTACATCTTTCCAAATTTATGCTTTCATATTTTTATATCCACACCATTAGTGATAAACATTAAGAAATCAGATTTTGTGCTAATATTGTTAGTCCCTTACTTTCTGGAGAAGGTAATTTGTATTCAGCGAACACCTAAGGCATCAACATTGTGGAATGGTTCACACAAGTAACTCAGTTATGTAGAGAAAATATAGGTTCATCATTTTCTCTAAAACTATTCTGGTCTTCCTCTAATCTCTCACCTGCTTCACAGAAAAGAAAGGGAGAGAGAGAAGAAGAGAAAGGGAAAAGGGGTATCAACTCTTGACTCTCTGGTTCTATACCTCGAGTCTTTTTCCTCTGTTCAGTTTGGGTCGAGCCCTGCCTGCTTACTCAGCCTCCCCTGAGCTCTTGGCTGGCTGGCTCTGCAGACCTCCCGAGTCTTACTGGGTCTGCAGGCCTCAGGCCACAGGGAACTGAAGCCAGGTTGCACCCTGCAATCCAGATGCCCTCTGTCTGTACAGATTGCAGTACCCCAAGGCCTCGCTGACTCTGATGGTTTGTCCTATCAACTGTATTGGAGGCTCCAAGCTCACCTCTCTGCGTTGCATTAGCACCTTCCTGGGCGGGGGGATCTCTTCACAGAAGGGGAGCAGGGCCAGAGAACTCTGCTGTGAGTGTTTTGTAACATACCCCTCTGTAGCCTTGGGGTTCAGACCAAATCAGGGTGAAAAGGATGTGTTTCTGACTTTCTGCCTGTTGTATCATCTATTTTTCTTCTTTAGGGATAGAGCAGATGGACTTTCTTTTACTTCCCCTTTTTGTCTATCACAGATGGCTGGTCTATAAGATTCTGTGATCTAGTTTGCCCAGATTTGGCATTTTAAACTGTTAGATATATAGAAAAAAAATTTTCCCTTTCAGCAGTCTCTGCCTTTTAACTCCACTGATTTATGGCAACATTCTGTTTTAAAGGTTATATTATATGAGCTGTACTTTGAAAGCCCCCCTCCCCCCCCCCACACCACACATATACTTGAGGGCTGGTGCATTCAGGGGGTCCCTCAGCCTAGCCTGCAACCTCCCACAGTCTGGGGCCCCTCGGGGAATGTCTACCTGCTGGCTTAGGCAAGTTCCCTGGGGGATCAGGCCTAAGCTAGCAGTCAGACATCCCTCTGGCAGACTGGGAGCCCTCAGGGGATATCCAACTGATGGCTTAGGCCTGCTCCCCACAGGGACATCTTTAGCACTGATGAGGAGGTGGGAGAGGCTCCTGCCACTGCCTCTACAGTCGCAGCGGTCAACCTGGCTTGTGGCTGAGTGGAAGCCCCCCTGTGGGAGTGCACTAGCCACCAGGGGGCAGCTTCCGCATTAAGCATCCGCCCCCTGGTGGTCAGTGCCCATCATAGCGACCGATCATTCCACCGTTAGGGCCAGTTTGCAAATTACCCTTTTATTATATAGGATATTTTCAAAATAGGGTTTTGTTATTTTTATCACTATTGACAGCATATTTTACTAGTTATGAACTTATATAATTAGGAGAAGGATGGAAAGCCTTTCTAAATTAATGGCTTGAATAAAATGCTTGTTACCTGTAAATAATATTTAAAATTTTTTCTTTATTTATTGATTTGAGAGGAAGGGAGGAAAGAGAGAGAGAAAGAAAAAGAAAGAGAGCGAGAGATTTGCTGTTCTATCTTTTGATGCATTCGTTGGTTGATTCCTGCATGTTCTCATACGAGGATCGAACCCACAATCTTGGTGTATCAGGACAATGATCCAACAAACTGGGTTACCTGGTCAGAGTCTATATATAAGGAATTTTAAATACTGGCAAGAATTCTGTATTCAGAGACTGAATCATAAACTTAACATATTTCTTATTGAGTTTCTGTTATATACTAGTTCTGGACACACTCTTGGTACCAGAAAAAGACTACAAATAAGACGACCAAGGCCTCTGATCTCATAGAGCAGAAATTCTGGAGACAAGGAGATATATATATATATATATATATATATATATATATATATATATTCATACATAATACACATACACCCCCCCACACACACACACCAGAAAAACAAAAATGAAGCATGCTTATGTGATCCAGGAGACTGGATGACTTTTACATGGGGTGGCCCTCTAAAGCTACTCAGAGAGTGATTTTAAGCTAAAATCTGAATGACAAGAAGGAGTCTGGAATATGAAGATAAGAAAGAAAAGAAATAGCCATTTAAAAGGCCCTAAAGGGAGAAATACAAAACTTGGCAACTTCAAGAAACAGGAGAAAAACATCTGCAAATGTGGTCTGAGGGTAAATGGCAAGGAGAAAAGTGGAATGAAATTGGCAAGGTCAACAGGGGTGATTATGTACAGCCTAGCAAACAAGGAGAAAAGGTTTGGGTTTTACACTAGTGCAAAGGGAAGCCATTGGGCAATTTTAATGGGGGAGGGGATAATTTTATCTTTGGAGAAAGACTGAAGTAGACAAAAGTGGAAGCAAAGGTTATTATAGAAATCTGGGTGGTCGCCAATGTGGCTTGGGATAGTGAGACCATAGTAAACACTGAGTGGCCAGATTATTATGATCCCTGAAAGCATAATAATCTGGCCACTCAGTGTACTTCTCTTGAGTACCTCATTTATTTGATATCAAAGATACTATAAATCGTGCACCTGATCACTTTTCCCCTTTGTGCTGGCTGATGGAGAAAGCTCAGGGCACATAGGTGGTTGGTCTCCAGCAAAAGTCTAGAATACTTTTGGTACCCATTTGAGATACAAATACACTGAGTGGCCAGATTATTATGCATTCAGAGATCATAATAATATGGCCACTCAGTATAAAGACAGTGGATTTTCCCCTGGCCAGCATGGCTCAGTTGGTTGGGCATTGTCCCAGAGGAGGTTTCTGATTCCATTCCTGGTCAAGGGCACATGCTTGAGCTGTGGGCTCAGTCCTGGGCGAGGGGCATGCAGGAGGCAGCTGATCGATGCTGTGCTCTCACATTGATCTCTTTCTCTCTTTCTCCCTTTTTCTCTCTCTAAAACCAATACATTATTTTTAATAGATTTTTGTGCATGTTTTGGAGGTAAACAGGGCTTAATGATAGGTGAGGGAAAGAGAAACCAAGAATAATTTCTTTGCTTTGGGCATTTTCTGGGAAGGTATATAGAGTTAGAGTGAGTATATATGCATTCCAATTCTGCATAAGTATGTTCCTGGATTTTGTCATCAACTAAGTTTCATCTCCTGGTAACTAAAAGGCACAAGTATAAGATGCAATTCTGTCCCCACTAGAAAGAAAAAAGAAGAGGACAAATAGCACAAATGTGAGGAGTGAGCACCTCTGCCAGCCAGTGAATAGGTAAATGTAAGATATTTATCTGATGTGGGGACACGGCCATGGGAAAGAGAAACAGATAGTATTCATTGAAGACAGTTGTGGGCAAAGTTTCAATTGGGTTCACCTGGCATTTGAAAAAATAATCAATTTTGTTCATGTTCACATTTTCTCTTTTTTATTTCTCAGGCTTCTTCATCATCTTTAATTTTTTTTTTTACTTTTTATACTTGTTAATTTTTGCTCTTTATCATCATTATCACATCATAATCATCATTATTAAGCCAGTACACCTTATGGTTGGAGTTACTTCTCAAACCTCCCCGGGGGAAATACGATTAGCCCCTTGAAAGCAGTCTTGGGCTTGGAGAAATGAAGCAGCCTGCTCAAGATTACAGGATAGAAAGTGGGGAGCCAAGTGTGAAAACAGACTTGCCTGACTCTGTAGTCTGTAGTCTGTGTCCTCAACCTATTCTCAAGTGCTCTTGGCTCCTTCCTCCTTCCTTCATATTCACTGCCTTCCTCCTCCTCCTGCTCCTTTTCCTCTACCTCTTCTCCTTCTCCTACTTCTCTACCTCTTCCTCCTCCCCCTCTTCTTCTTCCTCCTCTTCCTCTTCTTCTTCTTCTTCTTCTTCTTCTTCTTCTTCTTCTTCTTCTTCTTCTTATGCTTATGCTTATGCTTATGCTTATGCTTATGCTTATGCTTATGCTTATTATTATTCTCTCCTCCACCATCTTCTCTTTCTCCTTCCTCTTGTCATTCCCTGGCATTCTCCTGATCTATTTATCATATTTTTCGGCATATAAGAAAACTTTTTAACCCAGGAAAATCTTCTCAAAAGTCAGGGGTTGTCTTATACGCCGGGTGTCATCTTATAGGACGGGTATATCCCAAACTCTATATTTTAACTGGAAAAGTTGGGGGTCAACTTCTATGCCCAGTCGTCATATATGCTGGAAAATATGGTACCTCCCTTCCTTCTGCCTCTTCTCCTTCCTTCTACTTTAGTCAGACTGTCTTACTTGGTTCCTCACCCCTCTCTTGCTATTACTAATCTGAAATTTGATATAGTTACAAATAGAAAATACACTTCATAAACTACTAGAGCGGAAAAAACTCCAGTGGGAGAGTCATAACTTAAAAGCAGGTCCATGCAGCTTCTACTCCGCAAAACCCTATAACATGGAAATACAAACCAAGGCAGGAACAATCATTTTTCATCGTCACCCATGTGGGTCTTGTCTCAGCTCTCACACCCAGAACTGTGCCATTCATAGAAACTACTAGCTCTGCTTCACCTACAGTCAGCTACCTGCACTTCTGGAAACTGTCACACACCCAACAAGAGTTGTAAGCGCTGAAAAGATCATGTTCACTTCCCTACATTGCCCATGTATAACTCAAAGTGAAATACTGAGTCAAAAAGTAAGAATAATCCATATTAAAAAATTATGATTATCCTATTATAGGTCTAAGCTTCCATATGCACAGCTCAACTTCATTCTTTAAAAAAATGTTTGTACCTCTGGTTTGCTATTGCTTCAAGCACAGGCTTAATCTGGCTATTGGGTAATCAGCTGCATCATAAAGCTGGAGAATGGCTAAGGGCGAGTTAGGAAATAAGCACCTGTGTATAAATCTAAAAAGCAATGATATAGATAAGTAATAAACATGTATCACACACTCTGAGCTAGACAAGGGATAAGCCATTTCATTTAGCTCTTATGACAAAAATTTTAACTAATTACTAATATTCCTATTCCACTAATGAGTCCCAGGGACAGTAAAGGTGGTTCCCGGAATTGGATCTGCTTTTGTTCTCTCCATAGCTTGAGTGAGCTTTAAAGGCACATCCCCTCTTACAAACATGTAATAAATGCTTGTTGTTTACAATGGTTTTATACATCAAAACATTTAGGTAACTAGGGTATTAATGTCTTAACCTGTTTCTCTTTTTCTTAACAAACTTTCAGAAAGTCATTATGCCACAACTCCATATTGAGTCAGCACTTTTGATAAACACAAGTAATAAATATAGTTGCTAGGAAACTAGCTACTCTAGATCTCCTTATGCTCTTGGTTTTCCATGGTTTTTAGTCCTTAAGTGACATGACACAGTTTAAGAAATTAAACACAGAATGACTTAGCTTTCGGTGGCCTTAGGCTTTAAATGTAGGCTGTAGGATTTGCAACCCGTAAGCCATTGTATATAAGAAAAATTTCCAGTAATTTGCTAAGCTGCCAAACAGGAATCCTGCAAGAACAGTGCAATATATGATCCCTGAATTTAGATTTCCATGTGAATTTGTTGGAGCCATTGCTCAGGTAGACCAGAAAGTCAATGGCTGGTGACAAGAGTTCCTGCTATACACCCAAACACATCCAATCAGAAGGAAAAGGATTTAAACTGCAATGAATGGAAGGTGGGAGGGAAGTTTGGAGAGAAGAAAGACTAGAAATATTCGCTTTCTTTATTCATTTAGGGGAGAGTAAGACCCACAGGAAAGGCAGCCGAGGGCATTCTAGGGCCTATTTTATGTCTGTCCTCATTATAAAGTCAAAGCTCTTCAAACAGTAACTAGGCAAGCTCATTCCTTTTTTCTGCTAGACCATCCAAGCTCCAGTGAACACACCTGTTACTATGGAAGCAGTTCTTTGGGAATGCCTGACCGTATCTTATTTAAAACAGTGAGCAGTGAAATCAATATTTATTTATTAGTCCTTTCTCATCGCTTGAGGAATTGGTGTCTTCCCTGAAATGGGAAGACATTCTGAGCATGCAGTGAGGATTTCTTTTCTTTTCTTTTTTAATTTTAAAGTTGATTTGAGAGACAAAGGGAGAGATAGGGAGAGAGAGGGCAGGAAAAATATTGGTGTGAGAGAGAAACATCAAACATTGATCTGTTGCCTCCCGTATGCACCCAAACCAGGGACCAAACCCGCAATCTGGGCATGTGCCTTGACCAGGAATCAAACTGGTGACCTTTAGGAGCACACCAGCCAGGACAAGTGAAGATTTCTAATTACAGATAGTGTTTGAAAACATATAACACTTGTCTGAAGGAGATATAAAGATACCCAGACACTGATAAATCTTAGGTCTTACTCTATTGTTTTACTCACAAATAATGGTAATATACTTTAAGAGATGATATGCCATAGACATTTCTTAACATAATGTGAACAGATCATTCATGGTCACACTTTCAAAATTCTGTTGTATTTTAGATTTAACGGTAAATTGTTATATTTATGTAACATCCTTAAGTAAGGAGTTCATCTAATTCAATTCCCTTGGAATTTTAATTCTATGTTTACTATTCAAATGAGTGATCGAGCACTTGAATCATATGCTCAATATTCATATTAGTGATTTAAAGATATGGTTTCATAAACATTCACAGTATTCAGTAAAGACAAGTAAAAACAAAACTAGAAAAAAATGAAAAATGGTTTAAAATACATGTGCATAGAGAACAGTCTTTCTGAACAAAACATAGTTGGTTTGTGTAGAAAAAGGCCAAAAGCCATCTCTTTTAACTTAAAAAAAAAATGTCTTCAATCAGGAAATCAATTTCTAGTTTCCACACATTTTTGTTGTTTGCCTTATCACTTTGCATATCACATTCTATTTATAGAAAGACACACTAGGGACATTGATCCAGAACTTGCAGACTTTTGCTCATGCACAATCACTCATGGCTGGTGCCTCCCTGCCCTTGGGTAACCTCAGAGCACTGGCGGGCGTGCAATACAGCCCACAGGAGAATCAACCACCTCAAACGTGCACTGGGAACACATGGGGGGAAGCTCAGTTACACTGAACAGAATATGGCACCTTTTATACCCATGTGATGGAGTATGTGTTCCTTGTGGCGGGACGGTGCTGAAAACAAAGCAGCCTTTGAGACCTCTCAAATGCTTTTCAAACTGGCTTGGGGGCTTTGGCAGTCAAAGCTAATGTCTAAAAGAGAAATCTCAGCAACCATGGATTTCTTTAATCTCGGAATTAAAACTAGCAGAAATAACAAAGCTCCAAATAACATAGTTTCGGCTCAAAAATTACAGACTTTATGGTGTCCATGTTATCATTCTTTCAAGATAGAGGACCACTTTGATTTTCTGAGAAGAGACATCTTTGAAAAGTTATAATTTTTTAAAAGGTGACGATAACTTGAAACCAAAGCACAATAGTCAACAAGTATCTATCAAATGCTTTCTTTCTGTGGCTGTAAGCTAGAAACACTGCACAATGAGGATTCATTTATTTTTCCATTTCCTAGAATTTCCAGTTACAATTGTGATTTGAGTTCAAGCATGAAACATCACTTTTTTTTTTCCCGGTAAATTTTCTAAGACACATTTAACACCTTCCACAAGCGGTTATAATTTGCCTCATCCGTTTTATCTTTTTTATACCTATGTTTATTCATTTGGATTCATTTTTTATTGTTCCTACATTTTTTCATTGCTCATTGAACAGATTTCCAATGTCTAACTTCACATCCTCACATATAGCAGGGCTTCAAACTTTTGTCGGTTGACTAATTGACTTCTGATACCACTCTACAAGTCACCCAGAATGTCCAGGAAAGATATGTCATTGTCGCTATTTTCCAAGGAGAATTGGCAGGAGACAGGAAGCATCTTTCTGCTAGTTTTCCATGTCTCTCCATGGATTTGTTCATCTTGCCTCCATTTTATAGATAGGAGCCTCAAGCTCATCATCAAATGGTTGAACCCAGAAATCCAAATGCCAAAAATCCCTGCAAGTGAAGCCATGGGTTGGGAGGAAACAAGAAACCTATTGCTTATCTCCTGAATCTACCCAGACAGACAACTATAACATAACTACCATTTACAGAAAAGAAAAAGAGGAATTTAGCACTATGGCAAGAACTCAAAGAAATACCTACAATTATCCTCATCTACAGCACATTCCTTAATTCTACATAACAGTTGTGCTACAAAACTTCATGAACAGAATATAGCACCTTTTATAACCACATGATGAAGTTATGTGTTCCTGGTGGAGGCATGGTTCGAAAAACAAAGCAGCCTTTGAGACCTTTCAAAAAATGTGCCCTGGGAGCTGTTCCTTCTCCCATCACAAAATTAATGGCTAATAAACCCATTGCTGATGTCCAAAACCCAGGAATTATCACTGATTGCTTTCCCACAACATCTAATCCAGGGTTTCTCGGCCTTGGCCCTATTGGTGTTTGGGGCTGGATAAATTTTGCTGTGGGGCCTGTCCTCTTTGCACAAACTGGTAGCACATCCTACTCATGACCACAGAAAATGTCCCTGGACGTTTTTAAATATCCCAAGAGGGGAAGGAGGAAGGAAGGGGGTGACAATCATTCCTAGTTGAGAACAAACGACTCTAACAGCAAGTCCTGAAAGCTGAAATTCCAGAATCTATTCTAAATCTAAGCGTCTCTTCCAGAACCCCCATCCATCTGCTCCAGACTGAAGTCCTCAGCACTCACTTGGACCACTGCAATAGCTCCTCACTGTGCCCTTTCAGTCCACTTTCGGCTCCATAGTCAACACAATCTTTTGCAAACCTCAATCATATCATATCATTTCTCTTCTTCAAACTTCCAATCAATGGTTTTCACTCCACTGGGAACTGCTCACCGCTCAGCCCCCGTGCTTTCCCCTGTTCACGGTTCTCTCGTTTCTCTGGCTTGGATGCTATTTTCACACATGCCAGGTTTTCCCACTTCAGGATATTTATACACACTCTCCTTGGAATGCAGACTCTTTTGTAGTATTCAAGGTTTGTTCAAATATCATTTTCAGCAGGTTCTTCCTGGACCATCCCTATTCAAACAACTCTCCTCTCCCCCAAATACTATATGCCATTCCAATTGCATTAATTTTTATTGTAGGTACACCCATCATCTCTATTACTTTTTATTTTTTACTTGTTTTACCTAATATAATGTCAGCTCCAGAAATGAGGGCTCTTGTCCATCATATTTACAGCTATAAGACCCATGGCCCAGATAACTCACTTGGGATATAGTAGGTACTTAATAAATATTTTTGAATGAATAAATGACTAAATAATGTGTTTTCTGTTTGAAGGTGAGCATATTGTTTTTATATATCTTTTTCTTGGTTTCCGAGAGGAAGAGAGAGGGAGAGATAAAAACATCAATGGTGAGAATCATTGATTGGCTGCTTCCTGCACACCCCTACTGGGGATCGAGCTCAGAACCCATGCATGTGCTTTGATCTGAGACGTAAAAGCTATAGTTTTCACATTGTTAAAGCAAAGGTGGAAAGTTTGATAATTCCAAATGTAAAAGAAAAAAAAGTCAGAAGAGTATGGAATCGTTTTGAGAGCAATTTGGAGTTTTAATGCATTAACAGAGAGAGCCTTGTTTTTGCTTAATAGTATTGATTATGTATATTGTGAAGTCATAAGCAAGGCCGAGCCTTAGGAATCAAAGTGTCCGAGTTTTGAATCTAGATTCTGTCATCTGCTAGATGTCTGATCTTGGGCAAGTTACTTAATCTCTCTAAGCTTCAATTACTATACCTTGTTAAACCCATCTCTAAATAAAGATAATAATCCAAACTGCTTCACTCAATTGCTTTGAGAATTAATTTCTTTGGAAATCAAAGTTCTATAGCATTCAAAAATTAATGCAAAATGCTCAACACAATAGCCACATGGTAAGTGTTCAATAAGGTATTGTTTTCATTAATATTGTCCAAATCAACTATTACTATAAGAATTGGTGCCAATATAGCTATCTATATTCTGAGGGAAACCTTTTAAGGAGAACATTAAATTATATTTAATTTTCCCTGTAAGTTGAACTCGAGCACCATTTTTCTGTCATGATGCTGAAATTTCCACATTTGGAACTTGTAAGGAACCATATTCTTAGCCATTTTCAATCTTTTCTGGGCTCTAGCTAAGACATTTGGAAGTGAAGTTTGATTTGATCATCTTAGATAATTGCTAGAAAATCACTATAGAGATAGACATTAGATTCACTTTTGCTACAAGCTTAACATTGAAATTGATCCACACTCTGCTCAAACTTCAATACCTCCTTTGATAAAAAAGTATTGCTGAGAGAAACCAAGGTGGTGGCATAGGTAAACACCTAAACTGCTGCCTCACACAATTTTAAAACTACAACTAAAAGACAGAATGTACACCATCCAGAACCACAGGAAAGCTGACTGAGTGGAAATTCTACAAGTAGAAGGAAAGAGAAAAGCATATTGAAAATCAGAGGAGCTGCAAAAGGCTGAGGTACAGAGGCACGCAGAGAGGACTGGTGGATGAGTACATGGCTGGCTTTCTCATGCGGGAGAGAGACAGAAGCTCCCATCTGTGGTGAACTCCAGGTCCGGGTGAGATTCTGGGAAGCCAGACTCATTCGGGGGGAATCTGGACTGTCAGGAAAAGAGAAAACCACACAGAGACTCAGTGGAGCTGCAGGAGGCAGAGGTCTGAAGGCGCATGAGTGCAGAGAGGACTGACTGCTCAATGCATGGCTGGCTTTCTCAAGTGGGAGGGAGATGGAGGCTCCTGAATGCGCTGAATTCCAGTCCCGGGGAACTCAACTCATTCAAAGAGAAACTGGACTGTCTGGCAGTAGGCGTAACTCAAGGGTGGCTTTCTCTCAGAGGTGTTTGCAGTGATCACTGAGAGAAACAGAGACCCAGGGGCCTCATAGGGCAGGGCTGACAGGAAGCCAAGGCTATCTGATCTGCCTTGAGAGTCCACCCCATCCAAGCTGAGCACAGAGGCTTTTGCAACTTTGCAAGACTTGTCTCATAAGTGTCTCTCCAGCACAGAAGTTCTCCCAGCATAGGCACAGCTGATCCACATAGCCATTTGGCCTGGAGGTCAATTCTTCCCAGTGATACCAACAACAATCAAGACTTAACTACAGCAAGGCCATCCCAGATAACTGGGGAGGCTGAGCCACTAGCCCTATAGGACACCTAGCACACAAAGCTACTCTACCAATTTAGAGAAGCAGAGACAAAGGAACAGATCACAAATGAAAGAAATGGAGGAAAACAAATGACTGATAAGAGTTCAAAACCACAGTTATAAGGTTTTCCAAGAATTTCCTAGAAAAGGCTGATAAATTTAGCGAGCCCCTTGAGGATATGAAAAAGAACCAATTAGAAATTAAACATATACTGCTTGAAATAAATAATATTATTTGGAGACCTAACAGCAGACTAGAGGAATGTAAGAATCAAGTCAAAGATTTGAAATACAAAGAAGCAAAAACACTCAACCGGAAAAGCAAAAAGAAAAAAGAAATAAAAAATTTGAAGATAGTGTAAGGAGCCTCTGGGACAACTTCAAGCGTACCAACATCAGAATTATGGGGGTGCCAGAAAAAGAGAGAGAGAGAGAGAGCAAGATACAGTGGTACCTCGAGATACGAGTGCCCTAACATACAAGATTTTTGAAATACAAGTCGTCGAGTGAGCGATTTTTGCTTTGAAATATGAGCAACATTTGAGATAAGAATAATCGTGCTGATAGGCCAGCTGCACACGACCCACCAGTTTACCTCAACTCGAGCGTCTCATAGTTTCCCACACCTCAATGTTACGGAACGAATTAAACTCGTATCACGAGGTACCACTGTACTGAAAACTGATTTGAAGAAATAATGACAAAACTTCCCCCACCTGGTGAAAGAAATAGACTTGTAAGTCCAGGAAGTGCACAGAACCCCAAACAAAAGAAATCCAAAGAGGACCACACCAAGACATATCATAATTAAAATACCAAGAGCAAAAGACAGAGAATATTAAAAGCAACAAGAAAAAAGAAAGTTAATTACCTAAAAGGGAACACCCATACAATTGTCAACTGATTTCTCAACAGAAACTATGCAGGCCAGATGGGAGTGGCAAGAAATATTCAAAGTGATGAATAGCAAGAATCTATAACCAAGATTACTCTACCCAGCAAAGCTATCATTCATAATTGAAGATCAGATAGAGCTTCACAAATAAGAAAAAGCTAATGGAGTTCATCACCACCAAACCAGCATTATATGAAATGCTGAAAAGTATTCTGTAAGAAGAGAAAGAAGAAGAAAAAGGTAAAGATAAAAATTATGAACAACAAATACATATCAACAAGTGAATATAAAAATCAAGTGAATAAAAAATCTGATGAACAGAATAAACTGGTGAATATAATAGAATCAGAGGCATAGAAAGGGAGTAGACTGACAATTCTCGGGAGGAAAGGGGTGTGGGGGGTTCAGGAAGAGACTGGACAAAAATCATACACCTATGGATGAAGACAGTGTGGCGGGGGGGTAAGGGCAGAGGGTGGGGTGGGAACTGGGTGGAGGGCAGCTATGGGGGGAAAAAAGAGGAAAAATTGTAATAATCTGAATAAAGGTTTATTAAATTTAAAAAAACACATGTATTGCCAAGCAAGCAATTTATATCACATGGTAAAGTCAAGAAATATATCTTTTGATATATATGTTACTTTATTCTTGTCCTAATTTTTGTCATGTTATTTATATAATTTGAATTTTCATGTAATATAAAAGAACATAACAGAGCACAGGATTTAAAAGGCTAAGAAAACTGATCTGAGCCTATAAATGTGGTACTAATTCAACATGTATCTGTTTATTCTAAGCTCGGCTTCTTCTGATGTTACTGTATGTAGTTATTTGCCTGTGATCTTTCAAAGTTGAAAGTACAAACATCAGAATGAGTATTCTATATCAGAAAAAATAGTCTCCCTACATTCCATATTTTTATATACTACGATCAGATTTGACCTTAGTCCAATATAGTTCCCAACCATATCTAAAACACCTGGGAAAAAATATATATGTGTGTGTGTGTATAATATATGTGTGTGTGTGTGTGTATATATATATATATATTTAATCCTTTAAGAATTTTTCTTAAATGATTCTGTGTTTCTCTCTCTCTCTCTCTCTCTCTCTCTCTCTCTCTCTCTCTCTCTCGCCTAGGGTCTTCTCTCTATAAAATATATTGCTGTTATATTTCTCAAATCATATTTTCTAAATCAAATCCATTAGTTATAGAGATTTCTATTCACCTCAGGGGACAATTCCATTAGGCTCTATTTCTCTGGGTATGACCTAGAATGTACAGCTCTGAGTATAACGTAAAATGTAAATGTTTGTTAGTCATTCCTCTTTTGTAACCAGTTCTTGCTATACTAGAATTTTCCATGACTTCTTGAATTATTGATATGTGTAATCCATCACACAGAAAGCTATAGAATTCTATGTGTTACATTTTGGAGCTCTTTTTACAATATAATGGATGTTTGTGTTTTGCCAATAGTGAGTCCTTCAATGAGGTAATTACTACAAATCGACTGCACTGTTATTAGCATCAAGGGACATATTCATGAAACACATCAACACTTGTAGAAGTCATGCATTTGTTAGTGTGGCAAAACTAGGAACAACAGAATGGAAATTTTTATGTATAGGTGAGAGCCCAGGAAAACCTACTGGGAACACACACAACACTTTGGATAACTATGCAGGGGCCTCTTTAAAAATTATATTTATAGAGGTGACATTGGTTAATAGGATTCAAGGGCATTTTTTATTTTAAAAAAGTTATTCAAAGCCAAACTACATATAGATTGTAGGAAAAGACTTTCAGATAACAATTCAAGGGCAGAATTTCAGATGCTATCTAAATTAAGCAAAGATTACATGTATATTTTAAGCTATTTCATATGCATTTAGGAAAAACCCAAGATATTTATAATTCTTAAAAATTATTTTCTCATGTATTACTCACAAGGTCATCCTTTGATGAACAGCAACAAAGCAAGATTACAGTGCTCTTTGAATTTTACTTTGCAAAGGAAAATTGTCACTTTCAGAAAAGAGATTAGATCCCTCCAGCAGCTTCTACAGGGACATAATTAATGGTACAAACACCCAGGCAAATTACTCCACCAGGCCATTACTGAGCTTTATATGAGACCACAAAGGTTTATCTTATTGGTGGTAGTTACTGCATCATTCAGTGGTTGGCAAACTGCGGCTCGCGAGTTTGCCCCTTGAGTGTGGCTCTTCCACAAAATACCATGGCCTGGGGAGTCTATTTTGAAGAAGTGGCGTTAGAAGTTGTTTAAGTTTTAAAACTTTGGCTCTCAAAAGCAATTTCAATATTTGGCTCTGTTGACTAATGAGTTTGCTGCCCATAGGTTTAGCTAATCCCCAATTTGTCTTTAACTCTGTTCATCTGTTAATAAATCCTTGCCATCTCACCATCAACACACATGCACACACACACACACACACACACACACACACACACACACAAACACACACTAGTTAACTCCTGGGTACCTAGTTATAAAACACAACAATGGCTAATCAGGATCCCCGATTATGGCTCAATTTCATATCTCCCTATCAAATTGTATCCTTTTGTAGCCCTACTCTTTCATGATACTATGGATTAATCAATTAATTGAATCAACTTTGCCAAGCAATCATAACTTCTAGTATTCAACCTTATAAAATAAATATTACTGTTCTCACTTTATAATTTTAAAAAAGTGAGACTCAGAAAAGTGGCATTCAAACTTAGGTCTGCCAACTAAAAAATATCATGTACTTTTAATTATACTATTCTTTCCACAGTATCTTTTAGGATAGTAACAGGTGTTTTGTTCAAATAAAGTAGGGGGATTGATAGTCTTTTGCACTGTAGGAATTCTCAGAGCTGATGAGTTTTACAAATCATAGAATAATATTTATATTATTAAAATGTATTAATATGTAGTCATCCTTTTTCCCTACTCAGAAAATCATATAGAACTAATATTTTTTTAATGCACTTTGGGGAAAATTGCACCATATGTTTTCTCTATTCATTAGTTTTTTGCACTAAAGACCCTATACATTTTATAAACTTGTATTCTTCTCCAACTCAGCAAAATGTCCTTCTACTATTTATCATCTTTGTCTTATCATCTTATTATCTGAATGTTTTGAGAATTCTTATGATACATCTATCTTTTCTCTCATCTTTTTCATTATATTCATATTTTTGGCCTCGTTTATGGATTCCTTAAGTTCGTCACCTATCTTGCTAACTCAGTTTTGGGGAATATCTAACTTCCTATTTACTATTCAATTTTTATTTTATTTTTATTGTGGTAAAATATACATAATATAAAATTCACCATTTTAAGTACATAATTCTGTGGCATTAACTACATTCTGATTGTTGTGCAACCATCACCATCACCATTTATTTCCAAAACTTTTTCATCTTCCCAGTCTGAAACTATATACCTATTAAACACTAATTCTCCATTGTCCTCTCTTACTAGCCCGTGGAAGCTACCATTTCACTTTATGTCTCTGAGCTTGAGTACTCTTAGACCTCACAAAACTAGAATCAGAGCATTTGTACTTCCGTGACTAGTTATTTTACTTAGCATCATGTTTTCAAGGTTCATCCATCTTATGTGTCAGCATTTCTTCCCTTCTTAAGGCTAAGTAATAGTCCCTGGGATGTGCATACCATGTTTTATTCATCATTCATCCATCATGATACTTGGGTTGCTTTCCTTTTGGCTACTGTGAATAATGCTGCTGTGAACATGAATATGCAAATATCTGTTCAAGTCCCTTCTTTCAATTTTGGGGGTATATATCCACAAGTGGAATAGCTGAATCATGTGGTAACTCCAAGTTTAATTTTTTGAGGAACTTCCATGCTGTTTTTCACATTAGCTGCAACATTTTACATTCTCACCAATAGTGCACAAGTTTTCCAATTTCTCCACATCCTCACTGACATTTGTTATTTTATTTTTGTTTGCTTGCTTGCTTGCAGCAGCCCCCTTAACCAGTGGCTATTACAAATACTGATTGTGGGATTTAGAAAATTACTGTGGTTCATGTTGTCACCATCTACCATTAAAATAGACATTTATATGAGCCCAAGAGGAAACATATTGGTTTACCATATGTTCTTGGGTACCTCAGAGAGTATGTGATACATGCTGGGTACTTAGTATATATAGATTACTAAAGGCCCAGTGCAGAAATTCATGCACTGGGGGAGGGAAGATGCACCCTCTCTAATCTGGGAACTCTTGGGGGATGTCTGCCTGTTTGTTTAGGCCCAATCGTACAGGAATTGGGCCTAAACCAGCAGTCAGACATCTCACTCACAATCTAGGACTGTTGGCTCCCAACCGCTCACCTGTCTGACTGACTGATTGCCCCTAACCACTTTTGCCTGCCAGCCTGATCACCCTGTAACCACTCCCCTGCCAGCCTGATTGACACCTAACTGCTCTCCTGCCAGCCCAATTGCCCCCAATTGCCCTTCCCTGCCAGCCTGATTGCCCCCAACTGCCTTCCCCTGCTGGCCCTAACTGCCCTCCCCTGTAGGTCTAGTCTGCTCCTAACTGCCCTCCCCTGCAGGCCTGGTCCCCCCCAACTGTCCTCCCCTGAAGGTCTGGTCTCCCCCAACTGTCCTCCCCTGCCGGCCTATTCATCCCCAATTGTGCTCCCCTGCAGGCCCAGTCACCCACAAGTGCCCTCCCCTGCCAGTGATCTTGTGGCAGCCATCTTTTGAACACATGGGGGTGGCCATCTTATGGGAGGGCATGACAGTCAATTTGTATATTACCTCTTTATTATATAGGATATAGTAAGAGATTAGATTAGATTCAAGGAGAAAGCCTGGAATGGAAAGATAAGTTTTATTTTGTCCATTGGTCAAGTGGAGGCATTATAAATTTAGAGAAAGGAATGAGGTAAAAAATGGATATTTATTTTGGAAAGTAATTTTTCTGAAGATGAGTCCAAACAGGAAATAGTAGGACCAGTCATGAGTTCATGAGAGAATAGAGTAAAACTAACCCAAGAGGATTCGATAAAAGAAAATAAGTAAAAGGTGACTCTAAGTTTAGCATCTGGGGCAATTGTCAAGCAACAGTGCCATTGACAGACACAGACAGTAATGTGGTGAAGGCCTGAGGCAAGGGGAAGTGCAGTGGCAGGGGAATACATGTAATACTTTCAATAATAAAGAATTTTAAAAAAGATACTTATGTAAACATAATGCGTTTGTACTCTTCTGTGATTATTTTTAGGCAAACTAGCTCCCTTGGTCTACCTATTCTATTTCTGCTGATGTCCTTTCTCATGGTTATATTTTGGATGAGAATGTGCTCTTCTTTGTGCTCAAAAAATGATCAGGCTCTTTTGACTCTATCCCTGACCCATCTTATGAAACTATAGCTCCTATAGGAACCTTCTCAAGTTTGTTTCCTGCCCATTGTTTCTGAACCAGCATCTCCAATATAACACCCTCTTTGGATCAGCCATGCCCACAATGTAATTAAATGATTTCTTCAGTACTTATTCCTTGTTCTTTATGTCCTATGAATGTCTTCATAAGTATTTTTTGTGAAGCTGTGAACTCCCACGGAAAATAAGACCATTCTCTTAGTATATGCTCTTGAAAAGCCTCAAACCTGATATTGTAGACAAAACCATGTTTAACAGACTTTGCCCTTTACTGATTAGGTGACATGCCTCCGAATAGACTTGTGAACTCCTTGATTTGTCTGAAAATCATCAACAGTACATGTAAACTAAAGAATTCAGCACACAGTTTTGAGTGGAAGTATCTGCTTACAACTCAACATTTTCAGCAAAATAATATAAAAATTTGACTATGTGTCATTTCTTTATGTCAGTTTTAATGGTACATAGAAATCCCATGAACCACAGAAAACATCTAAATCCCATTTTAGGCAAGGAAGAAAAAAGTTGGTCTTTCCTATCACCTTGGATCAGAGTTATAAATAAAATTATACATTTAATTTTCATTTCATTTCATGGTCTCCGAGCTCTTCTCACCAGCTATCAGTTAGCACATAGCATGAGCCAGACACTCTGTTAAGCTCTTTATATGTGTATGTACTCTCCTATTGGATTATACTATCATATTTAACTTTTGGAAGTGGGTTTTTATTATTATTATTATTCTTTTCAGTTTACAGATAAGAAAACTGAGGTTTAGTGAGGAAAATGACTTACTTGAAGTAAATCCCTAAGAAGTGGCAGAGCCACTTACATTAAGCTCCAAAAATGTAACAAGATAGCAAAATGGAATGTGGCATAATCCTCTGAATATTTGGTTCCTGGAACATTGACCGCTGATGCTGAACATCTAATAGTTTTCTTAGTTCAGCTAGAAATGAGATGATAGACGAGGAAGGAAGGTGTGCAACATACAAATGCAAAAGTATAAAAAGAAGACAAGCCCTGGCCAGTGTCACCCAGTTGGCCGAGCTTCATCCCAGGCACCGAAAGGTCCCCAGTTTGATTCCCAGTGAGGACACATACCCAGGTTGCAGGTTAGATTCCCAGTCGGGTGTATGGGGGGCAGCCAATTGATGTTTCTTTCACAATCAATGTTTCTCTCTCCCCTTCTTTCCTGTTTCTCTAAAATCAATTAAAAACAATAAATAAATAAATAAATAATAAAATGAAGACAAGCATGAAATCAGAGGTCCTGATTGCTTGGCCAGTCTGAGTCAGGAGGGATGGCAGAGCTGTCCACCCAGAAGACAGTCCCCTCTTGTCCACAGACTGTGGCCAATCTGTGCAATCAGCAGTTTCATATCAAATGTTTTATTTGATCCTCCAACAGCCTTCAGGGGTTGACATATCTGTGGATATTATTCTTACCTGATACAGTGCTGGCGGCCACTGAAAATGGATAGCTGGCTGAATCCCAATTAGACACGAGAACACTGATTTGCCCAAGATCTCACAGGGAGCAATAACCACGCTGTGTCTAAAACACCAAATGGCTTCCTATCCTCATGCCAGTTCACTTCTAGTGACAGTGACTCCCCCCTTCACAGGCGAAGACTTCCACTAAATTGGTTGATCTTGTTTTATATTAAGCCCAGGATCCCCATTCGTCAGACAGTTGTGTAAATGGAGGCCCGGGAGGGTTAACTGTCTTTCCCAATATCACATTCTGCCTAGAAGCAGAGCCACATCTGGTAGAATAAGAAAGTACAATGTCTTCAAAGTCTAACAGCCCTAGGTTCATATTCCAATCTTTCCATAGAAACCTGGACCAGCTCTATAACCTAACCATCTGCTTTGTCATCTGTAAGTAATAATCGTACTTTCTTTATAGGTTTATTTTAAGAAGTAAAGGTAATTGCAAATATTACGGAGCATTGCTTATGTGCCTTGCCACAAGCCAGTAAGGCGGAAAGAGCGCTGTTTTTCTACCAGAGAAGAGAGAGAGGCAGAGCTGGGTTAATTAGGTTGCCCAACATTCCATGATAGTCATAGGAAGTGAGAAGGGGAGATTCAAGCCCAGACTGTATGACTCAAAGCATCATATTACTGTCATCTACTGTAAAGTACTTAGCAGAGGAACTGGACTTATTAAACACTCCACTCAGAACTCCTTCTATTACACCATGATTTACCCCAAAAATGGCATTCCATAATGTGCAAAGTGACTCAGCTGGATTGCTCAGTCCCTAGTTAATGGCAACATGCTGCAGAAAATCAGTTTTCCTCGGAGGCAGCAGACAAGGATAGAAAGGTCCTTCATTCATTCTTTCTCTGTCCAAAACACTAAATCTCAGGAACCTTAGAGTAGATGAGCTCTCCAGAGTATAAATAAAAAAATTATTAGAAAGCAAATTGTATGTGATGGCAATAATCCAAGTACTAAACTATTTATAGCCTAAAAACAGAAAAACACTTGTGGAAAGAGAACTTAAAGAGAAAAGTTCCAGACCAGTCCAGTAAATAGAATTGTGTGTGGTTTCTGACAATAATTTCTAAAATATCTTGAAGTAGTCTGGCCGGTATTGCTCAGTGGTTGATCCCCAGTCAGGACATACTTCACAATTTAAAGTACGTACCAATTTACTTCTCTGCAATAACCAATGCTTATCTGAAAATGATTTATTTCCAGTTTGGCTCAGTGGATAGAGCGTCAGCCTGCAAACTGAAGGGTCCTGAGTTCCAATCTGATTAAGGGCACATACCTTGGTTGCAGACTCGATCCCCTTGATTGGGGCCTGTGTGGGAGGCAACCAATTGATGTGTCTCTCTCACATCAATGTTTCTTTCCCCCTCCCTTTCATTCTCTCTATAAATCAATGGGAAAATATCCTCAGGTGAGAATTCACAACATTAAATAAACAAACAAATAAATAAATAAATAAATAAATAAATAAAAGAAATTTTGTAGTCACCCAGCTGGTGTGGCTCAGTGGTTGATCCTCAGTCAGGACTTACTTTACAATTTAAAGTATAAATTTACTTTTCTGCAACATCTAATACTTATTTGAAAATTATTTATTTCTAGTTTGGATGATAATAGAAACATAACCATGGATGGGTTTTATTAAAAAACTAGAAAAGAGTATCCCAAATGGAGACTCCAAGAAAATTCGTATATAATTCAGTGGCTCCTGTGATAAATGGCTGATAAAGCTACCCTTCATCTTTCAAGATTAATTCTGTTTTCAAATTTCATGAGCACATGAAATTGTCCCCACCTTGCTGGAAGAATCATAGTCTAAGTTATGGGTTAGCTTGTTAAAACATGGGTATATTCAGGTTAGAGTAATTGTGTGTACCTCAATGCAGCTGATAAATTTAAAAACAGAGCATGACACTATTTTTAGCTTTATTGTTTGGGCACAACTCACACAAAGGCTTATAGATAGATAGTCTTAAAACAAAACAACTAATTACTAATTTATATCTTGTTTTCCTTTGGGAACAAATAGTAGGCATCTTTTCATTTCTTCTACATTATCTGTTCAACCTTAATTTCTACCCTAGCTGAAATCTTATTTCTTTTCTTTGATAGCATAATTGTTTCCATGGCAACAATCAAAGAAGTGAGAGTATTCTCTGCTGCAGGTGAAAATAATCATAACATATTGATAAGCTATCTTAAGATACCATTTTCATGTAAATGACCTTGTAATAGAACAGAGAGAGAAGAGATATAGAAGCAAAGTGGCATTTGAAAAGCAGAAGTGCTTGGAATTAAATTTTTTCAGAGTTTTCAGTGATAAAGGGTCAAACTGAGAGTGAATGTCAGGTAACCATGCCTCTTGATTAGGTATTGTAAATAACAAATAATTTCTTTACAACTTACTGAGAAACGAAGGAAAAAGCTTCTTATTTCAGAAGGACAATCAACTGATTCAGTTTCTCTGTCCCTTTAGGGATGGATCAAATATATGAAGGTAAAAAATAAGAAATAATTCTGAAGCTTGTTATAGTACAGAAATGTGAGAATCTATACACAGAGCCTCTAGACAATGTTCACAGATTTAAATTTAAAGAATAAAATTTGGTTCTAGCCGGTTTGACTCAGTGGATAGAGCATCGGCTTGAGGGCTGAAGGGTCCCTCATTCCATTCCAGTCAGGAGCACATGGCCAGGTTGTGGGCTCAATTCCCAGTGGAGTGCAGGCAGGAGGCAGCCAATCAATGATTCTCTCTCCTCAATGATGTTTCTCTCTCTCTCCCTCCCCTTTCCTCTCTGAAATCAATAAAACTATATATTTAAGAAGAATGAAGCTTGGACACTGAGATGAAAGGGGTTATCACCTTAACACACACCAACTCTGTTTACAATCAACTCTTAAGTAACCATTGTCTCCTGAGGGACCAGCAACAGTTGGTACCAACAAGCAAAATATGCTGGGGGGGGGGAGAGGGAGGAGGGAAGGGGAAGGAATGAGTGAATGAGTAGTGAAACTAAAGGAAACTTTTATTGGGCAATTTATATAGAAGTGAACACAAGGCAAGTAAGATATATCAGATTTTTTCGTAGCTGAAGTCTAGCAGACCTTTAAAGAATATAATATATACTATTGGAAAATTTCCCAATTTTATATAAAGCAACCATAAATTAAATATCAAATATTGATTGAAATAGATCAATCTCACTCAGGAATGTCAATCCAAGAATTCTAACTAAAATATTAACAAATAGAATCCAACTACATATCAACAAAAGTCCTGAACGAAGTAGGGCTTATTCTAGAGAGGTTTGAATTAGAAAATTTATCATCATAATTTAGTGTTTCAGCAAGTTGAGGGAAAACAACTCATATGAGCATATTAATAGATGTTGAAATGACATATGACAATATTACCAGCCAATCTCAATAAAAATCTTTAAGTGCGATAGGAAAAGATAACCATTTAAATATTTACTAAAACTAAAAGTCAGAAGTATTCCCAATGTCAAAATAAAAAGAAACCAATAAAACTCAGTAATTAAGCAGAAATCTTGGTATCACTATATTCAATATTAGTTTGGAAAGTCTAGTGAGAACAATGAGATAAGAAAATTAAGTATTTGGTATAAGTATTAAAAATGAAGAGATAAAACTAACTCTATTTTATTGATTATATGATTTTGTATCTATTAAGTCCTAGAGAACTTAAAAAGAGAAAAATTATTAGCATTGATAAAAGAATTTATGGAATGGCTAGATACCAGGAAAGCAATTGATTTTCTCTATTCTAGTAACATGTACTTTCAGAAAAAAAAAAGAGTAAACATTCCTTTTAAACTAACAATATAAACTGAGTTGAGTAAGATAGGCATAGAACCTATGCAATTTATGAATATTTTTAAATTATAATTATATTTATTTATTTATTTATTCATTTATTCATTTATTCATTTATTCATTTATTGTTTTATGGATTTCAGAGAGGAAGGGAGAGAGGGAGAGAGAGATAGAAACATCAATAATGAGATAGAATCTTTGATCGGCTGCCTCCTGCTCATCCCTTACTGGGGATCAAACTTGAAACCTGGGTATGTGCCCTGACCAGGAATAGAACTCTTGAACTCCTGATTCATAGGTCGATGCTCAACCACTGAGTCATGCCAGCTGGACAATTTATGAATCTTAATCTTATTAGTCTTTGACCAGGGTATAATTTAATTTGGAGGAGAAAAAATATTCACAAACTTACTCCCCAAACTGAATATTTATCCTTAAAAAAATTAATATAATAATCCTATCTCATGTCATATACAAGACAGATAAAGTATTTTTTTTTAATATATTTTATTGATCTTTCACAGAGAGGAAGGGAGAGGGATAGAAAGTCAGAAACATCGATGAGAAAGAAACATCGATCAGCTGCCTCCTGCACACCCCACACTGGAGATGTGCCCGCAAGCAAGGTACATGCCCCCGACCGGAATTGAACCCAGGACCTTTCAGTCCACAGGCCAATGCTCTATCCACTGAGCCAAACCGGTCTCGGCCAGATAAAGTATTTTATATAACTATTACTTCAATGTTTTATTAGAACTTCTAGGGAAGACTGGACAGAAGCTAATAAAGAACTACTTTGTGGTAGATACTATAAATAAAGGCAGTAAGCAAATAATAGATTTAAAAACCATGTTTATATTATAAATGACAGGTAAGGGTTTAAAAGCTATAATTATCTGAAGAAAGCTTTAAAAATTGACAAGAAACAGACAACAGCCTAAGAGAAAAATGAGCAACAGATATAAATAGGCAATTCACAGATGAACAGCTGCAAAAGGCCAGCAAATTTATTTTTTAAATTCACTAATGGGGAAATGGAAACTGTTAACAATAAACCATCTTAAACCTATCAGATTGGCAATAATTTTAAATAGTGGTCATACTGTCAGTGGGGATAGGTGAAAAAGTCTTTTCTGCATTGCTGGTGGAAATGTAAATGGATCCAGCTCCTCTGGAAAGCAATCTGGCAACATTTATTAAGATTAAAAATACATAAACCTTTTGACCAAGCAATCTCTCCCCTGAGTATATGGCCCACAGCAATATAACTATCAGTAAATAAAAATATGTGAGCCCAGATGTTTACTGCAGCATCCAAGTTGACAAAAATGTATATACAAAGAAAAACATAATATTAATCTATAGAACACAATATTCTTTAGATAATTCAGTGAATGATCCATGAAAACAACATTATTGTTTATATCTGCTAAGCTGGAAGGATTTCCAAAAGCAGTGAGAAAGGTAAGATGCCCCTCTCCCAAAAATATGTGTAGAGTATATAGTCTCACTGTTGTAGAGCAAACAATGAAAACGATTTGTGGGTGTATATATGTGCATATGTGTATATTATATGTATATGCTTACATGTGAGATTTGGTTTGATAATCATCAAGGACATTACAGAACAATACATAGACTACATGAGTTAAGGGGGTTTTTACTTGCTAATGTTTTATTTGTTTGTTTTGGTTTATTGTTAATCCTCACCTGAGGTTATTTTTCCATTGATTTTTAGGGACAGTGGAAGAGAGAGGGAAAGACAGAAACATTGATATGAGAGAAACACATCGATTGGTCACCTCCTGCATAAACCCCAACTAAGGCCCAGGCTAGGGAGGATCCTGCAACCAAGGTACATGCCCTTGCTAATGTTTATGCTACTTCAAGTGTTTGGAGTAGAAGCAAATAGGGGGAGAAGAAAAAAAAGCAGAGGGACCAAAAAAGCAATCAAAAAAATAAATATTATTCTGAAATGAGAACCTATGATCATCTCAGAGGAGAACCAAGATGGCGGCATAGGTAAACACCTACACTGCTGCCTCGCACAACAATTTCAAAACTACAACTAAAAGACAGAACGGACATCATCCAGAACTACAGGAAAGCTGGCTGAGTGGAAATTCTACACCTAGAGGGAAAGAGAGGGGCTCACGGAGACCCAAAGGAGCTGCAAAAAGCTGAGGTACAGAGACGCGAGCGTGGAGAGAGCGGGTGCCGGAGAACCTGGCTGGCTTTCTCTGGCGGGAGGGAAACGGAGACTCCCAATGGCATTGAACCCCTTATCTTGCAACACTAAATCCCAGGTCCAGTGAAACTCATATGGGGGGAGTTTGGACTGTGAAAAGGGAGAAGTGCATGGAACTTAGGAGAGTAGCAAAAGGGCAGAAGTAAGTCGGGCAGCGCACACAGCACTGCACAGAAGACCAACTGCTGATTGTAACGCTGGCTTTCATAAGAGGGCAAGAGACAAAGCATCCCAACTGCGCCACTTTTAACTCCACTAAACCCCAAATTCGGGCAAAACCCTGGGGACCCAGATTCATATGGTCCCAGAGCACAGGGGGGCCAGAGGGGCAGCAGTTTAAAGGCACTGCGAGAGAGCCGAGCACACAGGGACCGCTCCAGGTCCCTTAAGCCCTGAGACTCCACCCATCCCAAGCTCAACAGAGAGGCTTCTGCAGTTTTGTAAGTCTGGTATCATAAGGCTGAATCCATCACAGAAGTTCTCCTGGCATAGTGAAAATGCCAAGACAAGGGAAGGGATCACAAACAAAGAAATGGAGGAAAACAAACGACTGGATAAGCGTTCAAAACCACGCTTATAAGGTTTTTCAAGAATATCCTAGAAAAATTGGATAAAGTTAGCGAGACCCAAGAGGAAATGAAAAAGAACCAACTAGAGATGGAAAAGAACCAACTAAAAATTAAACATACACTGACTGAAATAAAAAATATTATTCAGAGACCTAACAGCAGGCTAGAGTATCATAAGAATCAAGTCAAAAATTTGAAATATAAAGAATCAGAAAACACTCAACTGGAAAAGCAAGAAGAAAAAAGAATCCAAAAATGTGAAGATAATGTAAGGAGCCTCTGGGACAGTTTCAAGTGTACCAACATCAGAATTGTGGGGGTGCCAGAAAAAGAGAGAGAGCAAGATACTGAAAACCTACTTAAAGAAATAATGACTGAAAACTTCCCACATCTGGTAAAAGAAATAGACTTACATGTCCAGGAAGCACACAGAACCCCATATAAAAGGAATCCAAAGAGGACTACACCAAGACACATCATAATTAAAATACCAAGACCAAAAGACAAAGAAAGAATATTAAAAGCAGCAAGAGAAAAACAATTCATTACCTACAAGGGAGCACCCATACGTCTGTCAGCTGATTTCTCAACAGAAACGATGCAGGCCAGATGGGAGTGGCAAGAAATATTCAACGTGATGAATAGCAAGAATCTACAACCAAGAATACTCTATCCAGCAAAGCTAGCATTCAGAATTGAAGGGCAGATAAAGAGCTTCACAGATAAGAAAAAGCTAAAGGAGTTCATCAACTCCAAACCAGTATTATATAAAATACTGAAAGGCAGTCTTTTAGAAGAGGAAGAAGAAAAAGGTAAAAGACAAAAAATTATGAACAACAAATACATATCTATCAACAAGTGAATCTAAAAATTAAGTGAATTAAAAATTTGATCAACAGAATAAACTGGTGAATATAATAGAATCAGGAGCACAGAAAGGGAGTGGGCTGATAATTCTCAGGGGGAAAGGGGTAGGGGGTGTACAGAGAAAGACTGGACAAAAATCATACACCTATGGATGAGGTCAACAGTAGGGAGGTAAGGGTAGAGGGAGGGTTGGAAGCAGGTTGGAGGCGAGCTATGGAGGGGAAAAAGGAGAAACAAATGTAATAATCTGAATAATAAAGATTTAATTAAAAAATAAAATAAAATTGCTTAGATGAAATTTAAAAAATCCTTTGAAATGAGAACCTATGGTCATCTCATTTATATAAATTGATATGTTTGTGTGTATATGCATATTTTTCTAGCCTGTATCAGTAATGAATGGCTACATGTATATTGAGTGTGCTCTTCTACACACTTTATACATACTAACTTATTTAACCTTAACAACAACCCCATGAGAATCAAACTGTCATTATCCTCATTTAACAAATGAGAAAACTAAAAGGTGGAAGTTACAGGGCTGTTTAGTTCCAGGACTTGGATTTGAACTCGGGCAGTGAAACCCTGAAGCCTTGCTCTGCACCACTAGACATACTGGCTCCTAACCAGTTTATGTCCAGGACGTATCATTAAGCCAAATACACACTTGCAATATTAAGGGTATAATATGATTTTATTTCCATGAAAAAAAAAAACTCCTAGAGGTATGTATATTTGTTTGAGCCCAGAAGAAAGACGTAGAAGATCAGTCTCCCGGCGGATTTATTATTTCTGGTAGGTGAGAATGGATATAAAGACAACAGTGAGACAATTGAGATATACTGCACATTTATCACAATTAGTCTGAGTCCCTTAAATGGTATAAAAATTTATGAATCGCTGAGATACGTTTCCTCATTTAGGACTCTTGGGTATTTAAGTGACATTTGTTCAGTGGGAATTTCAGGCAGGAAAGGTTTTATAAAGAAGGTGCCGAGGTAAGATTTTGAGAAGTCAGAAGAACACCATGAGAAAAGCGGAGGGCAGAAAACCACCAGTCATCTTCTAGAGGTCCTTTGTTGTGGGTCCCTGGGCTAGCACAGGCATTTTTGTATGAAAGCGGTGTTAACAAGCCTCAAGTGGCTTAGGTGTACCTGACCTTCAATGCCAGGATTAGAAGCCCATTGTTCTTTGAGCCAGCGGACTGGGCACCTGTGACAATGGGCCTCTTAACATTGTGAACTAACACTGTAAGAAGCTGACACCAATGCTGTGCTGATACCCGCCACAGCCCTAACCTTGGCTCCAGCTTGCAAACACTGGCCCCTTCCATCCTAACACGGGCTTTAGTCTGTGCGGCTTGTCCTCTGATCCAAAGGACCCCACAGGGTGTCAGGGTGAGAATGTGTCTGCAAAGCACTCTCCCAACAGGTCCCTATACCTGCCTTAGGAAGCTCATGCCATCACTACTTTGCCAGAAGCTAAGGGGCCACATCCTGTTTCTCCTGCCTACTCTGGGCAGCTGAATAAGAAACTCCCCAGAGCTGATATGCAGATGGCCGGCCCTTCATCTGACCTGTGTCCTAACAACAAGAACATCAAGGCAGCAGGAGTGGGTGTAGTGGATGGGAGTCAAAGCCAAACAAATAAAACAGAACATCATATAAAATTTAGAGTCAGCTCTCTGGGAGCAAGCATCACATCACTGCAGCAGATCAGCAACTTCTGTCACCTAAATTTTCTCACCTAGAAAGCAGGGCCTTGCAAACTAAAAACTACTTGTTAGGGTTGTGATTGCTTTAAACCACTCCCCTTAATAAAGTAGATGTTGAAACAAATATAGGAATTTGGTGCTTATTAAAATGCATTTGCTGGTTTGGCTCAGTGGATAGAGCGTCAACCTGCAGACGCAAGGGTCCCAGGTTCAGTTCCAGTCAAGAGCATATGCCCGGGTAGGGGGCATGCAGGTGGCAGCCAATCGATGATTCTCTTTCATCATTGATGTTTCTCTCTCTCCCCCTCTCCCTTCCTCTCTGAAATCAATAAAAATATATTTTTAAAAAATAAAATACATTTGCTGCTTGATGGACTTTAGCTGTATTGCATACCCTCAGATGCCAACTCTGTAACATGGGCAGGCTCACTGACCAGGGCCTTCACTATTGACTGAAACTGCCGTGGAGTCATTTAATCTAAAATATTGTCATCTCTCCATTCTCAAAATGCTTTCCTGTAACTGAATTCAAACTATGAAATAATATTAAAGTGACATATTCATGGCCAGGGGATAGATATTAAAAGGTGATTCATTAAAGGTTCAGTGAACTGACTCGTTCAGCTATGCACAACTGGCTAACACAGCAGTGATTCTCTTTGTCAAATAGGGGACATAAAAAGATGTCTTTATAAATAGAGAGCTGGCTGGAGTCCAAAGAGCCCATGTATTTCCAAGAATATGTGGGGGGAAATACAGCAACAAAAATACAAACCGAGCCTTAAAGAAAGTTCACATAATGCAAGATTGATCGCTTGAAAGGAATATATGCAGCTATTTCACAGGAGCAATAGCTCCATTAAGAGGGAAGGCTCACTCCCTTCAGTTTAAAAATCTGTAGGCTGTGGGAAGCCATGTGTAAACAACCATACTATTCAGACATGAATATTGTATGACTGAGCTCTTTCTCTTCATTCCTAGGGATTCCTGTGGGTTCCTGGGACTCGACCCCATTGATAAAGCCACTTCCAGACTCCCGGGCCCCGGGGAGGAAAGAAGGATGAAGAAGTCAGTCACTGATTTAGGAGTTTCAAAAACCAAAGTCCTTATGTAAACATAAATTGAAAAATAGTAATGTTTAAAATCCAAGGTTTTTTTTTTCTTTTCTATTTTAGAGAACATAAAGGTTACCTGGGCTGGAAAAGGAGAGAAAAATCGGAGAGAGGAAGAGAGATAAGATGCTCCTAAATCCTTGTGAAGGAGCCTGTACCCTGTGTGACCCTGGGCAGGCTCTAGCAAGGGGAGGATGCATCTCCCCAAGCAGGTTGGGGACTCCAGCCAAGCCTGGGACCTGAAACTTGCTTCAGAAGACCCCAGTAAGGCAGCACCTTTCTTTAAAAGGCACTGTGCCCCGCTCAGCACGGTGGTGCTAGAGAAGCAGTGACTGCATATGGTATCTGGCCAAAAAGGAATCAAACAGCATCAGAGAATCCCCCTGTGGACTCAGAACGCACAAGGGAGCAGCCACACATTCCCGGTGTTTCCTGAGAGGGACTCAGCAACCGTCCAGCAAATTTGAAGAGGCCTGAGGTTTAGCACAGGGAAGATACAACCTGTGAGGACTCGGTGATGAGAGATGACACAGCAAATGCTACGAGGCAGATGTCATGACAAGGACATGAACCACGGAAAGCTCCGGAACCTAGAAGCAACCCCAGGAATTGGGAAAACATTGAATTGACTGGAAAGACCCTGAAACAATGAAAGAAACCCCAAATTGACCATGATTAAACTTCTATCAGGTAAAATAGGACACTTGAAACAAAGTCAAGTTTGCTTACTAGAAAAATCAAATTATATTCCTTAAACATTCAGCTTTATAGACTAAGACTCATAAGCACTTCACATAACTATCTCAAGCATAACTTTTTCACTGTCCAAAGATAGATGATAATTTCTGTAAATTTAAAAATATGTTCTGAATAGCCAATAACCAACTATCACCTATCAATGAAAATATACATTCTGTGATTTTTTAAAAAAGAAATTAGATCATTTAAAAATCATTTAAATGATTAAATCAAATCTTTTCATCACTATTAAAACATGTTGCTTACAGAAGATTAGAGTTAGGCAGATCAGGAGACTTATAAAATGAAATTAAGAAGTGATGTCCTATGTATGACGTTTCATTTGAGGATTCTTTAATCTCAATTATTTCTTTGAGTGAAAATGGTAGGAACACAGAATAAAGTAGAAAGCAAACTTTTTGGAATTCACACATCCAAATGAGTACATCTTGCAATAATCACATTGGAATGCCATCACAATCTAAGGGTACTAATATTGAAAATATTTTTGGAATTTTCTTTTGGAAGTTGGCTTCTGAGATGTAAGTGTGGTCACTAGGTTTTAGCCAATTTCCAAGCTATTCAAGAAAGAGAGCTAAATGCCTGTCATCAGGCTTCATCTTTCATTATTAATATTTCAAAGCTAAATACATTTATTCAATAAATTTGATCCCAAACATTATTGATGGTGTTCACAGCACAAAACCATCCTTAAAGAATGTCCTCACAGCTTGGCCAGTTTGGCTCAGTGGTTACAGCAGTGGCCCAAGGACTGAAGGGTTACTGATTAGTCAAGGGCATGTACCTAGGTTGCAAGCTCAATCCCCAGCCCCAGTTGGTGCAAATAGGAAGCAACCATCAATGTGTCTATGATGACTCCTGTTGGACAAAATCTTCCTGCTACATCCAGTTTTTTATAATAGTAGAATAAAGATGAAAGGGCTTGTTTTTATCAGACCTGGTTAGTTTCATCTCTCGCTTTCAGTGGCCCCTAACTCTCTAATTCGATCTCGCATTCTCTCTTGCTTTCTCTCTTTCTCTCTCTCCATCCCACCCTTAAATTTCTCATCTCTCATCTCTTATCCCTATCTCCATCTCTATATCTATTTGTATCTCTATGTCTCTCTGATTTTGCTCTTGACTCCTCCAATCCATTGGCCATATAGCAGCCAGAGCGGTCTTTTAAAACTGCAAATGTGATCACATCACTTCCTTGCATAAAACTTTTCAAAAAGTTTCTATTGCATTTAGAATAAAAGATCAAGTCCTTAGCATGACTACATAGTCCTGAATGATTGGCCCTGCGTATTTTTGCTACCTCATTTTGACCTCTCTCTCTTCCACCCACTATCTTCAAGCCACACAAGACTGAGTTCTTCCATCCCCTGGCTGTACACCTATACTCTCCCCATTGTCTTCACTAGCTCTGTCCTACTTATCCCTCAGTTTCAGAAAGAGGCCTTCCATGAATCTCCGGTTAACTTATTTCTTATCGTTATGAATTCATGGATTGAAACATTTGAAGAATTTCAGTTTATTGCAATTATTATCTTACTCAAATTTTCCTAATTTCATCTAATAGTATCCTTTTAAATTTGATGAACCAATAGCATAGCCTTATTAGTCTGAAGTGCTTCTTCACTATATGATAGGATAAGATGTTCCAGGCTCATCTCATCAATTTTTAGAAATCTTCCAAAGCAATTTTTAGAAATTTCATAAAGCACCAAGTGCTTTGTTTTTTAAAGAAGTGTGTCAATGTGTGAACTTAGAAGTCATCCTGTTCTAGAAGAGACCCCTACTTCATTGATTGTGAAAGTTCACCATTTGGTCTAGGCCAGTGGTTGGCAAACTGTGGCCCTGTTGACTAATGAGTTTGCCGACCACTGGTCTAGGCCATTGCTCTAGCCCTTTTGATCTTACCATGAGCCCCTTGCTCTTGACTGCTACTGGACTGGGAAAAACCCCTCCCAGTTCACACAAAGGATTATTACAGGAAGTTAAATCTTGTAAGTAATTCCAGAACGTAAAATTCAGGAGTCCAAAATACAGAAGACAACCCAGAGACTCAGAGCCCAACAAAAGAGAGAATTCACACCCAGGAAACCAGAGATCAGAGGAAAATTGGAAAGGAACTTTAAACTAGTTCTTTTTAAAATGAACAATGAAAGGTTTAGTAACTTACCAGCTGGCAAGTTCAAACCAGGCAATCTAACTGCAGAGTCCACTTTCACAACCATTGAATTACGCTATACTGACTTCTCACATTGTTCCTGAACTGAAAGGATTGGCATCCACCATACTAGTCTTCCTTGCTTTAATCTCAGAGTTTAAGAACTCTTCCTTAAGCTGATACTTATATTTGGCATCACAATATACCATCAAAACAACCTACAATTGTACCATCAAGAAAACAAGAAGGTAAATACAGGTTTTCCCTAACTCTGGGAAATCCATCTCTCTGTGGAACATACCTTTTATACTGCTCAGGATAGGCATGGACACACTAAACATACTTTCATCGGTTTGTGGGGAAATTACCAGATGGACTCCTTGAATAAACATAACCTTATGACGGGAAGGTGGGGATGAGAGGTGATCTGGCTGGATGTGATTTTGTAACTTACATCATATATAGATCATCATGTTAAACAATTTTCTGATAGTTTCACTGACTTTTATGAATTACATGTTCCATAGCTTTTATTTATCACACATGCTTTAGATTACCATCCTATAGTTCAGCATTGTGACAAAGCTGATCACTAATTTTTCTCTATTAAAATAACATTTGTTAACATCTTTACATTCTGAGAGTCAGAAAGGAGAATTTTTGACATTTTATGAAGTCAGGATTATCCAGACACAAAAGCAATAATAAGGCAATACACGAAAAGGAAAAAGGAAAACTGCAGCTGAACACCTCTCATGTACATATATGTAAATATCCTCAACAATTATTGGCAAATTTAATCACACACACACACACACACACACACACACACACAAACACACACATACCACCCTCAGAACCAAGTGAGATTAATCCTGGAAATGTATGGCAGTTTAACATTTAAAATTTATTTTTAAAGTACCATTGATAGTAGCTCAAGAAAATGAAATATTTAGTATAAATCTTTTAAGCTGATTCAAAATTATTTATATGAAAAGGCAAAGGACATAGGAAACAACTCTGAGAGAGAAGAACAAATTTAAAGGAGTCACATTACCTGATGTCAGACTTACTGTATCAAGATAATATAGTATTAGTGTAAGTATCCACATATAATGAGGCAAAATAGAGAATTCAGAAAGAGATCTGCAAATAGTCAACTTATTTTGAATACAAGTTGAAGAAAGTTTTATGAATAAAAAATATTTTCAAGAAATGGTGGTGAAACACTTGGACATTAATATGCAAAAAATGTACTTCAACCCATGCCTTATGAAAAAAATAACTCAAAGTAGAAAATAGACTCAAATATAAAACATAAAATTATAAATATTCTGGAAAATAACAAAAGAAAATGCTCATGAGTTTAGGTTAAGAAAAGAGTTTTTAGATACAACACTAAGAACTTGGTCCATATGAGAAGAAAACTAGATCAATTGTACCTTATAAGAATTAAAACCTGTTTCTTTATAAAAGGTAGTTAAGCCCTAGCTGGTTTGACTCATTGGAAAGAACATCAGCCTATGGACTGAAGTGTCCCAGCTTCAATTATGCTCAAGGGCACATGCCCAGGTTTCAGGCTTGATCCCCTGTAGGGGACATGCAGGAGGCAGCCAATCAATGATTCTCTCCCATTATTGATGTTTCTGTCTCTCTCTCCCTCTCCCTACTTCTCTGAAAATAAATTATTTTATATATAATATTAAAGATGGTTACAAAAATGAAAAATGAAAGAAAAACTATAAAAAATATCTTTTTAAATTAAATCTTTATTATTCAGATTATTACATTTGTTTCTCTTTATTCCCCTCCAAAGCACCCCTCCAGCCAACTCCCACCCTTCCCTCTGCCCTTACCTCCCTCTCATTGACCTCATCCATAGGTGTATGATTTTTGTCCAGTCTCTCCCTGTACACCCCTCACCCCTCTCCCCCTGAGAATTATCAGTCCACTCCCTTTCTGTGCTCCTGATTCTATTATATTCACCAGTTTATTCTGTTCAACAAATTTTTAATTCACTTAATTTTTAGATTCACTTGTTTATAGATATGTATTTGTTGTTCATAATTTTTTGGCTTTTATCTTTTTCTTCTTCCTCTTCTAAAAGAGCACCTTTCAGCATTTCATATAATACTGGTTTGGAGTAGATGAACTCCTTTAGCTTTTTCTTCTCTGTGAAGCTCTTTATCTGCCCTTCAATTCTGAATGTTAGCTTTGCTGGATAGATTATTCTTGGTTGTAGGTTCTTGCTATTCATCACGTTGAATATTTCTTGCCACTCCCGTCTGGCCTGCATCGTTTCTGTTGAGAAATCAGCTGACAGACGTATGGGTGCTCCCTTGTAGGTAATGAACCATTTTTCTCTTGCTGCTTTTAATATTCTTTCTTTGTCTTTTGCTCTTGGTATTTTAATTATGATGTGTCTTAGTGTAGTCCTCTTTGGATTCCTTTTATATGGGGTTCTGTGTGCTTTCTGGACTTGTAAGTCTATTTCTTTTACCAGATGTGGGAAGTTTTCAGTCATTATTTTTTTAAGTAGGTTTTCAGTATCTTGCTCTCTCTCTTCTTCTGGCACCCCCACAATTCTGATGTTGGTATGCTTGAGGCTCCTTACATTATCTTCATATTTTTGGATTCTTTTCTCTTCTTGCTTTTCCAGTTGGGTGCTTTCTGCTTCTTTATATTTCAAATTTTTGACTTGATTCTTGCCTTTCTCTAGTCTGCTGTTAGTACTCTGTATAATATTTTTTATTTCAGTCAATGTATGTTTAATTTCTAGTTGGTCCTTTTTCACCTCTAGTTGGTCCTTTTCCATCTCTAGTTGGGTCTTTTGCATCTCTAGTTGGTCCTTTTTCATCTCCTCTTGGCTCTCGCTAACTTTATCCAACTTTTCTAGGATATTCTTGAAAAACCTTATAAGCATGGTTTTGAACTCTATATCCAGTCATTTCTTTTCCTCCATTTCTTTTGTTTGTGATCCCTTCCCTTGTCTCGGCATTTTCACTGTGCTGGGAGAACTTTTGTGTTGGATTCAGCCTTATGATAGCAGACTTGCAAAACCTCAGAAGCCTCTCTGTTGAGCTTGAGATGGGTGGAGTCTCAGGGCTTAAGGGACCACCTTGCCTTCCAGTCGGCCCCGCCCTCCACGGCCCCTGAGTCTCATGTGACTGGGTAATTGCTGAAGCGGTGCTTGTGCACCCGCACAGTGCCTCTAGAACGCTGCCTTTCCGGCTCCCCTGTGCTCCCGGATCACACGAGTCTAGGTCCCCAGGTTTTCACCCGAAACAGGGGCTTAGTGGACTCAGAAATGGACAGTTGGGAGGGTCTGTCTCCCGCCCACTTGCAAAAGCCAGCGGCACAATCAGCAATCTGTCCTCAATGCAGTGCCGTGTGCGCCACTAGACTTCTGATCTTTTGCAATTTCCCTAAATTTCCATGCACCTCTCCCTTTTCACAGTGCAAACTCCCCGCGTATGAGTTTCGGCTGGACCTGGGGTTTAGTGTCGTAGGATAAGGGGTTCAATGCCTTTGAGAGTCTCCGTTTCTCTCCTGCCAGAGAAAACCAACCGGCACCCGCTCTCTCCACGCGCGTGTCTCCGTACCTCAGCTTTTTGCAGCTCCTCTGGGTCTCTGTGAGCCCCTCTCTTTCCCTCTAGTTATAGAATTTCCACTCAGCCAGCTTTCCTGTGGTTCTGGATGATGTCCATTCTGTCTTTTAGTTGTAGTTTTGAAATTGTTGTGCGAGGTAGCAGTGTAGGTGTTTACCTATGCCGCCATCTTGGATTCTCAATAAAAAATATCTTTAAATCACAAATTCAACTAAGGACTTATATCCATAATTTAAAAATAATTCTTAACACCAATAATACAAAAATAAATTTCCAGTAAACTAACAAATTATTTGAGCAGATATTTCACCAAATAAGATATTCAGATTAAAAATTAGTACGTGAAAAGATAACATTTAAAACAACAGTGAGATCTCTTTACATATATTCTAGAATAGCTAAGAATTTTTTTTTTAATCTAACAATCCCAAGTGCTGACAAGGAGGCAGAGTAACTAGAACTCTCATATATTGCTGTTAGAAATGCAAAATGGTAAAGTCACTCTGGAAAACTGACTGTTTCTTATAAATTTAAATGTACGCTTACCCCAGGATCTGGAATCCTACTTGTAAGTATTCACTTACCCTACACAAATGAAAACTTACACCCACACAAAAACCTATGTTAAAGTATATTATACTCAAAGTATATCATTGTTCATAATGACCCCAAACTGGAAACAGCCTGAATGTTCTTCATTGGTGAATAAATCAACAACCTCTGGTACAGTAAAATTCTGTCTAGCAATAAAAAGAAATAGACTACTGATAGACATGACATCATGGATGAATCACAAATGCATTCCACTAAGTGAAAGAAAACAGACTCAAAAGGTGGCAAATTATAATTTCACTAATATGACATTTTAATAAAAGACAAAACTATATAGAGAGAAAACAGGTAAGTGGTCCAAGGGATTAAGAATGAGGCAGCAAGATGGAATATTTTGGGGATGAAGGCGCTGTTCTGTATGTTGATTATGGTGGTAGTTACAAGACTCACTATATATGGAAATTCATAGAACTAAATATACAAAAATTACTGAATTTTAATATATAACAAAAATATAACAAAAATTTGTGTTTGGGGAGCAGACTACCTTACTCTGAAGGAGTGGGAATCCTGTATACCATTTTCAAAAATAAACCTTTAAAATGTGAAGGAAAAAAAGCAAGAACTTTGAAAGGGTCACAACACTCAGAACTCTAAAATATCAAGATACTAAAAATTACTGGTTGCTTTTCAAAGTGACTGTTCAATTCATCTTGACCTCTGACCTCGAGTTCCAAAAGAATAAAAACAACATAATGGAAACAAAATACTTCAGCATCATATTCTTTAATGACTTGTAATCACAGATCTATTAGCTCAGCTGCACTTAGCCTAACCTTAGAAGCTGTTTCTCTCACAGGAGAAAATAAGGCTAATACAGTCTTAGCAATGTTCATGAACAAGATCTTCTCTAAGTTTTATTCTATTCAAATCAAAATGCACCTAAACCCTCTATTCCATGATTTCCCCTTTAAGCCTACTTTTTCATGAAATGCCACAAACCAAAAGTAGTATACATGCAGCAATCTTAAGGTTTTCAATTAAAAGAAAATTAGGAACTAAGCTTTAAAAAATTGCACAGGTAAAGCTACTGATGTGGAAAAAAAAACATATTTCATTTTAAAGTCACCTAGGGGATAAGTTATGTGAGATATGTGGACCGTTTTCTATTCTTCTTGTACCTGTAAACTGTGGTTCCTGCTAGCTAAAGTCTTCAGTCACACTTATTATTACACTAAAATCAACAAACACAGCCATGCCCTAATTTTTTTAAATCTATGCTTATAAGATCTAGTTCCTTAGCCTTTGAAGAGACATGGAACAGAAGTTTACCTGATATTGTCACTTGGTTAATTTGTCATATAATGTGACATAATAGTATAGAATATTATGTGTATACTGTACTAGAGGCCTGGGTGCATGAAATTTGCGCTTAGGAGAGGGGAACTCCTCAGCCCAGCCTGTACCATCTCACAATCTAGGACCACTGGCTCCTAATTGTTCACCTACCTGGCTAATCGCCCCTAACTGCCCGCCTGCCAGCCTGACACCCTGAACTGGCTCTGCCTGCTAGCCTAATCGCCTCACACTGCCCTCCCACGCTGGCCTGGTCACACAGCCATAAGCCAGGCTCATAGCTTGTGAGTGCAGCGGTGGTGCGGGAGCTTCTGCAACTTCCATGGCAGTCAGACATCCCCCAAGGGCTCCCAGACTGCAAGAGGATGCAGGTCAGGTTGAGATTTCTCCAACTCCCTGAATACATCAATTTCGTGCACCAGGCCTCTAGTATGTAAATGATATGAAATACATAAAATACAGTTGTTCAGATCCATGTCTTTTCAGCCAAGAGTATAATAATAGCCTGAATCCTTTGCAAAACAAAACATTTAAATGAGTAAATATGAACATCTTTACTCTCTTGAAGTGTCTGCAGCAAATGAAATAAATGCAGTATTCCACTCTACTTCAAGGGTGACAAAAAAAATAATATATGTGGAAATGTTTTGAAAAGAAAAATGACACTCTGTACATGCAAAATAATAGTTCCATCAATAGGCACTACTGACACTCTCCTTAATACATAGCAACTTTCCATATAGTAAACCTAACACTAGATTGTTATTTCCTATCTGTGATGTGTAAGCATTGCTGTAGCCAGTGTAAGCAGTAGTGTAAGAATGGCAGTTCTGCCAAGTGCTTTGCACTTCTATCAAATGGACACAATAAATTAAATCATCAAAAATTCAAGGATAAACCAAGATGGTAGCATAAGTAAACACCTAAACTGTTGCCTCGCACAACAATATCAAAACTACAACTAAAAGACTAAATGGACACCATCCAGAATCACAGAAAAACTGGCGGAGTGGAAATTTGACAACTAGAAGGAAAAGGAAAGAACATTGAGAATCAGAGGAGTTGCAAAAGGCTGAGGTACAGAGACGAGCAAGCATGTGAAGAGGATGGGCAGCTGAGTGCATGGGTGGCTGAGCGCAAGGCTAGCTTTTTAAAGTGGGAGGGAGGGAGACGGAAGCTCCCGACTGCGTTGAACTCCAGTTCTGGGTGAGTTTCTGGGAACCCAAACTCATTCAGGGAAAACTGGACTGTCTAGCAGTGGGTGGAACTCAAGGGCAACTCACTCTTAGAGGTACTTACAGCAATTACTGAGGGACAATGAGACCCAGGGGCCTCATAGGGCAGGGCTGATGAGAAGCCAAGGTTGTCTGCCCTGCCCTGAGACTCCACCCCATCCAACGTGAGCACAGAGGCTTTTGCAAGTTTGCAAGTCTTGTCCCATAGGGTGTCTCCAGCAGAGAAGTTCTCCCAGCATAGACACAACTGATCCTCATAGCCAAGTAGCCTGGAGGCCAATTCCTTCCAGTGATACCAACAACAATCAAGACTTAACTACAACAAAGCTGTACACGCAGTCCACAAATGGGTGCACCAAGAGTGCCTACGTCAGGTAACTGGGGAGGCTGAGCCACTGGGCCCTGTAAGACACTTAGCACACAAAGCTACTCTACCAACTCAGGGAAGCAGTGAAAATGCAAAGACAAAGAAACAGATCATAAACAAAAAAAAATGGAGGAAAACAAATGACTGATATAGAGTTCAAAATCACGATTATAAGGTTTTTCAAGAATTTCCTAGAAAAGATCGATAAATTTAGCAAGACCCTTGGAACAACTAGAAATTAAACATACACTGACTGAAATAAAAAAATATTTTACAGAGTCCTAACAGCAGACAAGAGGAACACAAGAATCAAGTCAGATTTGAAATACAAAGAAGAAAAAAACACTCAACTAGAAAAGCAAAAAGAAAAAAGAATCCAAAAATTTGAAGATAGTGTAAGGAGCCTCTGGGACAACTTCAAGTGTAGCAACATCAGAATTATGGGGGTGCCAGAAGAAAAGAGAGAGCAAGCTACTGAAAATCTTTTTGAAGAAATAATGACAGAAAACTTCCCCCACCTGGTGAAAGAAATACACTTACACGTCCAGGAAGTACATAGAACCCCAAACAAAAGAAATCCAAAGAGGACCACACCCAGACACATCATAATTAAAATGCCAAGAGCAAAAGACAAAGAGAGAATATTAAAAGCAGCAAGAGAAAAACAGTTCATTACCTACAAGGGAGCACCCATATGATTGTCAGCTGATTTCTCAACAGAAACTATGCAGGCCAGACGAAAGTGGCAAGAAATATTCAAAGTGATGAATAGCAAGAACCTATAATAAAGATTACTCTACCCAGCAGAGTTGAAGGTCAGATAAAGAGCCTCACAGATAAGAAAAAGCTAAAGGAGTTTATCAATACCAAACCAGTATTATATGAAACTAGAGGCCTGGTGCATGAAAACTCATGCACTGGATGGTGGTGGGGAGTCCCTCAGCCCAGCCTGCCCCCTCTCACAGTCCAGGAACCCTCAGGGGCAGGAGGCGACCTGGGAATCAGGGGAAGGCAACACTCCATCACACCTCTGCTGCTGTCACTGCCGGTGGCTCAAGCTTCGGCCAGCCCTGGTTACCTGAGCTTTGGATGGCCTTGGGCTGCTGGGCAGCCACCATCTGGGGCTTGCCTGCACCTCAGGCTCTGGGAGGCTAGGGGCTGGGGGGCTGGGGGTCTCTGGAGGCAAGCACATGAAGTGGCCAGGCTCATCTATGAGCGGCCCAGCCTTCCCATGTGCCTGCCGCTTCAGCAGGGCTTAGGGGACTGGGGGCCGCCATCTTGTGGCTGTGGGCACAGCCATCTTGAGGGCAGGGCAGTCAATGAGCATATTCCCTCTTTATTGGCTGTGGGCGCTGCCATCTTTGTGGAGGCGTGAGGCTCAATTAGCATATTCCCTCTTTATTAGATAGGATGCTGAAAGGTATTATTTAAGAAGAGGAAGAGAAGAAAAAAGGTAAAGATAAAAATTAGAAACAACAAATGCATATTTATTAACAAGGGAATCTAAAAGTCAAGAGAATAAAAAATCTGATCAATAGAATAAACTGATGAATGTACTAGAATCAGGGGCATAGAAAGGGAGGGACTGACAATTCTCAGGGGGAAAGTGATGTGGGGGGATGTGGGAAGAGACTGGACAAAAATCATACACCTATGGATGAGGACAGTGGGGGAGAGTTAAGGGCAGAGGGTAAGGTGGAAACTGGGTGGAGGGGAGAGGAACAATTGTAATAATCTGAACAATAAAGCTTTATTAAGTTAAAAAAATAAATAAATCATCAAAAATTCCACCCTCATGAATCTTTGACTTCTGCAGTCACCATAGAAAGATGTCATAGGAAATATTTTGAAGATGAACATTTTCAGTTCTTAAATTCTCAAAAAGCCATTAATTTCTGCTGAGAATGATTTTACTGATTACAAAGGGATTTTTTAAGATGAGTAGACACAAGATAAAAGGGGAAATTAATAAGTGATAGCCACTCCAGCATTTCCACTGCCTTAATCATCAAGGATTGCAGAACAGTCAATCAAACTGATGTCATCACCTATCACATGTAAAATTTCTTTAAGGAAACTTCATTATTTCCAATTCAGACATTCTGATCGCCTTACATATTCTTCTACTGCACGCGTAGTAGCTTTGTTTTATGATTTTCTTATATCAGGCGCCCACTAGGTGAAAAATAAATACCAACAACAATCTGTTGAGTTACATCTTTGCATAGTGTCCAGCACAATCTAAGAATATAGCTTATTTTAAACAGTTAAAATTACTAAAACCACAAAGTTAGAAATGTCATGTAGTTTAGCCATCATATAAGACACTTGCGACAAGCCAAATTATTGTTAAAATGATCTCATTTAATTTTTTCAATAATTCTAATTCAGAAAAATTATTAACCCCATTTCATATACGAGGAACCAGAGTTTAAATAATTTGCTCAAGGTCACACATTTTAGAATTGGGGGACCTGGAATTCCAATGTACATTTGTTTAACTCAAAATATAGGGTATCCCCCAAAAATGTATACATATACTTTGAATAATTATAAAGGCAATATTTATTAAAATACGTTTCATTTTCAAAACTGAGCTATCAGCTGTGAAAGTGTGTGTGTGTGTGTGTGTGTGTGCGCATATATATATATATATATATATATATATATATGTATGTATATATTCACAACAAATATGTTGTGAAGAAACGTATTTGTTGTGAACAGTTCACAACTGTCCCCCACAAATCTTTGGACAGTTCTGACAGATCTTGCTAATATCAAACAACTAAGTAGAAAAAAATTTACAAGATGTCATAAAAATTCATGCTATCATTTGTCATCAGTAACCACATCCTGAACCTGGTGGGGGGTCCAGGCCTACATTTTTCCTTTGAAGATAATCCTCAAAATCTTAATCATTCTATCATACATTATTTACTTGGCTTCCATATTGCAATCACATGCCTTCCCTTTCCTTAAAAAGAGAAAGCCTTAAGATTTAGCTGATGTTGCATCATTTCTTGATTGAGGTCCCAGAGTTCTGCACAATAAATCCAGATGATTTTAGCTTGAAAACGTGTTCATACAGACAATATCAACTGACCTTCTAATTTTGAAAAGAACTTCCACGTGATTCCTGTAGAATATCTTATTCTAGGTAGAACTATCTAGATAAATTACCTATAAAATAAACCTCTAAGTAGGAGACTAAACTGAATTTTTAAGGGATAATTTAAGACTATCCATATGTTATATATGATTATCCAAAGGTATTTTACTTTGGTGATAACTGTTGCTTAGTTACAGCTTCTGTCTGTTCCTACCCAAAAGATCCCACTACCCTTCTAATAAGATGAAGTAAAACCACGTGTACAGCACTCTTGTTTTGTACTTATATTGGCATAAAGACATGTATCCACTTAATAAATATTTATAGCAAAAAATTAGAGTATTATAACAGTGTTCTCTGATACTGTAGGAGATGGAGATGGCATCACTGGTGAATTTACCTTACCTCTCCCACTCTCTCCCTCTCAATACCTTTCTCCATATTTTCTGCTTCTTTCCAGAAATACTTGGCTTGCTTCCAAGAGTCTCTTCATACACACGCTTCATAGTTTATTTTCATGCCTCTAAAAAAATGAGCTCCTCCATTTCAGGGTTTGGCCAGTTTCTTTTGGCTTACCCATCAATCTTCAGCAGAGGGGGCTCCAAAATTGCTAATTCCAAGTTCTAATGCCACACACTAGTGGCTGGAAATACGTGCTAAATAGAAATAAGCTGATATTTTATATACTGAATCGTTTCCAAAACTTTATGATATCTCTTCAAATAAACAATAAGTTTAACAAACTCTTCTTTTTTATTTCAAAAGAAAAGCAACCAAGCATAGAAATCATTTAGAATTTGATATAATGTAAACATATTATATAGCTCTGTGTTAAAAGGAATCCCATCATACTCATAGGTAACTTTGCAAAGTAAAATTTAGACATGAAATAATTACTGTACAATCAGGATATTTGTCCTGTTACCCAACACCAGCATATATTCAATAATCAAAAACTATCTGTTAAGAATGCCAGTACTAAAGAGGAACTTAGCTATACTTAACATTTGCATAGGGTCATGCTGTTGATTAGCTTGGTTTACATTCTAAGACTATAACAATATTCCTATGAACTGACAAGTCTTATATAGAGCCAACTAAACAATTTTCAAAAAAATGACTTACCAAATAAATATGGAAATGTAAGAATGAAAAAGGTCTTAGTTCCCAAGTTTTAATTTAAACTCTCATACCTTTTCTTCCCCACTTCCAAGATTCTAAACCATTTCTAACCTACTATACAAATAAGATTCATCAAGGAAATAGTTAATATTCTCTCTAAGTAAATTATAAATAATGTATCTATATATAATGTCTCTCTCTCCCTCTCCCTTATATGAAAAAATGATTATATAAATAAGAGTAATTTGAAACCAAAGTAAACATAGTTTAAATGTCCAGAATCAAAATGGAATGGAATTTATAGATACTTATGGTGATCAATTTCCCATTGCCAGAGTAATACATAACACAATTAAAGGTTGCTATATCACGCCTATTATATAAAATGTGCCCACATTTACATGCAATTTCTTGCCGCTTGCAAGGTAATGGAAAACATCTCAGTAACTAACCCTCTGTTGGAACCACCCAATGAGTTTAATTATAGACTTGCCTATAATGAAGACTCCCTGAGACAAGTGCTTGCTTGGAAATCTACTCCACATACTCTAGACGTTGTGAAAACAAACCCAATACTTGATTATTGCTAAGATACTCACAGTAGAAGTTCCTTTTTGCTCGTGGGTTCATCATTTGGGGATGTTTTCATCAGGAGTCATCATGCTTTTGATCCTTAATGCCGTGCTTCCTCCAAGGTTTCTTGTCCGTAATTTCCAAAACAGAGTCACTTGTACTAACAAGCCATCGTCCCATACTGTTTCCTTTTTGTGTGTGAATGTTACCCTATAGATCAATTTCCTGTCCAAAAACACTCAAAACTGAACACACGCTGCTGTGCGCGAGTGAAATATGCTACTCAAACGCTCTGCTCCTGCAGTTGGGTTCCTGAAAAATTCCCTGACTAAAAAGAGGAACTATATCCCAGTGATTCCAGGGAACTTATAAGACAGAAGTTTCTTCCTTAGGAATGCGCAGATCAAAACTGCCTCCGTCATTTTTCTCACTGCCTTGCGGGTCCAGTACTATGACCCACGAAGCACCCATGTACTGTGTGCAGCCCGAAGACCCTCCCAATTGCCAGAGTAACAATATCCCAACTACATTTTAAAAACGGGCTTAGTATGCTTTGAAGTACATAATGTTTTCCATTCCTGAAAGGACAAAGAGATCTACATTGTCAAAGTTTATTTTTAAGCTCATGTGCTTGCTAAGTGCAGTGGCGAGCAGGCTTTCCGTGCCTGTGGTACCATTGCTGGAACCTATTAATGCAAACAGATGAATCGCTGGCTTGGTTCCACATAGGCTTTTATTCATTCCCCCCCCTACCCTTTTTTAAAAATCTTATCTAAATTACATTGATTATCATTTTTAAAATCAGGAATGCTATCAGTTTTTCTAAGCTTGCTTGTTTTAATTTGATCAGTACAGAGCAATGTAATAAAGGCAAACAAGAGGAAGTTTTCAAGTACTAGCTTTCGCTGACATAAGGGCGTTAGTAATTAGAGGTAGATTCTGTTTCTGGATAAAGTTTGAGGGATATTTGGAGACAGGAAAAATGGCAATAAGTTTTGGATAAAACAGACAAGCATAAAGGATAAAAGAAAGTGAGAGAGAGAAGAAAGGAGATAAGAAGAGAGAGATGTCTTATCTATCAATACTAATGCTTCACATATTTTCTTACTGTTGGGGAAGCAAATTGCTCTGGTTTGTATAACCCCCTACCAATCTGCTCAACCCACCAAAATTAGCCCACATGTCATCTGATACCAGACCAAGACTCATGGAAGCACATTATTGCTCTATTAAAGCCATAACAAAATACAACTGAGCAGTGAGCATAGGGTGGCCCTGAGGTAATACAATCCGTGTTATAGAATTTCTAGCCCCAATTTTAAACATCTGCTTTTGATATGATAATAAATGTGATAATGTACATTAAATGCCAGCATTAAAGTAAGATAATCCTTCCGTCTAACTAAAACAATGCATGCTTTTCAAATCACATAAGAGAGAGAGATTAGGAGGATAGACACTTATATCTGTGCATCTTCCAAAGTGACCCTCCCAGGCACAAACACACACGTACACACACACACAGGAATAGCACAGAAACTATCAGTTGCCTTTCTAGAAATAAAGTGAGTTTTCCCTGAGCCCTTCCTGTGCTTCCTTTTCTGGACATCCCTTTGCACGATGGCACTACTTCGTCTGAGATTTGAGATGAAAGGAAATGGAAGGGGAATGTGAAAGATAATAATACTAACTAGACCAAACAGAGATGTGAGTCCCTGACCTTTGCTTCATTACTACCATCTCATGCTCTAATCTGATAAAGTACCCAGCCACTGGCGACTTGAAAAGTAAATTAAATTGGATTATCCCTATCCCGTCTTAACTTCATGGAGAATTAGAATTTCTGTATTTCAAGCCCAAATATTACCATATTATTAGATGTCAAGTGAATTGTTGCTATAAATGGTGCTAGAGTCTAGAAGTTGAGATCCTCTAAATTGGCAACCTAAAATTAAACCAGTTGATTTTTTAAAAAAGAAAATAAAGAACTAACCCATGAGCATCTGATGACCTTTTATATTTGCTTATGAGAAGGCTGACAGGGTGACCTGGAGGATGGGAAGTGTGTGGAAGCTGCTGAGCAAAAGTCATGTTGGGAATGACAAAGGGTTAATTAGTATGATGAGATGGAGAGATAGGGATGAAGCTCATGTTGATGGAGCATTCATGTGTTTCAGAAAGGGAACTTTGTACAATGGTCTATTGTACAAACAAATTCCACTTATCAAATATCTACTGTGCCCCAGGTACTGTGCTAAGAACCCAATTTTGTATGTTAAGTGCAGTAATATAAATATGTACTAAGTAGAAAGGTAACAAAGATAAGGGAATTTTTCATTATGTCTAAGCTCAATTTGGGACAGAAATTGGAATTTGCCAAGCAGACAATAGGTGGTAAGATGTTCCAAGCAGTAGAATTAGCTTATGCAATAGTGAGATGAGAGAAATGGAAACATTATTCTCAAAAATACTAGTAGTATACATTATAGGAATTTAAAATTCTAGTGAAATTTTGGAAAGAATAAGATAATTCCAGTGTAGGTTTGTCCATTTTACTCAACCATATGAACCACTTAAAAGGAGAAACTAAGTCTAGTATATCTTAGGATCACCTCTATGCCTGGCACATAAAAAACTGACTGGTTAATAAATTGCACTGCCACTCCACCCTCCTCCAGAAAAAAAATAATATGAGTATATCTTGCTCCAATGGTAATCTGTATTCTGCTTTCTCCCAGCAAGGAGTCTTGCTCAAAGTATGTTTGAACATCAGGAATATTGAGAATGTATTCACTCCCGCATTTCCTGCTGATGTTCAAAGCTTCATGAGTCAGGTGAATGGTATTTGAAGGAGCTGGCACAATATAAAAACCCCAAGTGCTCTTTCTTGGTTTGAGCCAAACCCAAACCTTTTGAAAGGCGTGAAAACATGCAGCCACATTGGTTTGGTTTTCCTTTCCTGGGCCGCTCTTCTTCTTGGTGCTGGCTAGCACCACACAGAAGTCTTGCGACATGAGCCATTTCCACGGAATTTTTAATTCTGCCAAAAACAAGAGGGATTGGAAATTTCGTGAGAATGGTTATTCTTAGGAGATTTCCATCCCAGATTCCTAACTTGTGTGGCTCATATAAGCATCTAAGATGCACTGCCAAACCTTCTGAGGTCCCCAATGCACTTATTTCCACTCACATGCCTGCATGGAGACCTCAAAGTAACAGTGAATGCAATGGTTTGTTGGGAAATACTTTCGAATGCCAGCCCAAGATCCCCTTACCTATGTGGAAATGGCTTTGGAATGCCATGATAAAACAAACATTGGGTTTAAATGTACCCAGAATATGTTCAATTTTTAGATGAGATGTGTTTACATTCTCCCAAATAAAAATAACCTACTCTAAAGCAGCCCTTCAATTATTGTCTATTCTTTTCCTTCTGAGCAACTTTAAAATATAATAAGAATATTTCCTTGGTATGTTGCTAAGTATATAACAACTCAAGCTCTCCCTAAGGGTTTAATTCTCTTATAGACTTTCTATGAGAAGACTAGGTCATAAATTCACCCCAAATTGGGACCCTATATCAGCCATCGCTATGTAACCCATATAGCGATGGGTTACAAATTCAGTGGCTTAAAATAATAGCCATTTATTATTAGTGACTATTTTATGGGTCAGCATGATCTCCTCTGGGCTCATCAGCTGCATATGGGTGAGTGGCTGCTGATCTTGGCTGGGCTCTTTGACCTGTTTGGGGTTCAGCTGCCTGCAGGCTGGTATAGGATAGCCTATATGAGACGACTGAGCTCTTCTCCTTGAGTTCTCACTTGTACATGTCTTTTATATCCCTCCATCAGGCTAGTCCAAGTGTGGTTTTCAGCCACCTAGCATACATTTCCAAGGCAATCAGAAGCAAGAGAGGAAGTGGAAATGTGTAAGTGCATTTTAAAGCCTCTGTTTAGGTCAAATTGTTAAGGTCATTTTGGCCAAAGCAAGAGACAAATCAAGCCCAGAGTCCATGTTAGGAGGGCATCTACTACCAAAAGATGTGAATACAGAGAAGCATGAAAAATTAGGGGCTTTAATATACTCTATTTACCACAGATACAGAATATTATATCTGAATCCATGCAAGCCACATATCTGGAGTCTGTTTCCTCCCACCATTCCCAGACTTCAGTTTCAGAAGCATACATTACATGAGGTAAGACCTGGCCTCCCCAAAGGTGTCAAGGAGACTAGATGACAGAACTTTTTAAGTGGGGGCAGTCAACTTCCATGAGGTTAAACTTGGACCAACAGAAAGCAGAAAATTGAAGATAACTGCCAATAAATGTCATTTATTTCCTTAATGCACTGTTTAGATGCAGGGTTTTGCCATGCTGGCTGTCCAAACAATGCTACAAGTGGTACACTGCTGATGGAGTGCCTATGTCTGTTGGTGGCCCTTGGTGAAGCTATAGTCAGCATGGTAACACATCATCTGTTCTCTGTACACTTCCCTTCCCTCCACTCTAATTACCCTGAGATTCTCTTCTGATAAAGCATTAGCACTAAAACCTGTGTCAAGCTCAATTTTCAAGGAAATCCAGGTGAGACATATGTTTATGTATATATGTTGTATTTATATATGTGTAATGTATATTACATGTGTATATACATATACACTTATACATATATCATTTTGTTCTATGTAGAGATAAATATTGTTACATAATTATATAAAGATGTATGTGTTATACAATTATATAGAGAAGTCACCACTTATGGTGATATTATAAAATAAAATATCAATTTAAAGACTTTATAAACCCAAGTTTTTATTATGTTGTTTTTTTTTGTTATTTTTGGCTAGTGAAAAAAGGAATTAATAAGTTCACTTACAGGAATTAATAAATATGAACTTTGTCAAATAGCCATATACTTTGACCCTTTAGGAGTAGAGGGTTTCAGACTCTTAAAATTAGATATAAATGAGACGAGTACCTTGAAATTTTTTACCTTAAAATATTTTTAGCTTAAAATAATTTTTCTATTACATTCAGTGGGGCTTGAAACCAAAGCTTTACTTTTGTGTCTCTGCTAATAACAAACAAATGCTTGTTGATAAGAGAGCAGGGACTGTAGAAAGAAATGTGCACATGAGAGAAGGTGCTATTGTCATGGGATGAGTGGAAGCTCACAGCCAGGTGAGGCTGAGAGGATTTGAGGACAGGCATCAGAGACATCAAATACCACGTAAGTAGCTAAAAAGCAGAGCCAATTTTCTCTTTAGGACTATTCTAGCTAACATAACACACAAGTTAAATTGTAGTATTGCTGGACCAGTTGCCCACAGTAATCTTATTGAGCATAACCTTAAATCCAATGCTATGCCTTTGTGAAGCCCAAAGACCCAGCCTTGCTTTCTGCAGATTCCTAATAATTTACATCTTTCAGCATCTGTTTCTTGGCCTCCTGTCTAGAGTCCCAAAATCCAACCTCTACATCAATTTCCATTGAAGCACTGTGTGAGTTCAGTAGCTTTAAGGCCTAAGAGATTGGGAAAAGGGACATCTTATGCTGCCTCACAACTTGTCATCTTGCCCACTCCACTACATATACTCCCTCTCATAATCCTATGCCTTCAAGCCTGCTCACAAATGCATTGTATTTTCTCTCACACATGAGATCCATTCATACTTAGATCTTAGAAGCTCAGCTTTTCCTAACAAAGTTGGGTGTCTGCCTACAGGTTCTCATAGAAGTCACTGAATTTTTTTTCTTCATATTATGAAACAGGACATAAAACTTTTTCTATGAGATTCAATAAAACTATTTTTGAGTGGAAAAAATGTGATTGTAAATACTTTATTTTTCCTAAACTATCACTTGCACAAAATATTGTATCCCTGATGGACTAATTCAATTTTCCTTTTTAAATGTTTGCATAACTGAAAGCATCTCTCCCCTTTAAAGTTATTAGATTTATATTTTTTCTTATTCTCATGATTTTTTATTAATCTATATACCTCTTCCTACTAGACTGTAAACTCCAAAAGTATAGCAATTAAATTTAATCTCATCTGACACTGAACCATGGGCACCAGAAGTAGATGATTTAATATATTTGTTCAGTGAATGAATGAATGAATGAAACTGTATATGTAAATGTATTAACTGCATATATAGAGAAAGTGAATTACAGAGAAAAACAGAAACAAAACCCAAGACCAAGAAAAGTGAAATGTGTTATCCAAGGTCACACAGCTAATTGATAGCAAAGTGATTTTAGCAAGATTGTCATGCAGCTCACTTGTTTTCTTGTTGATAGACAGCCAATTAGTTTGCACTTTACATTGAAAAATGGGCCCAGCCAGCATGGTTCAGTGGTTGAACATCGACCTATGAACCAGGAAGTCATGGTTCAACTCCTGGTCATGGCACAGGCCCAAGTTGTCAGGGCTCGATACCCAGTGTGGGGTGTGCAGGAGGAGGCTGATTGATAATTCTCTCTCATCATTGATGTTTCTATCTCTATCTCCCACTCCCTTCCTCTCTGACATAAAAAATAAAAATAAATTTAAAGGTACAGTAGGCCAATACTCCATTTTTATTTTTTTAAATCACTATTTTAAAGTGACCCCTTTAGCCCTAGCTGGTTTGGCTCAATGGATAGAGCGTAGGCCTGCTGACTTAAGGGTGTAGGTTCAATTCCAGTCAAGGGCATATGCCCGGAGTTGTGGGCTCAATTCCCATTAGGGAGTGTGCAGGAGGCAGCCGATCAATGAGTCTCTCTCATATTGATGTTTCTATCTCTCTCTTCCTCTCCCTTTCTCTTTGAAATCAATAAAACTATATTTTTAAAAAAATGCCTCTGTTATTTCCACTTTTAGTGAATTAGCATGGGGTCATTCCTCGCATGCACGGAAAGCCAAGGAGAGCTGAGTTTCTGCCTCTCAGGAACACAGTGGGGGAATGGTCAGAGGGACAAGCACTCACAGGGGTTTGTAAAGACAACAAGCAGGTGTCAGCCCCTCTAGGACTTCAAAGAACCCCAGAAATTTACATAAAAATCAACAGCAGGGAAAGAAACTCTGACATTTTTTCAACACATCTTAAAAGAAGTCAGATTAGAATATAAATTCCCACTTGTAATATAAGGCTGGGTATGTTTGTTTGTTTGTTGTTTGTTGTTTTTCCTAGCCTACGCTAGGTAGAGCTTCCAGGGTGGTTGGCTCAGGAGCTCAGCAGGGAAAGCCTATGGCTCCAGGGCCCATGTAAAATCTGCCACTGCAGAGCCAAGTTTGGGGAGAGGAGAAGGAGATCCTAAATTCTCATTGGAGGGCTGGAATTCAAACCTATGTCATACCCAAGTACTATGCCATTTTTTAAAAAACAGGGACTGCAAATAGGAAGTCCCTCTCACATCATTCACCCTTAATGTATTTCCCAAAGACGTTATGTGCCCGCCAACATTCGCAAAATGCAATAAAGCTTCCCTATGCCACACAAAGCAGGGGGGATCATGCTTCTCTACAGGGTAGAGAGATTACATTCGATTGAATGTGTTAATGTTATTCCCTGAGAAGGTGTTTCCACATTTTAAATGGCAAGTCTTCTTCCCAACGATAACCCTCAGCAGAGCCCTTACAGTATCTACTCCAAATTAGTGCGGCTAAGGCCAAAGGCAGTTGCTATGAATAGACTTGCAAGTAATCTCTAGCAAGTGATCCCCACCTGTGATTCCATCCTTCCCATACACACCACTTAGAGCTTAGTGCATTGCTTGCATACTCAAAGGGATACCATAAATAATTTCTCACTGGGAAAGATCATTTTGAAAAGGTTTATAATGATAAAAAAAAATCCTATCAGAGAAAACCTCTCTCGGCTGCTGCAGAGAATAGGATAATTTCTCTCTTGCCTTCATTTTTCTCTTTTATACTACACCCTGGGTCCTGAAGCCAATGGTGTTTTTAAAAAAATCTATAATGGCCCTGCTTTGTAACTTGTTCCATATGTTTGACATGCTTCGTAAAATAATTCCACATTAGTTTCCCCAGCCTATGGTTTGGATCATGACATCTGTTTTTTCCTATGTTTTCATGATTTATTTTGGTGTCCGTGTGAACTTGCTGTATAATAGTAAAAGGAATTTGCTTAGATTCCCTTTTCCTGGAATGTCTCCTGGTGCCTTGCAAACCCATCAGACCTCCTATCCATAGGTCTGACACAGCCACTATCAAGCCCAGCTCTGCCACTTTCTAATATAAAGGCTCACACAAGTCTTCCAGCTCTCTGGACCTCAATGTCCACATCTGTAAAATGGGGATGATAACAATAACTATTCACAGGCTTTGGAGATGATTTAATAAGTTACCATATTGTTTCTATAAAACACATTGATCAGTACCTGGCACATTGTAAGTGTTGGTTGCTTTAGTTTTAATAACTAAATAGCCAAGGCACAAAGAAAGTTCTTGAAGATCTATGTTCCTCTTCCTCTAGCACGCCTTTGCTGACCTTCATCTAATCATTCCCTCAACAAATGGGTATGAAGTACCAAAAGATAAAATCAATACTGAGTGCAGCCATCTTGGAGCCTGAAGCTAAAGGAAGTCAGGAATACTAATTATATCTTTATTAAAATCTTGATATGTTATTTATCACTGATTTTTGCTTTAATATTGACTTTTTTAAAATATTGCATTAAGCCCAGTTGGTGTGATTCATTGCTTGAGCATCAACCCATGAACCAGGAGGTCATGGTTTGATTCTAGGTTGGGGCACAGGCCCGGGTTGTGGCTCAATCCTCAGCAACTGGAATAATGGGGTTATTATCAGTTGAAATAGTAAAAACTAAAGAAGTAGGTCTGGGAGGGAATATACAGGAGCTTGGTTTGGACATATTAATTTTAAGATGTTAATTATCAACAAAATTGAAGTCCGGATATACACAGGTATGAACTTTATAATTCAGGATCCCAGTTAGGTCTAGAGGCAGAAATTTGTGAGTCATAACATATAAATGATATTTAAAACCAGTGAAATCATGAGGAAATGTGTATAAGTAGAATAGAAAAGAGTTTAGTTATCAGGTATATGGGAGAGTGTGGTGATGTGGAGTCAAATAAAGTATTTTGAGGAGACACATGTGATAAACCATCAGATGCTGCTGGTAGGTCAAGTAAGATGAGAACTAAACATCACTTTGGATTTAGCAAAGTGAAATGACCTTGGCAAGAGCAGTTTTAGTAGAGCAGTATCAGTAAAAGCCTAATTTAGTGAGTTCAGAAAAGAATCAAAGGAGAATTTTTGGAGAATTATTTTTAGTTCTGCTGTAAAAGGAAGGTGAGGAATGGAGCCATGACTAAAGGGAAAGGGAATTTAAGAGAGAGCTTCTAAATTTTTGTTTTGTGTTCCAAATGGGGAAAATATTTACCTTTTGTAGACAGGACAGAAGACAAAGGCTATGACAAATAAGAAGGTGTAGTCACTTATTTGTCGCATATTTTATGTCTAGTCTGATGATGATGATGATGGTGAGTGTATGTGTGTGTGTGTGTGTGTGTGTGTGTGTGTGTGTTTATGTTGTGGGAAGAATGAGAAAAAATGGCCTATGAGAGGCAAGGAAGAATAATGAAGACAACACCCTCCCATTCATACCAAGCCAATAATCCAAGGAATGTGATGGGAAAACAGCCTCTACTTTGCAGGAAAGCCATGTCCTCTGTAGAGCCAGATTTGGTTCCAGTCCTGGTTCTCAAACCTTAGCCTGCACCTCAGTCACCTGGAGGACTTGTTAAGATGCAAATGCCTGAGCCCCTGGACTTTCTGATTCAGCCAATGAGAGGGGTGGGGTCTGAGAACTTCCATTTCTCTCGGGTCCTAGAGACTACTGGCTGTGCTCCTCCTGGGAGACCATCCACTCAGTGCAACACAGTGACAGTCATGTTCCCAAAAAAGGCTCTTTAAGCCCGTGGCCTTTACATTTTGAAAGCAACTAAAGCGTGGTCCATGCAAAATTAACTCTAATTTTTACTGTTTTTAAAAACAATATTTAAAAATTCATCACTAAACGTAATTCTATTTTTCCTCACTATATTACACTATTTATAAGAATGTTCATTTCAAATAATGTAGATATACTTGTAATTTCTTTGTTGAAACAAGAAACTGATGCCTTCTTCATCATACTTCTAGTAATTTTCAGTCCTTACTTATTTTACCTATTCCTTTGACTCTATTTCATTTATTGTAAACATTTCACTTGAAGCCTATTTATTTACTCATTAATTTATTCAACAAATATTTATTGAGCACCTCCTAAGTATCAGGCACCAGTGTAGCACATGGGATACACCAATGAACACTCTGGTCTTTGGAAAGCTACATTCCAGTTCAAAGAGAAAGAAACTACAAACAAATAAATAAACACAGATGGCAATAATTTTTACAAAGGTCAAAATAAAGTGAGGAAGGGAGATAGGGACGCATTGAAAAACGGGATGAGTATTCAAGAAGGTGATATTGCCGCAAGAACATGAGGCAATAGGGAAGTGAGATACCCAGGAGTAGGGTATTCCAGACAGGAAATAAAAGGACTCCAAGACAAAAACATACCTAGCATGTGCAAAGAAAACAAGGAGTCCACTGGAATGTGTGAACACGGAGAAGGTCAGCTATAGATGGGATCAGAGAAGCAACGTGGCAGATTAGGGCAAAAGATGCTGTAAAGTGTTTAGGCCACTGATACAGATTTGGCTTTTGTCTGTGTGGATTGAGAAGCCAGTGGCAGCTTTTAAGTAGCCTAGAGACATGCTCTGGCTTGCTTTTGAAAAGGGTCCCTCTTGCAGTTGTCTTGCAATGAATGCGTAAATAAGTGGAACAACAAATCGATGTTGTTCTCTCTCCCTTCCTCACTCTCTAAAATCAATCAATAAATTTAAAAGAGAAAGTCTACCAGGAGCCACGACAGAAACAGGGTGACCCCAAGGAGGAGGCATTGAGGTCATCCAGGCAGGATATGATAGAGGCTTGGAGGGTGATGCGCGGTACAGATGTTAAGAAACAGTCAGATTCTGAAGCTCTTTTGAAGGCAGAGCCAACAAAATTTGCTGAGGGATTAGATGTGAGTATGGAAGAAAGAGTCAAGGGTGACTGCAAATTTTCCTGCCTTGCTGAGCGGAGCTGCCCCTGACTGAAAGGCAGTATTCTGGCATGAAAACATTAATGTGGGATTAATCTGTATTGAGATGGCATTAAAAGCTATGGAATATTCACCCAGAGAATAGTACGGAGTACAGATCGCTGAGCCTGTGTGCTCCAACCTTTCAGAGTCTGGAATGATAAGGAGGAGTCAGCAGAGGGGATTAAGGAGTGGCCAGGAGCTCTAGGGGAACCAGGCGAGCATGTGCTCTCAAGCAAAGTAAAAATCTTCCGGGACGAGGGAGGGATAGGCCTCCTGTCCTATTGGACCATGAGCTTTGTGAGCATATTGCATATTTTTTTCTGTGATACATAGTAAAACACACCATGACACAATGACTAAGGTCCAAAAAATGCAACCACATAATACACAGAACTGCATGCTAAATAAAAAATAAGCAATATCAATTCATCTGTACTTCCACAAAATGAGCATGTCCATTCCCACGGTTCCCAGAAATGCATGTATTCTCAAAGACAAGCTGACATGCCTACACATCATTCAAAATTGTCTCCCCCAAACATCTGTGGAGATTTTAAAGGACACAACAAAGAAATATTAACACACACACACATGCAGTCACACATGCACATGGACTCACATGCACATACAAGCAGGCACATACATCCATAAACACACACACACGTGCACAAGCGCATTCTTTCTCATTGTGCTGCCACACCAAGGTTTCAGTGGAGTTTTCCAGATTCCTGCAGTCTTTTACATGAAATCTACCTTGGCTGCTTTTTGGATAGTTATTTGTCAGCGATGTGTTCCATCAGCCAGTTTTTGAGCCAGGCCATGTTCAACATTCAATGACAGAGGAGTTGTCCAACTTGTGGGCAGAGCTTGTCTTTCCTTGGTGGCTCTCAGGTACAGGCATCGCACAATCCCAGGAAGCACCATCTTCATCTCCAGGGCGTCTGCCGCCGAGCAGCGCCCGCTTCCACTGTCCCCCCACTGCGGACCGTGCTGTGCCCCTGATGGTGTGTATTTGTCACCACTCATTTTTTCTAACAGCTCTAATTAGCCCGAGTAAGAATTCTGGCTTCTCTTCTCTGTGCATTCACAGAGAATTGAAAGCAGGGCCCCCTGGGCTGCACAATTCGGTTACTTATAGTGAGGCCATGGATCAGCAGCAGAAGAGGAAAGAAGCAAATTTGTTTCCTCAGAACATAGCAGGTAGATGTGCTGGGGCCTGGAGGCTGGGCCATTTCTGCTCAGTATTAAAAACTGGGAACAAATGAATCTTATCTTAGTTTTTAAATTTTATTATTTTTTTCAATTACACTTTGCATTCAATATTATTTTATTAGAGGCCCGATGCATGGAGATTCATGCAAGAATAGGCCTTCCTTCCCCTGGCTGCCAGCACCAGCTTCCCTCTGGTACCCCGGACCCAGGCTGCTTTGCTCCAGTTGCCGCCAGGCATCCGGGACCAGGGCTGCTTCGCTCTGGCCTGTGCTGCCGCCCATTGGGAGCGTGTTCCAAGCAGTGCTGCACGCCCTTACCCCTGGTGTGTGTCTGCTGGGGCGGGGGCGGCACCCAGTCCCCTCCCCTCTGCCCTCCTGTGCATGCAGCTCCTCCTGAGCAGTGGAGATGCAGCTTCTTCCTGAGCCAGTCGTGACACCTGGCTAATTTGCATATTGTGTGTGTGTATGTGTGTGTATAAACTAAGGTAGATAGTCTAGTTTCAGGTAGATAGTTTAGTGGTTAGACAATTATATACTTTACAAAGTGTTCCCCCCAATATTTCCAGTCCTCACCTGGCCCCATACATAGGTATTACAATATTATTGACTATATCCCATATGCTGTACTTTATATCTCTATGGCTATTTTTTAACTACCAATTTATACTTCTTAATCCCTTCACCTTTTTCACCCATTGCACCTATCTCCTTCTCCATCAGTCTGTTCCCTGTCTCTATGAGTCTGTGTCTATTTTGTTTGCTCATTTATATTGTTCTTTAGATTGCACATATAAGTGAAATTACATAGCATTTGTCTTTCTCTCACTGACTTATTTCATTTAGTATGGTACTCTCTAGGTCCGTCCATGCAATTGCAAATGGTATCTTAAGTTTTTAAGTGACAGTGTCAGAAAGAACCAGGTCCAAGTTATCTATTTTTTATTTGTTTAAATATATTTTTACTGATTATTTTTACAGAAAGGAAGGGAGAGGTATAGAGAGAAACATCATTGAGAAAGAAACATCGATTAGCTGCCTCCTGCACACCTCCTACTGGGGATGTGCCCACAACCAAGGTACATGCCCTTAACTGGGATCGAACCTGGGACCTTTCAGTCTACAGGCCAATGCTCTATCCACTGAGCCCAGTTATCTCTTTACAGGAGAGACCACTTGTGTCATGTAACGTCTTTGCATCAGTTTCTCACCTGGGAAGTGGGGAAACCACTTCCCCTTTTGTTTGAAAAGACCTATTAGCTAAATATAATTATCCCCACTCTACAGATAAGAAAATTAATATTTTAGGGTATTAAAAAGAGCTTTGTACCTTGAAATGTACTTTAAAAATTTGTTAATATTACTATATACCTAAAAGCACCGAAAAGGTCTTTTGCCCTTCCCCTTTGCTCTTCAACTCTGTGAATTAGGGACTTACAGACTGATGATAATACAAAAGGACATTTAACGTCCCAACTGGGGACAAAGATGTCACAGCCCAGGTGAGGGAAAAATAATTTCCTGGGGAAGGCTAGTCAATGCTCTCGTTTCGCTGGAAAGATGATTAGAAAATTGAACTTTCCATTGTTGAATCTGTGCACCTTCTGCTCGTTTCCTCACAGTAAAGCAGTCGAAAGGTGTTTGAAGGAACGGACAATAGGACACTCTGCACAGGGACTGCCAGATTCAGATAGCATAGAGACCTTGTTCTGTGCCCAGTGACTGTGCTCAGAAGGCAAGAGGGAATTCTCAGAGAATGGGACCCTATGACTGGAGTCTCAAACGTGAGTATCTAACAAGCCCCTGGGAGGCTTGCTAGAAACATGGGTTGCTATGTACCGCCCCTGGAGTTCCTGATTCAGCAGACCTGGGGTGGGCCTGAGAATATGCATTTCTAACCAATTCCCAGCTGACCCTGATGCCGCCGGTCTCTCCTCAGTACTTGTCTGTGTCCTAATCTCCTCTTACAAGGACACCGGTCATATTGTCCTTGTAAGGGATCTAATTTTAACTAAATCACTCCTTTAAAGACTCTTGATTAGAACAGTCACAATCTGAGCTACTGGGGGTCAGGACTTCAGCATATGAATGTGGGGGTTGGGAAGGGACACAATCGAGTTATAACAGCCAGCAAATTGAGGGTGATGAGCAAACTCTGCTCACCAGTGGCACTGAAATCGCAGCAAGCCAGGAGCCAGAAAGCAGACCCCTGACTTCGCAGACCCCCCTATACACCATTATATGGAGTGTGTCCAAAGCTGTGTGTGAGGTGGCATGGGGAAATATTCTAGAGGACTTTGTGAGACTGGGGGAAAGATGATACAGGCTTCAGAGCTGAAGGCTACGGTCACTAAAGTACTTGTTTGCAAACCTCCTCGTTTAACCTCCTCTTAATAGATTAAAGCCCCAATATTTTTTTAAATGGGAAGCAAGTGTCAGCTAGTGGGTTTCTGAGTGGGGAGGAGGGGGTTATTGAAGTAGGATGAGTCAGCAAACCTTCTTGAAATTAAGCTCATAAGCTTCTGCACAGGGCTACCGCACTCACGCTGCCCAAGCAGGGTTTCTCAGCCTCAGCACTAATTATATTTTGAGCAGAAGAATTTCCTTGTTGCTTATGTGAGTGGGGGGAGGGGAAGGGCCATCTTGTGCATTATAAGACACTGAGCAGCATCCTTTACCTCTAGCCACTAGATGCCAGGAGCACCTGCCCGCAGCCATGACAACCAGAAATGTTTTTAGACATGGTTAAAGGCCCCCTGAGGGAGGGGAATACGAAAGAAAACAAAATTGTTCCAGTTAGGAACAACTGCTTCATTTGGGTGGCTGTAGCAAAAACTAGCACACACTGGCTGGTTTAAATAACAAACATTCATTTCCCAGTTTCTGACACTGGGAAGTCTGAGATTGAGGTTCCACAGATTCAGTGTCTGGTGAGGCATCACTTCCTGGTTCATAGACAGCCCATCCTTCTGCTGGGTCCTCACCGGATGGAGAGGGAGTAAGAGCACTCTCTGAGCCTGACAGAGGCACTAATCCCATTCAGGAGGGCTCCAGCCTCATGACCTAATCCCCTCCCCCAGGCTCCACCCCCTAACACCACCCCCTGGAAGATTGGGTTTCAACATGTGAATGTGGTGGGACATAAACATTCAATGCACAGCTGGTCCCATTTCATAGATTCCAGGCACATTATGCCGTTCTCACACAATTTTGTGAAACAGAAGTCCCCACTTACTGATTCGGAATCACGGACTCATTGATGCTGGAGCACTTTCGCACACTGAAAATGTGCCTGAGTCTCGGATCTCCCCCCTTTCTAGTAGGCTGTCTCCAAGGACTAGAATATAAGGTCAATCAAATTTCTGTGACTGACAGTGACTCCAATTTCAGGAATTGGGATAATGAAAACATCTCAGGGCTCAGGCCAGGAGACTAGTTCACGTAGCAGGAAAAGTGAGGCCGACCTTCCCATCCAGCCACGCGTGCAAACAGCAGCATCCACGTCCCCGGGGCTCAATCTTCCTGCTACAGCCTGACAGACATCTGTCAGGAGAGGCTTAAACTGTCAGGGAATGGAAAACACATCGGCCCTCTGCGATTCATCAGGCTGAGCTCAGCTTGTCAGTCTGTCAGTTACGGTCACGATGGTGCCACCCTGATTGGGGCTCTTTCATCATGAAATACGTGGTGTTAGCAGGGAAACCCCTTGAGGAATCAAAGTCCCATGGCTTCACAGGGTTTTGGGGGGGGTTGTTTGTTTGTTTGTTTTTAATGTTTCTTCAATATCAGAGGTAATTCATTGCTTCAGAGGAAGTAAAAGGATAGACTATCTGTCTAACGAATTCTCAAAGAAATAGGCTGAAAGCCTGTTTGGCCGAGCAAAAGGGGCCCTCCTTTATTGATATGTGTCATAACTTTCATGAACACCGAAAATGTGCTAGTCTTGGGCCGAGCACAGGACACCTCCCAGCCCTCACGGTTCTCACTGGCACGCTGCTGTGAGATGCTGCATCAATTAACTATAATGCAATGGTCTTGGGGCTTTAATATGAGAAGAAAGGCTAAGAAGCCATATTAGAAACAAAAGGAACAAGGAATACAAATTCAGGGACGCCTTGCTTAATTAAATTGTGATATGAGCTATTCAATGTGCTAGTAATTCAAAATAAAAGAAGCTGACTGGAATGAACTATAATCCCATTTGAGTCTTCCCCCTACAATCAATTCTTTAGTTTCCATTGCTTCCGTGTTATTCAATTCAGACAACCCTCTAACTCACTACCCCAAATCTGCAATTTGTCTTGTTTGCAAACTGCCAACCTATCCCAAATCATTCTTTTGCCTACTTCTTGTCTTTATTCTTTTGTGTTTACCAAATGCCCCCACTTTTTTCCTGGTTTTAGTTTTCTTTGTAACTATCCAATGTCCCCCTCCTATTGAAAATTCTCTGCTTTCCTCTCATAGCTTTTTGGGGATGAGTTTGCATTCTTTTTAGCAAAGAGACACTGGGAACTAACCAGAGCCAGACGTATTATTGTGGATTCTACTACTCTGACCTAACTCAGGTGAGGTTTCAACAAGGACTTGCTTTCAAGCCCTGTGTGTGCAGAATCTAAATGAAAGGGAATTGCAAGGGTTGATCTATTTTGCCCTTTCAATGTAAAATGGCAACTTCACTTGGAAGCTGCAGTGCATAGGGCACCACAATTGATTTTGGGTGTAAACTAATTATGAAGGAAACAGATTAGGATTGAGCAAGTTGAATCCGTCAGTGAAGTTTATTTTGCCACAAATAAAGGGCAGGACAAAATAGGAGCAAATAAAGCCGAATGCTTAGATGCTGTTGTTTTATGAGGGGAAGAGAAACATATGAGCCCTGTTTATTAAATAGCTTTTTATATTTCAAATAAACCAACTTGATGCTTTGCGGTCGGGTCGGGTCATCTCTTACGAGTATTTCTCTTAGCTTTTTGGGCAAAGTGAGAGCAATGAGAGAACAGAAGCGTCCATTCCCCACCCCCAGCATGTGTCCTGTGCTCAGATTAAATTGGGCTAATTCAGGTGCTTAACACACTTGATAAGAGGTTGAGAGAAATACAAGAAAATAGTCCATTTCCAGCTGAAACCGGTTTGGTTCAGTGGATAGAGTGTTGGCCTGCAGACTGAAAGGTCCTAGGTTCAATTCCGGTCAAGGGCATGTACCTTGGTTGTGGGCACATCCCCAGTGAGGGTTTTGCAGAAGGCAGCTGATTGATGTTTCTCTCTCATCAATGTTTCTAACTCTCCATCTCTCTCCCTTCCTCTCTGTAAAATAGTCTATTTCCTTCATTTATTTTCCATCCCATTTTTTCCCCTCTCCTCTTATGGGTAACAAAGCAGAGTACTCCTTAGTCATTTTCACCTATCCTATAGTAATAAATAAACTCAAAAAACATTACCAAAAGAAGTACATCCTGCCAGCCAGTGTCACTCAGTGGTTGATCATTGACCCATTAATCAGGAGTTGATGATTTGATTCCTGGTCAGGGCACATGCCCAGTTTTTTAACTTGATCCCCAGTAGGGAGGCATTCGGGAGGCAGCCAATGATGATTCCCTCTCATCATTGCTGTTTCTATCTTTGCCTTCCTCTCTGAAATAAATAAAAAACATTTTTTTAAATAAATAGTTCCAATACACACATAACCTGCTTCAACCAAACTGGCAAGATATTTGCCAGACATGATTCTTAGGGCTTTATCTACATCTCTGTACTTCGTGCTCTTATAATCCATATGAAAAAGCATTTTACAGAATAAGAAACTAAGGCTCAGAGAACATAATTAATTAATCCCAAGTCAGATGCATCCATACTAAGTGCAAACTGTCCCGAGCCTTACACCTGGTGTGCACGTGTGCAAATCTTGTGCTGTCTCTCTCTTCTTGGACCTGTATATACATTCCTTCTGGAATGCCATGCCTGCTCATTTCCATTCACCTGGTCTTTGAATTTCCTCATGTCTCAGCTCAACTGCCGTCTCTTTCACAAGCTTAGTCCAGCCTCTCTAATAATCCATTGCTCCTCTTAAATCCTCAGGGGCTTCTTTTCTTGGCATTTAACAAATGCAACCTTCTGTCGTTCATCTGTTCTGCAGTAGAAGGTAGAAGCCAACATAAGCTATTTATCCACTGAATATTTAGACAGTTTTAGGCTATAAAGATGCCAAGATGCATGATGATAGAAACAGAAATACTTCATCAACCACTCTATGCCCAAGGGCTAGCAGGGTAACTAACACATTGTAGATTTCAACATATTTTTATCAAATAAATACATAGGAAGAGGGACATTGAGGTTGACAAAGCATGAAAGCTATATGCCTGCAAAGGCAAAGAAGTATCTTGTGAAAGTAATTTATTTTCAACAAGGCCATCCAGGCCCATTAGGTCAGTATGAGAGAGAAGTCCCATCTGAAGTATGCTTTTCCATTGTTCCCAGCCATCAATCACCAGAACTTAACCAAAATACCTGGGACTTAAGAGTTTATAAAGTAAACAAATAGAAGTGCTGCTTTGTTAAAATCTCTGTAAGACACAGAATACACCAAGTGCTATATCTTTTCAGCCCAGGCAATAGACCAAAGCAACAAGTGTGCACAGAAGGCATTTTCCACCCTAACCCATATGGACCAGTGAATAGAGCGTCGGCTTGCAGACTGAAGGGTCCCAGGTTCGATTTTGGTCAAGGGCATGTACCTTGGTTGCGGGCACATCCTCGGTAGGGGGTGTGCAGGAGGCGGCTGATGGATGTTTCTCTCTCATTGATGTTTCTAAGTCTCTATCCCTCTCCCTTCCTCTCTGTAAAAAAATCAATAAAATATATGTTTTTTAAAAAGAAGGCAGTTTCCTCTTTTGAGCAGGCAGTCACTCAGGGGCAGATCTCCCTGTAATAAGGGAGAAAGCCAGGGAAGCCTGACTCGGAAGCTGGGCTGAGCTACACGTGGAAAGAAGGTGGGAGGACAACACTGCCGATCAGTACTGGCACATTCCTGAAGAACCCAAAGCAGGACAGAGAGCAGGGCAGCCTTTCAGGGCGGCCAAGACAGCTGCCCAGTGATGCACGATGAGAACTCATGGACTCCACCTAACAGACAAGAAACCTGTGTCCTTAACATAAGTCAGATTCCCTTAGAGCTTCCTGAACTAGTTGGGAGAAATTTCAGGAAGGGATGACAGGCCAAAATATACATAGCAGGTAAGGCAGAGAAATATTGCTGGTTTGGTATTTGTTTTCACTATTACTGCTAACTTTGGGGGATTGTTTTGTTGCTTGAGCACACTTTTGTTATACCAATAAATGCCCTAGCCTATTTACAAAATCACAATCTCCTAGGTGTTGAGAAATATATTATACTCATCTTGATATCCCTGAGTTTCAGCAAGATTTTCTCCATTAGATTCTACTGAATAAACACTTAACACAAAGGTGGTAATGGCAATAGGAATCTTAAAGAGATCACCAAAAGACACCTTAGTTTTCTTACAGAGAGTTATCATTGCTGAATTTTTAAGTATTTTGTTTCTGCTCCAAAATGTTCAAATAATAATATATTCATTCTAGCAATCAATCAAGGATTGCCCCAAAAAGTCTCTTGTATTTTTAAGAGTCTTCAGTGCATATTCTGTTGCCTCAGAGAACAACAGTTAGAGGAATCCAGGGTCAAGCAAACTTGCCAAAATCCACACGAATACAATCCCCTTAGACATCACAAAACAAAGCAGAGAGCTCAACCTTTTCCGAAAGAAAATAGATAAAACATGAAAACAAACTGGCCACTGCAGGGGCCCATTAGTCCCTCAGTAGAATCTCAGATGCACCTAAAGCAACAAGAGCACATTGGACTCTGAGTTGCCAGGAAACATTCTTTTTTTTTTTCTTTTTCTGCACTCTACTGCCTTTTCGCCACACTGCAAAAACTGGAATCGTGATATTCAGCCCCAGATGGGAGAAGATGACTCTTAATGACCCTCTTTTCCTAGAAGTTGAGAAAGTGGTGTTCTAACATAGACTATCATAAAAATAGTTGGGCATTTTTTGAGTCAGAGTGTAGATAATAGTGGAAAGTAAAATATTGGTTAGCCCTTAATTCTGTAGATCTTAAGTCATTAAACTCACCAGATCAGCTTCTGCTACAAATGTTAGAAACTTAACATAACTGGCATGGCAAAAGGAGGGATCTGGGAGCCAAGAAATCAGCTGCCAACAGCTCTGGGCTATGGTTGGACTTAGAGATAACTAGGGTGGGACCTACAACAGTATCAGAATGCTCTCCAACCTCTCAAGTCAGCTTCTATGGAGTCCCGACTTCCTTCTTTCAAAACTGGCTTTCTTTAGAAGGTCAGAGCATAACCATTTACTGGTCTTCACTTCTTATTTCAGCTTCATTCATCACTAAAAGGGATTACTCTTCTTTATTTAGTCAAATTTGAAAAGATCCTGCAATGAATTGGTGTAGCCTGGTTTCCATGCCCCCATGTCCAGAAGGTGGGCTACTCTGATGCAAAACTTCCACCAGGATCACATAATATAAGAGATTGGACACATTTCCAAAATGAAGGGAAATATTATTCCAGAAGTAGGGAGATCAGTTGGGCAGATATTAATAATGGTTTACTATACCATCATATTCTAAAACTCTGACTAAAAAAAAAAAGGAATGTGATTCATTTTATATTACTTTAATACTGATCCATGGATTCTATCTGAATTTCAGTCTTCTTGCCATAAATAACACCTGTGCATAAGCAGAGCATGGACTGTCTGAAGCAGGAAAAGTCTAGATGCTATTATAATATTCCAGACAAAAGAAGATAAGGGTCTGAACTAAGGTAGTAATGATAGAGTTGGAGGAATCAGGCTAAATATTTGTAAGATAGAATTTGGTTTCTGCTTGGATATGGACATGAAGGAAGAGGTCAAAATTAAAACGATTTTAATGTGAACAAGATTCTGGGCAATTGCTTCAAGATTGTTGTAACAGCAGTTTTTCTTATGCATACAAGGATGATTGATAGTATAAATTGCACAAACCCACATAATCAGCATCCCTTGTCAATGCCAATTTTTTTTTACCCTTGAATTCCCAACACCTGCGCTAAGATAGACTTGGCTCAGGGACTTTATGAACTGCCACCGTACTTGTCAATTTTATAACTTACATAATTATTCCCTTTTATGTGTCTTAAATGTCAAGGTTCCTGACGTAACAGCAGATTAGCAAATTGGGTAACTTTTACTGAATTTATAAAGTCCCAAGTATTTAGGCAACCCTTTAACACCAGCAACTTCAATACAATAAAATGATTAATTGTTGGAATCACCTCTAAAAAGGATAGCTCAAGAAGGTGCAACTATTTTTACTCAAGTTGGAAAATAATATGCAAGCAGGAACTGGAATATGATTCCATTTCAGCCCCCCCACCACAGAAATGACCCCTCTCCCAGCTTAGGCTGGGAGCTCAGTGGCTAAATTGCTCTAAAGGTGTTTCAAAAGGAACAACTGGACAAGCAAACTCAAACACTTCATATCCACAAATAAGACTGAAGGATTAGGAAGTAGATGTCAGCCTGAATCAGAGCTCCACCTACACATCAGTCTAGATAGAGAATGCTGTGGGCTGAGGAAGAAAGACATGAGAGACAGAATAGATACAAACCATGAGAGTTAACCATTAATGAGTCAGATGGGCTGGCTGTGTCTTAACCCCTGGCTTCAAGTTTAGCCTCCAGGAGGAGCCAAAAATACTTTAGCCCTCCAATTAAGTCATTGGATTCAAAGATGGGAGAAGATGGGCCTCAATTTTCAGGAAAAGTCCTTGGTAGCAGTTGGTTGTGCCAGTGTGGTGTGGCCGCCACAGATTACAAAGGAAGAGGGCTAGGGACAACCCAGGAGTCCTTCATCCCAAAGGTTGTTGTTCTCCAGACTGGAGGTAGCAGTTGGCTGAAAGACAACGTGCTGTGGGTTACAGAAAAATTACAGTAGGGGCTAATGCAGAAACTACAAAGTGTCTGTCTAGTAGGGATTCAGCTGAGAATGTTGTTAAAATGGGACAGGTACCAGTGTGGTAGAGAAGAGCTAGAGAGTCCTATGAATGGACAACAGCAGGCCACCCAGATGAATCCAAGTCATGAAATAAGCATCTCTCCACCATTTGCATAACAGCCTTCTGAGCATAGCATTAAAAGGGTGTCGTTGAATAACCTCAAACCTAAAATAACAGACAATAGACGAATATGACTGAGTTTTCCTGGTAATGACTAAACAAAAAATTTGCATCAGAAACAATGGGGACTAGAGATAGAGATAAAGTTTAAACAGACAAGTGAAGAAATTTATATACATTTGCTCACCTGAGTAAAAGGAACTTTGAAATTTGTACAAAAGTATATAACAAAGGTCAAGGAGAGAAGCTTTCATATAAACAGACCTAGATTTAGGCCAGTCCTGCCAATTACCAACTCTGTGGCCGTGAGCAGGAAACTTATGCGCTCCAAGTCTCAGTATCCTCATTGCACATCCTCATCTGGCTTAGACTTCTGATGCTTATTTGTTTACCAAAGTTAATCCCTTGCCCATATATCTGACTGGTCCTAGAAAACATATCCCATCTGTGTTTCTGAGCCTTTTTCCTATTCTACATCCGATTCACCCAACATTCTTATTTCCAATTTCAGGCTCTAATTTCCAATCTTTTTTTAGGCTTTTCTAACCCATAGCCTGTCCTCACAACAATGACCCAGGCAGGAAAGTTCAGCCAAATCCTGTATCTACAAATCTAGCTTCTGAAATAATTGTAGGAGTAACCTTCCAGGAGAAGATGGACTTTCAATGCAGTTGATTCTGCTCTCACTCTGACTGTAGAATCACAAAGATTTTAGGAAGATGGAATCAAGAAAAAGAAATTTAGTGATCAGATTTGATGGTGCTTGTAAAGCATTTGGTGTTAAAAACGTTAGATGTCAAAGCTGTTAATAGAAACCTTGTATGTACAATGAGTTCCCAGAAAATAAGATAATAAGGATGGAAAAAATTCATATGAGTGAGGAACATTAGCGCTATCAGAAGTTACAAGCTGAAGCACAGAGAATCAAGCCACAAGCAACACATGTGGAAGCCAGCTGTGCCTTGGAGTTCTCATCACCTTCAGATCTATCACATTCATCCTAGTAGTCATTCTTTACACCAACTTTCCCAGGATCACACAGCATGGAAATTATGTTATTGAACAAAAACTGACACCCTACTGACTTCCCTCTATTCATTTAAAAAAAAAATGCTAGGATAGTTAAAGTCCTCCGTATTCATCTTCCTAAATTGTTCTCCCTAATTAATTAGCATCATTAATTCGCTATTTTTCGTTGACAATAATTTTTATATTCTTTAATGCTACGAGCATATATTCTTAAAATATAGGTATATACTTTTGTTTTGTAAGTATTTCAATTACATATATCTCATTTATTTGTTTATTTCCTTAATTTTTACACAAAGCATTTGGAGCGGCTTATAATGAAACCAGGAACTACAAAAGCAACAGTAAAATATAAATGAGAATTTTAAAATTAGTAACAGAAAGAATACAAAGCAAACTAGCAAATTAAGACTTGGGATAAGAAGAATATAAGCATGATTTATAATGAAATAAAATAAAACTGAATTTCTATTTTACTTATAATGTAGACATCAGGCTATTCAGATTTTAGTTTAAATCGTGAAGGGTTTACTATAAAATACATTGATGTGAAATACCCCATGCTTTCTTGTAGAATGATGGCAGTATCTTCTGTCCCCCATTTCCCTCTAGAATGGCCCATTATGGGTCCTCACTTTAGAAGGAGAGGTGTGGTCATTGTGAGAGAATATAGTCAGGGTAGACCGCAAGGCTACTAATAACAAGAATAAATGCTGAACACTTGCTATGGATCAGGCACTGTACTGAGCTATATAAATATAACCATTGATATAATGCTCACAATAACCCTTGGAACTACCCTGTTTTACAGAAGGGGAAACTGAGAATTAGGAAGGTGAGCCATTTGCCTGAAATTAAACACTTAGTAAGTGGTCATCCTGGATTTCAAGATTTGTTGGGTTGACTGATATCCAAATCTGAACGTTAAATTGCCATGCCAATCTGCCTAGAATCCTGAATTCACTTCTCGCCCACCTTATTTAGGCACATTTGTAGCTTCTGTCTCATCCATCAAACCCCTAGAATAATTATGATGACATTTTATTAAAGTTTTTTAACACCAGACTTTCCCTACTTTGAATGGAGCTAGACACCTTGTAAGAGATGACAATGTGCATTCAGTCTGGCCTGGACCAGTGGATGTCAAAGCCTTGTCAACTGTTTCCCTCTGCCTTCCTCAGAGGCCTGAGACAAACTTTCCAGAGAAAAAAACAGAACCTCTTCTATGGTGTTAGGACCAATAATATTCAATGTAAGAGACTTTGTCCTGAAGATCTTGGTTGGCTTGGTTCCCAACCACAGTTAAAATCTAACCATTATGCCCCTATGAACAAATTGTATCTTTTCAAAACTCTTGGGAGATTTTTCTTGTTTAAAAAAAAGGAGATAGAAAATATTAAGAACTTTTTACTAGAAAATATTTAACACTGAAAGTACCTCAAGAGGCACATCTTAAAAAAAAAGCAGAAATAGATATTTTACATTTGACATTCAACTTATTTTACTGTGCTTAATTGATTCCATTATTCATGTTTTCCACACCCAAAATGTACTGATTTTTTCTTAGTGCTTATGCACTTCAAGAATGCCTAGTTATTAATCAAAGGATCTCTTCTTCACTCAGCCAAGCTATCCATGTTAAATTCTTTTCATCTTCCCCCATAAGTCAGTTCTTCCAGCTCCTTCATCATTTTCATTACTCATGTCAAGCTCTTTCCAATTTATCAGAGATGCTCAAGATTTCCCACTGTTACAAATCCCACAGAAAGAGATTCTTCGCTTCCAAATCATGACATTTTGATTCTCTAATTAAAGTAAATCGACACGAATATTTTTTTCTGTCTACTGCTTAACTCAGATTTAATCTGCTACCTTTCAAGATGGTGGCTTCTTCATTAATAATCTGTTTCTGGTTCCTCATTGCCTACTTGAATTTGGGATGAGACCCTAACAAAAACAAGACTCTAGCTGGATGTTTAAGAGCCAGAGAGGGAGAGAATCCTGAATTCTCTTTGATTAAACTAATTCGCTGGAGCTGACTTCCAGATCCCTGCCTTTAGATAAGTCTATGGAAAAGTCACAAGATTGTGTATAGGTTCCATTAAGTCAAGTATCTGTGTACAGTCATGTTCTCTGTCTCCGAACATTTCCAAGACACTTTAGGCTAAAATGGCTTTTACAGTATTTGAGGATTAATGGCAGAAGTGTTTTTATGTGAAAGGCTGGTAGAATCTTCTTGGCAAAATTTGGCTTGGGAACATATATAATTGCTAGTTAATCCTCCACTATTTTGACATTGATTGTTCAATAAACATACAGTTCTTGTCATTTTCTCCTTCTTTTTTTTTCTTCCCTTGACCTGATATATAGACATATTATCTCTACAAAAGGATAGAGGTAAAACATGAAAAGTAGAAAAACAGGAAATAAAATTAGTCTTAATTGAATTTCTACTAAGTTGGTGTCCTATGCCAACAAATCAGTACTTCTCACTACCAGCTTTGGTCTTCAAATATTGGAGCCAGCTTCTCCTCTTCCTAGATGTAGCACACAACACTTCAAAAAGCTGACACACATCCACACATACACAACTCCATAAGTGACCAAAATATACTTTGATGTCACCTGTAGATTATATTTACTGAAGTTAGTATTACAGTTCTTGGCTGTGGACAATCAAAAATTAAATATATAAGTCAATCACCTTAACAACCGGTAGCAGAATAGATTATTAAGTACTAGAGCCCCAGTGCACAGATTCATGCACATTGAAAGGAAATGAATTAGAAGGTGGCCAGTGGGACTGGGCAAGAAGGGCTGGACACACCCTGGAGCCAACCTCCCGCAGTTCCTCTCTGGCTAGCCGCACCTGGGGTGGCGCCATGGCTCAAAGGGCATCTGCAAGAGTGAGCGGGGTCCCTTTGACAGGTGGGGTCCCTCAGCCTGGCCTGCAGAGATCGGGCTGAACTGGCTCTCCAACATTTCCCAAGGGGTCCCAGAATGTGAGAGGGCAGTTCTTGGGTGACGACCCCCAGAATCGGACTCCCTCCTCTCTGGTTCCAGGGGTGCATCACCTGAGAACTGCCAATGCCAAGTCAATACAGCTTGGCAGCTCCTGCGTTGAACATCTGACCCTGATGGTCAGTGCATGTCATAGATACCAGCCGGATGGATGATTGGACTGTCACTTAGCCTTTTATGTATAGATTATCTTTTAGGACCAGCCTAATAAAAGAATCACAGTGTATTAGGAATTTATGTTTTCCAGTGAGACTCTATATACAAATCTAATTACTACAAAATATACTACATCTTGAGTCAGAATTTTAGTCTCATTAATGAATTTACCAATCTATTGGAATGCATCTAAGAAAATGTAAGACTTGTGATTATAATTTATGAATATTTAAAAAATATTTATTGTTGAAAATATTATGTTTGTTCTCTTTATCCCCCATTGACTTCTCTCATCCCGCCCCCACCTCTCACCCCAGGCCTTCACAACCCTATTTTCTTTTCATGGTTTATGCATATATGCATAATTTATGAATAAGTCAACTAAAATTTCTATGAGACCGTGGGTCTAATTAGCTATTAATCTCTGATTAGAAGCTTCTGGATGTTTGCTACTGTGATCTTGAAATTGTCAAAGAGTCAGGATACATCTCTGGCAACCAATCTCCATGGGCTAAAATGAAGCAGTGCTGACTGTTACTTATTGGCTATTTATTTACCAAAACTTAGATCAATTGGAATTTTCTGATCATCAGAATCTCCTAGATCATTCAAACATGGCAAGTAATAATAAATATAGCATTTTTTGGTAACTTAAGGATCTAGATGTGTTTATAGAGTCAATATGAAACATTTCACTGGTGACCTTGTACAATAATATACATATGTAACTGAGACCACTGTACACAGCAGCCTCTGTTGCATATCATGAAATTCTTCATATTTCAGCTGATGCGACATCCTGGCCTAACTTCTGTCACTTATCTTGTCCTGCAAAAGCACAGGAATGGAAAAATTCTAGTTAATTCACAGGTCTCATTCACTTTTTAACTAGACAGTGCTGCTGAGTTGTAGCTATTCTATATATAATTCAGCACCATTTTCTTTGACATGACACATACAGAAAACAGATGGTAGATCATCTCCAAAGATGATATTTTGTGGCAATCATTACAAACATGAAGAGAAGAAAACTTAATGCCTGTGACATGTCAAGTGATTTTTTTGATTTTTTTAATTATTGATTTAGAGAGAGGAAAACATCAATTTTTTGTTCCACTTATTTATGCATTCATTGGATGCTTCTTGAATGTGCCCTGACCAAACCCACAATGTTGGCATAGCAAGATGATACTGTAAATAACTGAGCTACCTTGCCAGGACTCAAGTGATTTCTAACCATCATTTTTTAAATCCTCAAAGTAATCTTGTGAGATAGAAAATATTATCCCCCATTTCTGAGATGTGAAGACTGAGGCTTCGCAAAATTAATTAATTCCAAGTCCACATTGCTTGGAATTGAAACCAGACCTGGGAAATTCCAAAGCTTGTGGTCTTCCCCTTTCATAAAGTTGTCTGTTTTAGGGGAGCATTGGAAAGAGAAACATAAAAGGCCTTGGTGGGAGCTACATTAGAATCAATATCAACTTGAGAAAAAGTTTCAAATGCCCAGTTAAAATTTATAATCCTGTATGGAAGCAGGTCTGCTGATAAGGCAAGGGAACCTGGCTAAAGGGGAAAAAATACAGGCTGTCCAGGAGGAGGAAAGAAAGGGGGTTAGAACAGTTCAAACTTAATAGCCATAGAAATGGAGTCTCTCTCCTCCTTCAACAAGCCAACTAGCTGCCTGGGCCCTGACTGGACATCCAAATAGTCAGATGGATCTGAACCAAGCTAGCAAGGGACTGAGAACCAGAAGTCTTTCTGAGGGGCCCTGGTGTTGGTGAGGGACACCCAGCGAAGCCACCTCCACAAGCAAGACCACAAGCTAGTCCAGTCAGGTTGCAGTCAATGGTAAACACCTTTACCTTTACCTAGGCCAGTGGTCTGCAAACTCATTAGTCAACAGAGCCAAATATCAACAGTACGATTGAAATTTCTTTTGAAAGTCAAATTTTTTAAACTTAAACTTTTTCTAATGCCACTTCTTCAAAATAGACTCACCCAGGCTGTGGTATTTTATGGAAGAGCCACACTCAAGAGGCCAAAGAGCCGCGCATGTGGCTCGCGAGCCACGGTTTGCCAACCACTGACCTAGGGTACTAACTACAGACCTCAAGGTTGGTAACAGATGCTGTGACAAGACTTCCCTTGAGGTTCTTTAACCAACTTGCCTTTATTAGTATTCCAGGCAGGAGATGAAGAATCTCATTCCCCAGCAGAATAGTTCTGACAAGAGATTGTCAGGGAAATGGAACAGCCTGAACAAATGGTGGCAGGCAAACTGAAGGATTTAAAGATGCACTGCGGTGACAAAGCTGTCTCAGAATCCTGGGAGACAGCACTATCCACATCGAGCAGGTGGCAGCAGTCACTGGGAACCAGCCCTTGTCAAACAGAGGCTTCAGACCAACATCGCACAGTGACACATCCTACAAACAGCTCTGGCCCCACAGTGAAGCACAAACAAACCCCCTTCTCCAAGATGCTCAGTGTACACTCAGGTCTCTTAGCCCTTCCAACTCAAAGGAGGCAGGTTTTCTTCTTTCTACTAGTCTCCTTCCTTCCTTTCTTCCTTCCTTCCTTACTGTATAAAACATTTTTTTTATTTTTTTCAAGTATAGTTGATATACAATATTAATTTCAGGTGTACAACTCAGTGATTAAACATTTATATAACTTACCAAGTGATCACCCTGATAAATCTAGTACCCACCTAGCACCATATATTGTTATCCCAATATTTTTTTACTATATTCCTTATGCTATACTGTATATCCCCATGACTGTTTTGTAACTATCAATTTGTACTTCTTAATTCCTTCACCTTTTTCATCTACTCCCCTAACCCCCCATCTAGAAATGTTCTCTGCATTTATGAGTCTGTTTCTGTTCTGCTTGCACACAATGGAATATGACTCAGCCATTAATAAAAAGGAATGAAATCGTGCATCTGCAACAACATGGATGAACCTAGAGGATATTGTGCTGAGTGAAATAAGTCAGAGAGAAAAAGACAAGTGCCATATGATTTCACTTCTATATGGAGTCTAAGACATAATAAAGGGAGGCGGGTTTTTAAAGATGCTATCAGCTCTCAACTTGCACCTGTACTCCCTCCTCCTTTGTGTATGTGCTTCGGCAAGGCCTAGGATAGTAGCAAATTATTCCTGTGAGATCGTGGGAGAGAAGGTAGAAAAGGAGACTTCAGTGCATGCTGCTCTGAGCATTGGACCGCCTTAGGGTCAGAAGTGAAAATGGGGCAGTCTTCAGGGACTGCATTTCCAGTGCTGCTGCCCGGGAGCAGGAAACAAAGACATAACATGGGGCTTTCCTCTAGGTTGCCCCACGTTTCCCACATTACCTTCTCTCTCACCCCTAAGAAGCAAACTGAGGCCTATGTAGGCCCTGTTCATCCAAATCTGAATCTTCTCCCCTTTCAGCCCCATTTCTGCAACTCCTATTTAAAAAAAAACAAAAACTTATTCAATGACTAACATTATAAGAAAATGCCAATAACAAAAAGAGAAATTTCCTGGAAATCTACATTAATTGCAATAGAGAAGAATCTAATACTTCTCCTTTTTACCTTATAACCTATAGTTAATTTTTAATTATTTAGAATTAATTTCAGAATCAAAATCAATTCATTTCCCCACTGGATGAACCCCTGAGTCAGTCTCCATGGAGAGGCTCTTGTAAACATGATATTTGGTTTTCTGTCCTCAAAACAGCCCTGAGCAGCAGGTCTTATTACCATTCTCATAGGTAGGGAAACTGAGGCAAAGGAGGGTACAAGCATTCATCTGATTGTCATACAGCTGGGGAGTAGGCAAGTGAGGGGAGAGAACTAAGCCTTGGGCTCTAAATAGACAAATTATCTCTCATTTTTCTGTAAAACCTAGTATTAAGGGCATTTTAATAGCTTATTGTTCTTTGTAGTTTTGGGGAAGCTAGAAAGTCCTTAAGAGCAAAAATAAGAGTCAATTCTAAAGGATGGAGATCTTTGCCACCCACCAAAATCAAAGGTAAGGAACTACCACCGTAGCCGGTTTGGCTCAGTGGATAGAGCATCAGCCTGTGGACTGAAGGGACTTGACTGGATTCGATTCCAGTCAAGGGCCCGTACCTTGGTTGCAGGTTACCCAGCCCTAGTCATGGTGCATGCAGGAAGTAACCAATCAATGTGTCTCTCTCACATAGATTTTCTCTCTGTCTCTCCCTCTCCTTTCACTCTCTCTAAAAATCAATGGAAAAAATATCCTCAGGTGAGGATTAATGACAACAAAAACAACCAAAAAAAAAAGGCAAAGAACTTACTAATCAGGTTAAAAGGGAGGTGACTTAGATGTGTTTCCAAAGCAAATGACAAATGTAAGTTCATTTCTTGGCATGATAAAATAGATACAATAATTTATATTTTGAATTGAGAAAACCAGAGAGGTGTTCTGCTGGAATACCTAATAGCCACACCAGTCTTGTGGGACCCAGCCCTTAACCTGCAGAATTTGATGCTATCTCCAGCATCAGAATTGGGTTGACTTGTAAGACACCCAGTTGGTGTTGGAGACTTATTTGTTGGATAGTTTGGGGGAAACCTCCCTCTTACACATGGGAATTGGGTGCAGAACCCTCTTAACACATAAAGGAGTTGAGAACGTACTGGGATACACTTCTCCATGGACCTCTTGTTTATCGAGCATTTTGCGAGCTGCTTACCTACCCTTCGCTCTGGACCTCATTGTTAGAAAACAATTTGGAAAGATACAAGCAGTGTCTCTCTCTGGAGTAAAAGGCAGGCATGCTTACTACCACTATAAAAAAATTGAATTTTTTACCTGGTTGGTGTGGCTCAAGGGGTTGGAGTATCATCCTGTGTACCAGAAGGTCACAGGTTCAATTCTTAGGGCACATACCTGGGTACAGGACCAATCCACTCCTTGGGTGAGGATAAAAATAATAATAAAAATAAAAAATAAAAATAAAAAGATTTGTGTTTTCTAAGTTCAAGGTTCCCTCCTAAAATGTGATTCATTGCACCTGCAGGTATTACCTGGCCCCCTCAGTACCACCCTAGAGGAACTGAGGTGTGGAGAAATGGCACAAAAAATGCTGATGCTCCAGCTATTGCTATGACTTTGAGAATTCTACGTCTTCCACCAGGCTCTATGAAATCGTGGCAGGCTAACTTCAGAGCTTGCAAATAAGTAAAATCCAGTCCTTCATAGTTTTTGAGAGTACTTGATTCTAAGCAATATGTTGGTCAGTAGGGTTTTATAGTTTCAGATTTTGGCTTTTGTTTGATATAGTCACCTTTACAACCCTAGAGAAATGGAAGAAATCAAGCTATCCCCTTCTAGAGTGATATTTGGTACGAGGGACAAAAATGATAAAAAGTTTTCAGCATTTATTGCACAAGTGTAGAGCGATATAATGGAAATCACATGAATTTGGTGTGCTCAGGTCTCAGTTCAGTCCAGGCCATCTTTCTAAGACTAAACAGCCACCTAATTTCATTTACATTTGAATCCATCATCTACTAAACACTTCACATGAGAGTGAAATGAGATGATAGCATTTGAATAATAGTAATACATTCTGTTACCAACTAACCTAAAATAGCCAACAGTGTCTATCTTTGGAAAACTTGACTACTGAGGAAACAGTAAAACAAATTTTCAAGATGAGTTCGCTCTTAACGTAAAACTTTTTATTGTTAGGTCACTGACAACCATTTGTCTATTTGTAATAACCTTAGTTTTATCTTTCTAAAAGCTTTGCCAGGCTAGGAAAAAAGCATTCGATATTTGAAAATATGACCACTTCCCAATCTCAAGGTATGATGACTTTCCCATAACCATAGAATCACATGTCCTATAATACTGGTAGTCAATACTTTTTTTAAAACTATAGCCATAAAGCCACTGTGGCTGTCTATATCCCCAGACAACCCTTAGAGGCACAGCTGCTGAAATGCTGAAAATGAAGCCAGATGTCAATTCCTCAAAACATGTTGAATGCCAGTTTCTTAAAACGCAAGTAGCAGGTGAGATTTTTGTTTTTGCTTTTAAATAGCAGTGAGGCATCCCTATTCCCAAATTGATGATGTCTAAGCACACAACAAAGCCTGATCTAAGCTGTCTTTTTATTGTTTTTAATCTTCAATGAATTCTGAGGGAAAAAAATCTTTTCCATTCTACTGTGATACTTTTTTGGCACTTAATTTGAGATTATAATAGATCAGCAAAAACCTGATTAATTAAAGCATCAAGGCAAAGATAGCCAAACACTTTGAAGTGGTGTTTCCTTGCTATCCTGTAGACAGGAACAATTAATCTAAGAGGCCAAGGGACTTTGTTATGGGAAGCAAGCCTGGCCTGAACTTGCTAGAGCCAGGACTCAATGGCCACTGGGGTTGACCAAGGGGACTTTCAAGCCCACCCAAAGGTCATTTCAACTGTGGCATCTAATTATTCTTTCATGTGCCTCCATTTTATCCTCTAGATATTTTTTAGCATACCTTAATATCACTCTGTGCCACCTACTAGTTCATCTGTTAGGTTCCTTAATTAAAATCAGGGACTATATTTATTTAACTACCCACTGTCAGTAATGAACATAGTTGCCTAATAAATGTTTTTGAATTTCAATTGAATTAGTAAGTGAATAAAATATAGTAACTAATATGGTACATTAGAGGCCAAAATACCCGCAGGGAATTTGCCATCCAAGAGGCCTTGGAATATTGGGACAGGAAAGTCTGATAATAAGGCAGTATGGTAGCAAGTAAGGTGAGTTGGATTTATACTTCGAAACTCCAATTAAAGTTCCTTTTTCTTTCATAAAGGAGAGTTGGTCCCAAAGCTGTTTAGGAGAAACAAGCTGACACCTTTGCCTTCTTCCTTCCTTTTTATTACCTGGGGTACAAAATAGAGCTTGGACTTTAAATTGTGACAGGCTAGAAACCTCTAAAGGTGGCAGTGCCGGTCACAGCGGGGCAGTTTCTGAGATCCGTCTAGGTGAGCAATAGAAGACTTGCTCCTCATGGATTCTGAGTGGGATCAGTCCATGGGGCTGTTCCATGCTCAGGAGGCTGCCTCAACTTCTTTTCTCATTCTTCTGATGGCCACAAGTTGGCTTGGGGGTCCAGTGATCGGAAGTTATGTCTGGGGTGAACTTCAGTGCTCTTCACTTACCCAGGTGCCCAATTGCACCCATCTTTTTGTCTGCCTGCCTTGGCAGGTCGCTTTTATTAGTAAAGATATGTTATCATCTTCCGCTTTATGTTTAACATTTTCAGCTAATCTCTCTCGTGATCATCTTCAGTTCTAAGTGGTAAACTTAGCAAATATATTATTCAACCAATACAAATAGCTTCCAACTTTATGGTTTACACACACGCTAGTCATTAATGATAGTTAACATCTTCACACCCCCACTGAACCAGAATTAATGACTTTATAAATCGAATATAGAAGAGGGAGGGCTCTGATGAATTAAGAATTGTTCCACAAATCCCTCTTTACCAAACAAGAGAATATTATATAATTTCTATAACACTTTAAGATACATAAGCTAATGATTCTCTCTCTTATCTGTTGAGGAATGTCCAATGCCTACACATTGGCTTATACATCTGTTCAACAAACATTGGTTAAATGAATTAATGAATGGTCTTCCTTTATTAATTTTTACCTAGATTTTGCAATTTTAAGGGTGAAGTAATTAAAACCTGAAATGTATATACATCTCTAATTCATCTCTTTTGGAGATGATAGAACACATATTACTCCTGAATAATGTTCTTTTTACATAGCCCTCTCCTTTTCTGTTGTTACATAAGCTTAAACCTTCAACCTCTCCTTAATAGTCTCAGAACCTTGAGCTCTTGATTCAGAATCCCCCAGCTCAGCTCATACTCCCAGTTTCATCCTACATGATTCTTTTTACTCTCAGTTTTGGTCCTCTTGCTATAGCCTCTGGTCTAGAAAATAACCATTGCATTTATGTGCTCTTTCCAAACTCTTGGTTAAAATTTAATTATTAATAAGAAAATAATGAAGTGGCAAAAGACATTTTCTACATTACTCCTGAAGACAGTAATTTATATGACTTGGAGTTCATATAACTAACTTACTGTGTCATAAATAAACTTATTTTTTTATTTTGATATAAATAAAATCTAAAAATAAAATATGCCAGGAATAATGACAAATAGATTTAATTAATTTTGTGAATTATTCCATTTCAATGGATTTGTCAAGAACATTTTTTTTTTTTGCTCACTAATAGAATTATATGCACTGCTTACAACATAGCACATGGTAATAATTTCCACCATTTCATTGTCATTATGATTATAATCATCAGAATTATTAGATTGGTTATTTGCCATTCTGCAGATAAAATTATCCCTTAAATGTGGGGGTGCAGGGAGAGACATCTACATCCATTGAAATTCTTTCCTATCCCAGTAGCTTAATATACCTACTCGGTCTGTCATTTCTTGGCATTGTTTTGTAAGGAGACTGTAACCAAGGGCCACAAAGTGACTTTGGGGTACAAAGGAACTGGTCCTCGTCTCCCAGGGGTGGGCTAAAACCTAGAGACCTGAGAGGCCTGAGCTCTGCTCTAATCGGTGTAGAAGAGAAACTCTCTCTCCCATCCTGCCCTAGAGAAGGTCTTAGAACCTCAGGGCAGGAACACAGGCTCATGAATTCTTCACTGAGTTCTCTCTGGCAATCAGAGGAACCTGCCTTGGCCTCCAGTAGTTATTACCAGGCAACTTCAGAGCAGTCCACCATTTCACTCTTTCCACATTCTTTTTTTTTTTAATATATTGTGTGTGTGTTTTTTTAAGAGAAGAAGGAGGAGGGATAGAGATTTAGAAACATCGATTCGAGAGAAACATTGATCAACTGTCTTCTGCATGCCCCCTACTGGGGATGTGCCCACAATCAAGGTACATGCCCTTGACCTTGGAATTGAACTTGGGACCTTTCAGTCTGCAGGCCGACGCTCTATCCACTTAGCCAAACCGGTTTCGGCTCTTTCCACATTCTTCCTCCATTAACTATAAGCAGTACGAATTATTAGTAGTATATACATACACTGATACAGTATACTCCAAATTAAATTGAAAAGTTATCTTAATTAGATCATGCGTTTTAGACACAAACACTCCTGCTTCTCAGTGCTATCACTACTACCAATGGCTGAGTAATGGCACACGACCCACACCCTCTGCAGGTCTGCTTCTGTTGACACAAACCGACACTATCAGTGCTTGTGGCAATGTGCTCAGCATGGTTCCTGGCAAAGTGTAGAAGCAGCAAAATACTGTTTTAAAATCCATGTGCTTCTCTTCATACATAAAATTATTGCTCAATCATTTCCTCAAAGAAAATTGGTATTGTTCTAGAATGAAGACAACGAAGAAGAAAAAACAAACGTTCTTATGTTCTTACAACTCCCAAATAGGCTCTTGGAGTGCAAAGAAGCAAGATATACAGTATTATGCGCTAAACTGTATCACCCCAAAATTCGTATGTTGAAGCCCTAAACCCAGTAATCCAGAATGTGACTGTATTTGGAGATACAGAGGTAATTAAGGCTAAATAAAGTCATTAGGATTAACCTAATCCAATGTAACTGATGCCCTTATAAGAAGAGATTAGGATGCAGACAAGCATAAGGAAAGACTGCTTTAACAAAGAGGGAGAAGACTGCTATCTACAAGCCAAGAAGAAAAGCCTCAGATATCATCAACCTTGCCGATATCTTGCTCTCAGATTTCTAGTCTCCAAATTTGTGAGAAAAAAACATTTCTGTTGGTTAAGGCCACCTAGTAGTTTGTTATAGCAGCCCTAGCAAGCTAATACATAGAATTTATGCCATAATAACAGGTCAAGAAGAATGGAGAAAGGCCCCACATACCTTTCTCTCTGGGAATGGGGTAAGGGTCATTTATTCAGGCAGGGCTGGAAGTCTAAAAAAAATAGGGATTGGAGTGTAGAAAGAACAAAAAATGAGGAAATCAGATCTAGAGGGGTCACACGGAAGCCAGCCTCTCTACAGAGACACTCAAAATAGGTTGACTCACCTCATTCATTCTCTCCACCACCTCCACCCCCACACATTCCTTTCAATGCCAGCAAAGCAAGACATCAATCATGGAAGTCCACTGCAGATTTTACTTCAGATTTCACTTTTATAAAAAATATCAAGTCCCTGGTGTCTCGGGTCCTCATGTCCAAGATGATCAAGAAAAGAAGGAATAACGGTCCTACCCAAAAAGGCCGAGGCCATGTGCAGCCTATTCGCTGCACCAACTGTGCCCAGTGCGCGCCCAAGGACAAGGCCATTAAGAAGTTTGTCATGTGAAACATAGTAGCCGTTAGGAACATCTACAAAGTGAGTGTATTCAATGCCTAGGTGCTTCCCAAGCTGTATGGGAAGCTGCATTCCTGTGTGAGCTGTGCCATTCACAGCAAGGTAGTCAGGAATCCTTCTCGTGAGGCTGGGAAAGACCGAACACCCTCACCCTGATTTAGACCTGCAGGTGCTGCCCCATGACCTCCCCCAAAGCCCATAAAAGGAGCTAAATCCTTAAGGAGTGAAGAAAAGTTCTGGGGGGGTGGGGAGGAGGCGAGAGGGAGAGATAAATGAAAATTGTACTTCCTGATGGGTGTGGCTCAGTTGCTCAGGGACCAAAGGATAGCCAGTTTGATTCCAGGTCGAGGCATGGGGTGTGGACTTGATCCCCAGTTGGGGGCATTCAGGAAGCAGCCGGTCAATGTTGCGCTCTGGTATTCGTGTTTTGCTCTCTCCCTCTCCCCTCCTCTCTCTCTAAAGCCAATGAAAATATTTTTAAATCAAGAAATGCTTTTGAGTAAAAAATTCAAATAACTATTAATCTAGAAGAGGAAGAAATAAGCACTGTCTAGGCAGATGAATTGTTTAATTGGAGAAGTTCTGGGAGGAAGTGGTAATTTTATTAAAAGACTGAAAAAGAAGGATTTTTAAGGAAAGAAACAAGCATTAGAGCAGATACTGCCAGGTAGATGTCTAGAAGAAAGCTCTGGCAATTAATCTGCTCTTCAAATATGGAAGATTTAATGACTTTCTTAAAGAAAATCCTAGGAAAGGACCTTAAACATTTTAAGGGTTTGCAATTTTTTAAAATTATGAAACAACTGAATTTTAAATGAGAACAAGCCTATCTGTAAATCTAAAGTCATTTTGTTGGTTAGAAGATATGAAAATAGAATATGCACTTCTTCACTCCTAATCAATCATGTCAGATATGTTATAAAGTGTTTCTTTACATTTAAAAATATTCAGACTAAAATGATCATTTTACTGATTTTTCAGATATTTTTAAAATATTGGTCAGTACTACTAATGTTTACAACCAAAGACCTTAGCAGTTCTTTAATATGGCCATTTCATAGAAAAAAAATAAAACAAGAAGTTGTCAATAGTATAGTAAAATTTAATTTGGGGATAGTGACAAAATAATCATGGGGATGTAAAATACAGTATAGGGAATATAGTCAGTAATACTATAATAACTAGGTGTGGTCCCAGGTAGAGACGGGGAATATTGGGGGGAATACTTTGTAAAGTATATGACTATCTAACCACTATGCTATACACCTGAAATTAATACAAAATACTATTGAATGTAAACAGTAATTGAAGAATAAAATTATTTAAAAAGTTTGAACCCCCACCCAAAATTCCATTTACCATATTCCATTCATTCTTTTTTTTTCCGTTTAACTTAGAATATTTTTATCAATCACTTATTATGTGCTAAGTACAGGAATATCAGAGTGAACAAGATAAGCACTTCTTACAGCCTCCCAGGGAGGCAGGCATTAAACAGTTACATGAATAATTATTCAAGAAAACTAATATTGGGCTGAGGTACAAAAACAGGAGTCCCCATCAGGGGAAAAAAAAAAATCAGGTACACACAGATTGAATGTCACTTTGAAAATGTAAAAGCAATCCAAATTTACCAAATCTCCTTAGCTGCAGTTTCTGTTTAAGTCATCTTCATGAACTTCTGAAGAGGGACGTTTGTCTTACATTGAACAAGGATGTCTTGCCTCATTTGTTTCTAAATTTGATTTGCTTCTAAACATAGATCCTGATCTGCACATTCTGCTGGGAAAGCGAGAGCTGCAACCGTTGCAAAGTGGGAGAATTCGTAGCTGCAGTAACAGAAGCTGACTCTGAGTGAGCAAGCACAAGCAGGAGCGTGTGTGTTTGCTTAAGAATATAGGGCAGCTCACAGAATTCCTAGCTCCAGGTAATCTTCCAGGAAAAACATCCAAAATTATACTGCAGAACTGGTCTGGGGAGGGAATTACTGGTGCTGCCAAGCAGTAAACTTGCTCCTCTTGAACTTGATGTTATGGCAAACATTTCCATCACCACCACCATTGCCCTTCTGCCTTTTGTCACTAGCTTCAGAGTTCAAGTCTGGCCTGCGTGCCACTGAGTGGCAGAGCCAGGGTGTCATGCCCATTTGGTCCCTGCATCATTGCCAGACTGTTCTAACTGCTATAGCTCTATGGAGAAACTCATCATATTTGCCTGTGGGTCTTTTTCTACTGGGGTGGTTCTTAACCCAGGTGGTTCATCAGCATTATTTAGACAGTTTTGGAATATACCTATGCCTGGAACCATCTCTGGGAATTCTAACTAAATAATTCTGGGGGAGGGCCTGGACAGATTTCGAGAGAAAGGGAGAGGGAAAAAGAGATAGAAACACAATAAGAGACTCAGTGATCAGCTGCCTCCTGCATGCCCCCTAGTGGGGATTGAGCCCAAAACCCAGGCATGGGCTCTGACAGGGAATCGAACTGTGACTACCCGATTCATAGGTCAACACTGAACCATTGAACCACGCTGGCCAAGCCTGTGCATTTTCTTTTATAAAGTAACAGTCTCTACAGTTCATTGATTTCTGTTTATTTCATTGGTATAAATCACATTATATTGATTCCTGGCCTTGAAAGTTAAATTATCCATATAACAAATGTAAAAGTGGGCTTAATTGGATTCTGCATTTTAACAAGGCTTCAAGTAATAAACACAATATGCACTAGCATAAATGTTAAAGTTTGAAAAGATTTTTATCTATGTGAGAGGGGGGACTTTTGACATAAGCAAGCTCAATCAGGAGAGGTCTTCTCTCAGAAATAATATATATATTTTAGGAAGAGGGATTCCCTTTTCCTTTTAAATCTCAAGACATAGGGATTTAAGCTTGGGGTTGTGAAGATCATCTTTCCTGCCACATAGAAAACTAGCCAGAACGTGCATCCAATCCACAAAAGGAATGGGGTTACAAGGTATAGGAAGACAGAATCCAAACATCACTTGAGTTTCTGCCTGCCTGAAGTTTGAACCACACTTGAAATTCCCAGTTAAATAAATTTCCTTTTTTGCTTAAACTGTTTTGAGGTGAGTGATTGTCACCTGAAGCAGAGAGTTCTCAAATCTATAACACAGCAGTATCAGCCCGCAAATATCAAATACCAAGAGATACATACATTTACCATTCTGGAGCATCATGCAGGCTTTAATCTGATTTACAGTCTATTTCTGAGCCAGAAGCTTCATAGAGGAAGTAGTCAATGGGCAAATGGAATAGTATTATATCTCATTGTCAAGAAGAGCACTCGTCTTATTTCATATCATGCAAGTTTCCTCTTCTGTTCTTTTCCAAGTAGCTCCCAAGCCCAAGACTTCCAATTAGTTAATAAACTTTGTCTCCAGCTGGTCCTCTTGTTGTGCAAATTTCCATAGAAGGAAGAAAACCAATTAGCATGCACCTGAAGGCATTTAGGCAAGATTTTTTAAGTGGGTTTTTACTAGAAAAATCTAAGCAGCTCTATCAAAATAAATCAACAAGCTTCTGGTATAGGAGACTGGAAATGAAGGACTTTCTCTTTCACCTGGGTTGACAATATTGGATGGGCTGAGTGATGGATAACTAACTGCTAATCAGAAGTTTCCTAAAGAAATCAGTCATATTATTTTCTAGTGTTGATAAGCGTTTAATCTCTGGGAAGACTAAACATAAAAGGATTCTTTGTTACATAAATATGTGGGGCAGAAAATGATTACTTTTTATCCTCTTGTAGGACCAATTAATTTTCAATAGGTTCTGCTCTGTTTTATCTCTAGTTCTTTATCCACTTCCTATAGGCAATATTGGGGAAGATATATACTCCCATAGTCTTATTAAAACATAAGATATCTAAGGCAAAGAAGAGAATTCAACATGTTATGAACTTGAGTTCTCAAAAATATTATCATTCTATATCTGGCCTATAAATATGCCTTATAAATAAGACATAACAGTGATTTAAAGTCCAAACTAAAATCACACTTTCCTCCAAACAAAACACAAAGAAATGTGAAACCCATAATATGATTCTTGCCTTAAGGCTTATTCATCGTGTGTGTGTGTGTGTGTGTGTGTGTGTGTGTGTGCGCGCGCGTGTGTGTGTGTGTGTGTGTGATTAGAATTTGCCACCCCAACCCAAATAATCGTGTAGCTAACTTTTGTACAGTGCCAGCATTGCTTTGATTGCTCTGCCCATATTAATTCATTTCATCCTCAGAGTAACCTCTGAGATCAATGTTACCATCATCTGCATTTCACAGGTGAGAAAATAGAAGCATAGCCATTTGGCCAAGATCATGCAAGATTAAGCAATGGAGCTGCGGTTCCAGCTGTGCTATACTGATCACTTAGCACAGCAGAAAATAACTATTCCATATTTAAGAGAAATTTGGCAAAGCTGTTACATCATAGAATTACATGAACACGGACAACTGATTCTTCTCACAAAACTCAATTCGAAAGCCCCCATCTTAATGCTCATCCTCAGATTTCCCTCCTCCCTATCCCTAATTCCCCACTTGGAAATAACCTATGAATCCATATACAATTGTGCACTTTTAAGAGGACTTATCCCAGAGGCCCTTAGATTACAATTGTGTGTCTGATTTATTAACCCAAGAAACTGCAAGCTCTTGAAAGAACATTTTAAAAGTACTATTACAAAGCATCTAAGGCAAGTTTTTACATGGACTACATACATAATAAGCCCTTGTTAATTGTATTAATTAATATCTAAGGTAAAAATTGACTTCTTCCTGAAGCACAGCATTCCAAGCAGTTATCTCAAAATTTGGCAGGGGCAGAGGGTGAGGTGAGACAAGGATGGTGATGACTACGGGATGATGATAATGATAATGATGAATAATTATGGTAGGTGAAAGAAAAAGAAAGAGGGAGAGAGGGAGGGAGGGAGGGAGGAAGAAATGAAGTCTAGTATTGGGTAGTTCCATAGAAAGTAACTGTTTTCCAAAATAATTTTGATAATTAATTCTCTTGTAACTATCCATCACCAATATCCACGTAACCGCCTCAATACGTCTCATTTACCTGATGCAGACAAGCACGGCTTCTTCCAGTCTCTTATGGAGAAAATGGAGGGTAAAACAATGAGATGCCACTTAAAGCTTTCCAGGCTCAGTGGAGAAACACGGCACCAGTGTATTCATCCTTACTGCATATTTCCATGGCATATTTACAACAATAATGGCAAGAAGTAAACAAAATAACATTTCTAAACGGCAATATTTCTCTCTCTCATTTTCCAACACCTTAACATTTAACCTCACAGAACTGCCAGTGACATTCTGTCACCTTTCTCAGAGCTGGCACAGTGACGAGGCACGTGGTCTCCAGTGTTAAATCGTTGTGCTCAGATTCTGGCCCTGTTCTCTGGGCAGCCTGAGGTCAGTCTACCATAAGACAGTGATGTGGTTCCCATGTCATGGAGCTGCTGTGATGTCTAGATGGTGTGCTAGGTCCTGGGAGCAGCAAACTGCATATAGAAAGCCCTCCGAGAGTACTGAGCACTGTTTTACAGATTCTACTGGCAATATTCCTATCTCCCTAATATTGTCCAGTTGTCAGGAAAAACCATTTAACACCTAATTGTAGCACAGAATTTGCATGCATGAGTAAAAATGCCTTTGGTCTCAAAATGACCCCTCAGATCTTAATTTCCCTGTATGTCTGAGAAGGAAATGGCAGTGATAATTATTTACTTTCTGATGTAATTATTCCATTCTGAGTTCGTAGTTTGTATGTATATTGTTTTTTGCCTCATCAAGTCTTTCTTCAATATGACTATCATGTGCAATATCCTATTAGTATCCTGATGTAATGCATTTAAGACAGGCACAGTCATCTGTCTTAGTTCTTCTAGGCAAGTAGATAATAAAATGAACCACAGAAGAAAAATTGCATGTTTTTTTTAATATCGGTGACATTAAAACAATATATAGTTTTAATTTCTGAAGGCTGTATATTTTGCAGTTAATTCATTTCTCCCGAGACTCTTAATGTGGTACCATTTGCATGTTAATTATTGCATCTCAAAGGATTAATTGGTTACTTCAAATAAATGTGTTGGATTTTCTAATGAATTGTCCTAAGTGATAGGGACAAAAATACAGTAATGAAAATGAGCTCCGGCCCACGCAGAAAGTTTCTAAAAGACCTCATGCATGCTTAATGGAAAGGAATCCATGGTTTTAAAAGAAATGAGTCTTATTTTGGAGCAGACTCCCCACTGATGCCATTCCGGGACATTCAATGCTTCTCAGTGTCAACTCAGATGTTGAGGAAGAGTCTCAAAAGCTAGCATAGCAGGGCCTCAGAAAAGGTCTGGATCAAGCTGTTGGACAATTAAGAACTTGGCCGTAGTTGTCAACTAGTGAAACACATTTATAATTTAGATTAGAGCCAATTATGGAACTATATTCCAAAACTATGTGAAGGATTTTTAAGTTGGATCCCTTTTTCCCAATAATTTCATGTGCCCCCATACAGCAACATTTTCCTTCTTGGAAACTCTAACTTTTTATCTATGCATTTGAATGAGTTACCAACAAAGCTTAAATTTATCTTCCCTTGACATGGAGAAAGTTTAGACTTCCATACCCAAACTGCAATAGAATTTTACAAGTGTCAAATCACCTTGTATTCATCAAGAAAAATAAGTGCATATTTGAATTGAGACTCACATAATTTTAATTAATGGGTAATACTCATTTTCTTTCTTCTTAATCAAGAATCCAGATATAATTGCTTTTGCTGCAATTATCAATGTGCTATATTTCCAAGCTTTTGACAAATGATTCTAGAATATATAAATTGATTTTGTCATCAGAATGAGTAACATAAATGCCTGATCAAAATAATTGCCTCTACATTTCTGGCATTTTCATGTTCCCTCCATGGAAAAAAAAATTTAAAATTTTTCCTAGTTATGGTCCTTCCCAAAAATGTGGAACCACTAAGTGAACAGATTTTTGCTCTAAAACACCTGCAAAAGTAATTATACTACTAGTCTTCTTCCAAAGAATTTTCATCCTGTGCAGCCCTACTTAGCATTTAACACATCAAAGTCATGTCAAATTTTCCAATCTTCTAATCGTCCTTTTACCAGAGGTAGGTGGAATATTGAGTGGCATCATTACAATTCTTTCCTAAATTGGAGACACTAAGATCTGCAAGTTCCATACATGTGTGATAACTCTTCTTCACCTCTGTCTTTAATGAAAAGCTCAAATCGCATCTGCACAGGCAAGCTAAGTCTCAAAAGGAGAGAGAAAAAAAATGTTCTAAGCTGCAAGTGTGATCCTAACATCATTGTCTTTGGAACAGATAGGCCAGCATACCTTGTCACAGTTATCGCTTAACTCTTTGAGCCTCTGACTCTCTACCCATGAAATGTGAAAAAATAATATGAAATAATAGCTTCCAGAACTACTGTGAGAATTCACTGAGCTAATCTACAATAGAAGATGGGTATCTAATAGACATTTTTCAGATGGTGGCTATTTTTATTAAATTGTGTCAGGGACAAAATTTATCATTTCCACCAGGACCGTTTAATTTGACTTGTATAGGCAAACACAGGAGCTCAAATGAGAGCATACAATGCAACACAGTAACTTCAGTCTCAGCTGGACCAGATCTAACACAAAACAGCAAAGGACTATTCAGAGAGGAAGGAAATAGAGTTGAGCTGATTACTTTCCAAACTGAATCCCCCAGAGTCATTCAGATAATTATTTGTTTCTTTCAAACATCACAGAATTAGCAATTCAGCCATCCACTTATCCACTCTCCTTTCTTCCATCTTTTTCTATATTCTCCAACTTCTTAGGTATGTTTACATCAAGGCCTATCAACTCTTTAGGAAATACTTTCTGACGCAATGCAAGTGACTTTGAGTTAGGATGCTTTGAAATGAGGACTGAATTCTGAATTATCTTGATTGCCTGCTTATAGTTTCTACCTAAGCCAATGCCAAAATACTTGCTCAAATGCTTAATTAGGACATAGCTACTTTCTATTTAATCACAAAACTCTTTTGAAAGAGACAACAGATGATTTATTAATCTTATGCCTGAAGTGAATGGTGTTTTGTATATTTTGTCCATTTTTCTGTTGGAGTCATAATGGTTTTCCTATTGCTTTATATAAATCTTCATATTTCAAAGGAATTAACACTATTAATATTACACATGCTTAAAATTGTGTTTCCCTGAGGTGTGATTTGGCTTTTTTTTTAAGTTTTGTGTGTGTGTGTGTGCTTCAACTTCTAGCCATAAATTAACAAATATTAATTAAGAGCTTACTTATGTCAGGCATTTTTAAGATGCTGAGGCTATAAGACAGAAGAAATGTTGCATTCAGGAGAGAAATGTAACTGAAAAATGCAGCACGGTTGAATAACAAAACTGAAAATCAATGGCTTATGCATATGGAATTTAAGTTTAGTTAAAAAATATAAGTTAATCGGTCCAAGCCTGGTACAGTTGATCGCTCTAGAGCTGCTGTTGTCAAAGACTCCAGACTCTTTTCTTTCTATCCCATCCACCAACCTTAGTTCATGGCTTTCATACTCATGATTAGAAAATTGCTGTTAAAACGCTCCAGACATAATTTCCACATTTTAAGTAGGAATTGCAGAGGAGTTCTAGAAGTAGGAGAACATCAGGTAAGAAAGTGCTTCCCCAGAAACCATCAGCTTAGGCCTGACTGACCAGCTCTGTATCAAAGCACCACTGCTGGTGGGAAGAGGGCTTAGGGAAAGGGGTATTTTTATTTACCTGGATATAGTGGCACTCTGATAATGTCAAGAGCTTCCTAGTAAGGAAGAAATAGTAATGGGTAGTAGATGGCATCAACAGCTTCAGCCTCAGGAAGACTGTCTACAAAAAATAATAATTAAAATAATTATAAATTGTAATTAGTGTAATAAAAAGAGGAAGGAATGCTGCTATAAAGACTATAGGGAATGAAACTATATTAGGATGCTCCTGGAAGTCCTCTTAAAGAAGTAACAAAGTGTGATGGGAAGGATGAGAAGGAGTCAGTCATAGAAATATGAAAGAAAAAATGATCCAGGCAGAAGGAATTAAAAATGCAAGAGCTCTGAGGCAGGAAAAAAACACTTGGGTTATCCAAACTAAAAGAAGACAAGTGAGTGTAGGGAAAAGACCCAGGGGAAATACTCACCAGTTACCTGAATCAATCTCCTCAATTAAACAAATAAGGAAACCCAGACCAAGAGTGGTTAAACAATTCACCCATAGCCATTCTTTTAATTATTGGTTCCTTACAAGGACACCTGAAACTAAAATTTATACTATCATTTTCTGATCTAACTTTTTTCCCCTACAACATACGATAGATTGATTTTAACTTTCAAACACAGACATGAGGAAAGAGAAAAATCTTTTATTTTTGAATTGAATTTATTGATGTGACATTGGTTCACAAAACCATACAAGTTTCAAGTGTACAACTAAATAAAACATCATCTGCGCAATGCATTGTGCGCCCATTACCCCGAGAAAAGTCTCTTTCCATCCCCATTTTTCCCTCCCCCTTTGCCCATCTCTACCTTATCCCTACCCCCTTTTCTTCTGGTTATCATCAAATCATATATATATATATATATATATATATAGTTTGTATAATCCCTACATCTTCTTTTATCTAGTCCCCATGCCAAATATTTTCTTACTTATATGTGAAAGAAAGCTTCCTATAGCAAAGCCAAAGATTTAGGTTTAAGTTAGAAGGCATAGAGAAAGAAATAAAATGTTGACAGTGAACATGTCTGTATTAAATCAATATAGATACAACATGTATTTCCATATGAAATAATCAATGGCAATGACTAAAGGGAACAAAAAGAGACAGAGTTAGAAAATATTTCAATTAGAATATCTAGTAAATTAAACAACTTACCTATTTGCCTGCTTCCTATTCAGCCTAATCCAGTTCAAGAACCATTTAAAGCTGAAGACTTTAGCAAAATATTTTATCCTCCATATAATTTCACACAATCCTGCTACCAGTTAGTAAAGATACTCAAGAAGAGTTTGTTGGTAAGTTAATGCAGGACTATGGTGAAACACATACCACACTAATAGTTTATGATAGCAACTCTTTATATAAAAAACTTATCATTATGTTTCACTGATATTTCAATCACTGATCTAAAGTGATTACTGTTTAAGAGCTAGTACAATATTTATTATAATCTTAATTTTTACTGGCTCCTAACTCTTCATCCCGTAATTTAAAGTCATCTTCCCTCTAGATAGTAAATCAAATCAATAACTCATTGTAAATATTTAATAAATCTTTAATGAATCATATAAATTCTTACATTTTTTTCCTAATGAAGTCTCTCTACAAGAAGTTAATGCATTTATCTGATTTTCTTTTACCCAGAGTATACATTCTTAAAAAGTTATTGAAAAATATGTTCCATAATTATGTACAGTGTTACATAATTAGACTATAAATTGTACTACAAAATCTATATTAGTTCTAAAATTTTCTCATTAGTTGGTAATTAAGTAACTTAAAATGCTAGAGCATGTCATTCTCTGCTGATGGAGATGCAAAGGGGCAGATGGTTCTTGAGTAATTATGATGATTTCTTTAGTCAGACACATTTTAAAATTATGTAAACAGAGCCAAGTAGAGTGATGAATCAAAGAGGGAATTAACAATGCATAAATGCAGAATATCATGGAGATGTTTTAAAGAAATCTGTATTCTTATTTCTGGCTAACTTTACTCCATTTCTGTTTTGTGAACACATCTTCAACATGCTTTCACTGGTTATTTCTTGAAAGACTTCCACTTTGAGAAAGATAGCTGATGCATAATTTTGATAGTTTTTCCAGTTGATTGTGTTGTCTACAGGGAGTTCAACAGCCTAAACAGACCTGGATGGCACCTGTTATATAACCCCAAAAGACGTACCTACCAGAATAATATCTCATAGAAAGAACAAAATATAGATATCAAAATGTGAAGCACAATTGGCCCAGACAATGTCAATACACTTGCCAAATCTAGTCCTTGGTTAAAGAGAACTTGATCCATGGAGAGGAAACACTTTCGTACTATGCCTCTCCAAAGGAGTTATGATAGTAATACTCCAGCATTCTCAGTGGTTAGAGATGAATTGTTGCTTTCTTCTTCACTAACTCCACAAGAGACTGAACTAAAATGTTCCCTTAAGTGGCTCTAGACTCTAGAGAAGCTACATATAATGATTTAACTGTTATCAATTATCCTTGGGAGGAATGATCCACATGCCTTTCCCTACCACTTCAGATTCTTGGTACCAGACATAGCACACACTCTGAAATCTCTAGTATATAATCTCTGTCATCTGTGGCAAAGGCTAAGTATGCTACAATAGTGGCTGAGCAGTAAGACGAAGAAAGCAATATCTGTACTACTTTCTCTTCTGTCTCATAAATTTTTAGATCATCTACATAAAGAAGAGTGAACCATATTTTTATCTATTTCCCCCCAAATATATCCCAGGCCCTTCAAGAAAGAGGAACTCAATCTCTTGAGCAAATGGTGAAGGACCATGTCATGGTCCTATATGCAAGGTAGCTCCACAGAATATTGTATATAGAATCCATAAAATCATAATATTAAGAGAAATGAGATGCCTCTATGACAGGCTGAAGAATGCTCTATCCAGACTAATGGTCTTGACATTGACATTTAAATCCTTGGACAATGACAGTGATGATATATTTTTCAATAACTGTGAAGTTCTAAAACTTTCCATTATTAGGTGGAAGGCATTTTAGTGGTTTTACGTACCTGCTGTAGAGTCAGCCTACCTAAGCTCAAATCCTGGCTCTACAGCATTGCTCCATAAAGAGGTGACTTTTGTCAAGTTCTCAAGTTCTGGGAATCTTCATTTTTTCACCTGCAAAATGGGTCTTAATTTGTAGGTTCATTAGGAGAATTTAAAGTAAAAACATTGGTAAAGTATTTGGTACAATGCTTACTACATTCAGAAAAAGTTTTTAGCCTGATCAGTGCAGTTCAGTGGTTGAGCATTGATCTATGAACCAGGAGGTCATGGTTCAATTCCCAGGCAGAGCACATGCCTGGGTTTCGAGCTTGATCCAATAGGGAGTGAGCAGGAGGCAGCCAATCAATTATTATCTCTCACTATTGATGTTTCTATCTGTCTCCCTCCCTCTTTCTTCATATCTGAAATCAATAAAAATTTATTTTTTAAAAAGAAAAGGAAAAATTATTAGTAAAGGTAAAAAAAAAAAAAGCTACTAATTGCATATATTTGGGCTCCATGAATAGTTAGGAGCAGATCATGTCTCTTTTGAATCTTCTTTTCTGCCTCCCTAGAGCGGCAGAAACCTGTGGGTTGCGACCCCTTTGGGGGTCGAATGACCCTTTCACAGGGGTCGCCTAAGACCATCGGAAAATGCAGATATTTACATCACAATGCATAACAGTAGCAAAATTTCATGGTTGGGGGTCACCACCACATGAGGAACTGTATGTAAGGGTTGTGACCTTAGGAAGGTTGAGAACCACTGCCCTAGAGAATGGAAAGTCAATAAGCAGCTGATTGATATAATAAAATCCTTCACAGTATGTATCGAATCAGCAGGACAAGGATAGTATCAACATAATTTTATTTCTGGGTTAGATTCAATTACTACAAGAAGTTCATAAGATCAGAAGTTACAATTCTTGCTGTTGTCCAACTTTCTGTTTGTCATGCTACCCTTCATCCTTATGGTCAGAAAATGTAATGTTTAAGGTTAAGTAACAAAAAGGAATATGGTGTCAATATTTTAAAAAAATGTTTTAACATCCCAAACCACTATGCCCAATTAATATTCAACAAAGGAGGCATGAACATACAATGGAATCAAGACAATCTCTTCAATACATTGTGTTGGGAAAAATGGACAGATACATGCAAAAAAAAATGAAACTAGACCACCAACTTACACCATACACAAAAATAAACTCAAAATGGATAAAGTACTTTAACATAAGATGGGAAATCATAAAAATAGTAGAAGAATTCATGGGCAGTAAAATCTCAGACATATGCCAAAGCAACTTCTTCACTGATTCTACTCCTTTATTAAAGGGAAAATAAACAAATGGGACTACATCAAAATAAAAAGCTTCTGCATAGCAAAAGAAACCATCAACAAAACAACAAGAAAGCCCACTCTATGGGAGAACATATTTGCCAATGTTATCACCAATAAGGGTTTAATCTACAACATTTACAGGGAACTCATACAACTTAACAAAAGGAAGATAAACAACCCAATCAAAAAATGGGCAATGGACCTAAATAGACACTTTTCCAAAGAAGACAGAAGGAAGGTCAAGAGGCATAAGAAAACATGCTCAAAGTCACTAATCATCCAAGAGATGCAAATTAAAACAACAGAGATATCATCTCACACCTGTCAGAAAGGCAATCATCAACAAATCAACAAAACAATAAGTGCTGGTAAGGATGCAGAGAAAAAGGGACCCTCATGCACTGCTGGTGGAAATGCAGACTGGTGCAGCCACTGTGGAGAACAGTATGGAGTTTCCTCAAAAAACTAAAAATGATTGGCCCAGTGATCCCACTTCTAGGAATATATCCCAAGAAACTAGAAATACCAAGCAGAAAGGATATATGCACCCCTATGTTCATAGGAGCACAATTCACCATTGTAGAGGGGCCCCTGGGAAGGCACATGGACATTCTTTAATTATTGTCAGCTGAACGCAGTGGTATTGGCAAAGCCACACCCTAGGAACACAAAGGCATTGTCAGCTTGACCTTCATTTCAGCCCATGGTGTGGGGAAATGGGTTTTGATATCTAAATCCAGCCTACCACCAAGAATGCTCAAGGCCTAGTCAAGAATGCAAATAATCTCCTTTGTCTTGACCCTTTAGTGAAACTTCCTGGTATTTGGAGGTATAAATAAACATATATGTTTATTTATATAAATGCTGCATCAGCTCTAGGTCACTGTCTGTCATTCAGAAGAGGGCAGCGGTCCACCCAGCCCCAGCTTTTCTTTCTCTCTGTGTCTTGTCTCTTTCTTTTATTTCTTAATCCCCAGCTTCCTCTACTCAGGAATTGGACCTGCTCTCTAGCCACGCTGGACACAGAAAAGAGAAAATAGTTACACGCCACAGCTAAAATTTGGAAACAGCCTAAGTGCCCATCAGCAGATGAGTGGATTAAAAAACTGTGGTACATCTACACAATGGAATACTACACTGCAGTAAAAAAGAAGGAGTTATTACCATTTGCATCAGCACGGATAGAACTGGAGAGCATTATGCTAAATGAAATAAGCCATTCAAAGAAAGATAAATATCACATGATCTCACTCATTTATACAATATAATGAACAACATAAACTGATAAACAGAAACAGATCCAGAGACAGAGAAACATCAATCAGACCATCAAATCTCAGAAGGAAGGTAAGGGAAGATGGGGATAAAGGGGAGAGATCAAACAAGAGAACCCACTGGTACACAAATTTGTGCACCAGGCCTCTAGTTTATTTATAAGAATAGAGGTAATAGAATCTTCAGCATGGCAAATATAGTTAAATACACATTTAGCCCTAATAAAGACATGTATGAAGATATTCAAATACAGCTTCAAATTAACATCATGCATCCAATAATCTAAATGCATTGGCCTTATGGTTAATACTGCATGTTAGGAACATGCAGTTTTCATATCTAGAATTTCCTCCCATCCCAACTCTGCAATGGCCTTCTTCATGTGTAAGCAAAACTATCTAAAGGGAAGAGTATGAAAATGATTAGTCACAAAATAACTGAGCCCATGGCCCTGTTCTCTTGCTTGGTAAGATGTGGGTGACTGAACATTTAACTTATCTGTCCTGTGACTCTCAAAACAGTTATATTTGCACTGATTTTGGCATTAAGTGAAAAAAATTACAGTGTAAAATCAAGGAACAAAAATCATTCTCGGTCCATTTCCTATTTTATATTAACGTGTTTTAGAACATTGGAAGAATATCTTATATTTCCATTTGACTTTGCATGTTTAGTTCCTATAAGATCCCAAACTAAGACTCTTAATTGTGGCTTTCTACAAAAGGCATTATTCAGGAAGGTACTCTGAATGTTGGTATGTACAGTACTGTCTAAGCCAGGTATGTATTTAGTTCCTACTTTCATCTATTAAGGGGGTGTAGTATATATGCTGGGTCAACCGAAAGTTCAACAAGCAATATTATAAAGGAAAATCAATTAAGACATTATAGTATTTTGACGTTTGACTATTTTCACATACTTGATACATCAAAATGAAGAATAGCTAAGAGAAAGTCTCTAAATATCTGGAAAGTTATTTAAAGGGCAACTCTACACCATCTCTGCTTGTTGTTCTTGTTGAAAGCATTCCTTCATATTGGTCTGTTTGTTCTTTTAGAATGTTGAGAGGAGGGGAAAAACTCAAGCTGATTAATATTGTTTTTCTTTGAATTCGTTTTTTTTTTTAATCCAACAGTTCTGTATTTACATAAACGGGTACCCTGCTGCTGTTAAATCATTCATCTATGTTTATCTAGAAACTGTTTCTTATAAAGCTAAACCCATATGTTTTATAAGGCTTTACTTCTCAGTTAAAAATAAACCCGAATTTTTCTTTTATACTACCATTGATGAATATTCTAGAATTGATTTTTTATAGTTTTCCCGAAGACGATTAGAAATTGTGTTTTAATAACTAGTCTAACATGCCTACACAGCCAGTTTTGTTTTGTTTTGTTTTGTTTTCAGGCTCTAACTCTTCATTTCTTCAAGTTTCATTGGCTTATGAGGAAAGAAAAAAAATAATCTTGACTACAAAAAAAAATACATGGTTATTATAGTTAGAGTTATGATCATAAAATTGCAACTAGTTTCCTTTTTTCCAAGCATGCTTAAGTTTTATTTTTCCTAGTTTTAGAAGTATGAGGCAGGCACTTTTTTAAACAACAAAATTCTTTTCAAAGCCATGATTATAAATTGTAAGGTTCAAGCCCAAACTACTGAATTTATTCATGAAAAAAAAAATCATAGTACAGTCATTTCAATCTTGCCAAAAGAAAGAAAAAAATACTGACTTGGGAAAGTAGAGTAAATTTTAAGGACTTTTTCAGGACATCAATAATACTATCTCCCAATGGAATTAACCTTTCAATAAAAAGGAAGAAGTTTAGGTTCTGCTGGTGAAGGATTTTTTGAGATTAGACACAGATATACTTTATATATCCTTATAACTATGTACAGCAGAGGGGAGGCAGAGGGCTAATGGCTTAAAGACTGTATTCCTCTTTGCTACCCTCTCGACTCATTACCCTTTAAGCTATTTGATTTAAAAACAAGCTATGTTTTTACTCAATTATTTTCCATCCTAACTTTGAACAATGGGAACAGAACTCTATTTTGTCATGCTGCACTCCCTGCCTTTCTTTACAAAGGAGGTAAACACGTTCTGGTCATCCACAGCTGGTCCTCCAGATGTTCCTGAACCAGGACCAAAATCAGCTCATCTGTGCCTTCAATGTGATCTTCTTGGGAATTCTTGTCAGGTTGCCGTCTTCTCTAGGTGAGATCTTTCACAATTCCAGAGCTCGGCAGGACAGAGACCTTCACTTCTTATGAACATCTGCTCTCTGAGAGCAGGAGGAGTCTCCCTGACCAGTCAGCTAGGGAACAGACAGCTCTATGATCCTATGAAGACAGGAGAAGGCGAGAACAACAGCCATCAGCGGGGAGCCATGCAGAGACGAACCACAGTGAGGGGTCCCGTTGTGAAGGAAATCTGAGAGCTTGTCTGCTGTTGAGTTCACTGACTGAGGATGTAACATGTGCTGCATAGTTGACATATATCATTTGAATTTAAATCTTACTCCATACTGTAGTGAACCTCATCACCTCTAATTTTACAAATTAGAAAAGCCAATGCTTAGGAAGAATTTGAATAAGGATTTTTTGGGGCGTGAAATTGCCAGAAATCCAACTCAAACTATTTTAAGTAGGAGAGAATTGAGTTGGCTCAAACCATTTGGAACGTCTACAGCGTTGCCTTGAGGCCTGGCTGAGTGCACAGGTTTTAAAGTTTATCATCATATGTCTAACACTTCATTTCTCAGCTCTGCTTCCCTCTGTGTTGGCTTTATCCTTCGAGAGGCTTCCTTCGTGTGTATGAAGGATGACCAGAGAGTTCCAGGACAATGTCATCCTCAGAGCTGGCAATCCAGCAGAGAGAAAGAACGCCTTTTCCCTAACAGCTCTAGAAATAAAATCCTGAGGAAGACTCCAGATTTTCTGGCTTGGCTCATAGCTCCCTTCCTGAACCAATCACCTAAACAGAGTGCTCTGGCTAGAACTGGTCACTTGCCCCCCTCTATGGTGAGAGTGCGGTCAGACTCAACAAAACCATATGAAGAAGGCCTCCACAGGAAAGGAGAGTTCAATGATCCCCATGAGGTAAGGAAAACATGCCTGGCAAGAAAATATGTAGCTACCACATTCTCATAAAGCAGGTAAAAGTCCTGCCCGAGGCTACAGTGCTGGGATTTATTCTCGCCTGAACTGACTGCGAACCCCAGCCACTCCCACCCCAGAGAAGAGAGGAACACACAGTTGTGCTCCCTTACCCATGGTTTCACTTTTCATGGTTTGTTACCTGTGGTCAACCACGGTCTGAAAACATTACACGGAAAATTGCAGAAATAAATGATTCATAAATATTAAATTTTATAGCGTTCTGAGTAGCGTGATGAAATCTCGCACAGTCCAGTCCAGGCTGTGATCATCCCTTTGTCCAGCATATCTGTATATGCTCCCTACCCCTTAGTCACAAAGAGCTGTCCTGGTTATAAGATCAACTGTCATAGTTTCCCAGTACTTGTGATCAGTAACCCATGTTTTACTTAACAATGGCCCCAAAGCACAGAAGTAGTGATGCTGGCAGTTCAGATATGCCAAAAAGAAGCCATTAGATGCTTCCTTTAAGTGAACGGTATGTGTGTAAAGTAAAAAATAAACAAAAATATATATAAAATATATAGGCTTTGATACTATCCAGGGTTTCTGGCATCAAGTCTTGAACATATCCCCTATGCATCAGAGATGACTAATGTATAATTACACTAGCTAAGGAGAGAAGACTGATATTATATGCACCACACAAGTCTGAAACACTTGGGAAGTAAATAAAATGGTAGACTCCGTTGTTCATGCTCTCTACCATAAAAATGGAATTCCCCAGGTCTTTCTGAATGAGGGATTTCTAATTTAGAGTTTACCCTCATGGTCATAAAAGAATGTTTATTATTCAACCTAATATGTAATCAAAGCATCCAAAATATATTTAAAATGTTCTTACCATTTTTAAGGGAGCATTTATATGGAATAATGGCTCAAAGCCAACATAAACATCAACTATTTTAGTGTACTTAATAGGTTTACATTCTAGGGTCTCATGAGATTAGTGGAACTATTTACCCACATTTAAATTGAAGTTGTCATTATCAGCTTTTATTTATTTTTTGTCACCTCTCTCACTAGACAATCTAAAACTAAAATAAAACTGTAACTCTGGCCAGTGTGGTTCAGTAGGTTGGAGCATCCCATACACGGAAAAGTCACAGGTTTGATTTCTGGTCAGGGAACATACTCAGGTTGCAGGTTCAATGAGAGACAATCAGTGGATGTTTCTCTTTCCCTCTCTAAAAAAAAACAAAACTATATATTGAGTAGGATAAGAGTAGTCATCTATTACATCTAGCCTCTATTGCTATGTCTATCATCTTTTTTGAGGCTTCAAAGGTACAGTGAATGTATAAATTGAATAGTCATAGTAGAAAAGTATACGTTCCAGGAATGTCTTTATAAATGAACTTATAAATTTATTACTAATAATGAGTTTTAGAGATGAAGTATTAAGAAAAAAAAACATTTTATCTATAACTGCTTAAGAAAATGCCTTATACAGGTAAAGAAAAATAAAATATAAGCTTCTTTATATGAAATACTGGGGGGAAAGAAACATAACTAGAAATTGAGGTAAAGTAGCAGATCTGGGTATCCCTCTCAATTCTAGAGTGAAAATGATAGATTATCCTTTTTTTAGAGCTTGGAACTTGGAGACAGGCAGATTTGGGTTTGATTCAAAGATTGATCATTTTTCACTATGTTTCCACAAACAAATCCCTCAGCCTCTGTAGGCATCAATTTACTCACTTATAAGCATAAATAGTAATAGCTTCTTCAAAGGATATACTTATGAGAAGTAAGATAATTTTTAATGTATTTTTATTGACTTTAGAGAGAGAGAAAGGGAGAGAGAGAGAAACATAGACATCAAATCAATCACCTGCCTCCTGCATCTCCCTTGCTGGAAACTGAGCCCGAAACCCAGGCATGTGCCCTGACCAAGAATCAAACCAGGACGTCCTGGGGCATGGGTCAATGCTCAACCATTGAACCACAGTGGCCAGACAAATAAGGTAATATTTTAAAGTGCTTGTCACAAGTACTTGAGAAACGGTGTTCAGATTAAAATTGTTTCTGATGCGTTGAGCCAACAGATTTTAATCACATGACAGATATAAAAAGTAGCAACATGGCAGAATAGTATTTGTTAGAGACTGAAAAACTGAGGTTTAGGGTTTTGCTTTTATAACTCTATTTGAAAAGATAAAGAAGGCAATTAGAGAAATTCTCATCTTCAAAATAAAATTTTTAATGCAGAAAATGTATTTATACTTACTATTCCATCTATTATGCTTTCATTGGGATATGACAGATAATCAGAAGTTAATTCAATGGGGTTGTATCTTCGAAAAAATGGAAGATACTACATCAATGGGTATCACCCAAACCAGTGCAAATACCCCATCATCACATATACCAGACCTGCCTGGGCTGTGCACAACAGACCTGTATTGAACATTTTAAGGGAGGGACCCCTACCGTTGTACTCTAGGGCTCTTATGTTGCATGATTATGGGAACATGGCGCCTCCCCGGCTGATCAGGGGCCAAGAAACAATAGCAATATTTGTTGACAGAATCCTGGCTCCAATCCTATCTTTCCATTTTAAGCATTCATTGTTGATGGTAATCCCAGCCCCTCCCTATCATGATGACATGGGAATAGAAGGTTGGTGTCCAAACTTGCAGTTGACTAGGATTAATTGTTAAGCACTGACACAAAACTAATTTGCATGGAGGTTCAATGCAAACCAGTTATTTTACCAGGAAGCAAGCTTGCAGGGGATAAGTTGGACAAATTAATTGTTGTCTCAGGAGATAAAGCTATATCAAAACAACTTTGAAAATCTCTTAAATTTACCTAAAGTATGGTTTATATAAAAAATTCTGCACAGAAATCTTACATGCACTAAAATAGAAAATAACTGAGCTAACCTGAAGGGAATAAAAGAAAAGTCTGTAGGCAAATACTAGGACATTCAAATCATTTGGCTTTTAAAACAGCACTGAAATCTCTAGGTGAAAAAGAGCCAGATAAAGAATTCTAGAATGGTCCTGGCTGGTGTTGCTCAGAGTACAGAGCATTGGCCTGCCCATCAAAGGGTCTCAAGTTCGATTCCCAGTGAAGGGAATATGTCCGAGTCATGGCTCCTATGGGAGACAACCAATCAATGTGTCTCTCTCACATCAGTGTTTCTCTTTCTCTCTCCTTTCCCCTCTCTCACTTCTACTCTCTCTCTACCAAAAAAAAAAAAAAATCAGTGGGAAAAAGTATCTTTGGGTGAGGATATTTTTAATAGAATTAAAAAAAAAAACAAAAAGAACTCTAAAAGATTCCTATTTATGTACAGAGCATACTCAATTACCTTTTACTAGCATTAATATTTATTAAAAGATTTGTTTGTTGTTCAAAGAATTATATCAGTTCTTAAGTTAAATGGACTTTAGTTTTCACAGGTAACAGTTGTTGATGTAATGAAAAGCATTGAATTATTTTATTTTATATAATATCTGAGCTTGCTTTGTTTTTGGTTTCTTAGTTGAGAGATGCTTTGTGGCTAAATGGAAAACAACAACATTTAAAATATTATAGCAAGAAGGAAATTATTAATAAAAATGTATATTAAAGAGTAGAGCACACCATTGTTCTGTGACACTTCATTAGAGGCAAACTAATATGGCCCAAGATCATTACTATCCATCATCTGACTTAATTCCTGTACTTATCCCTGTGTTATAGATGAGAAAACTCAGACTTCAAGACGTAAGTGACTTACTTTAAGTTCATGCAGATTGTGAGTGACATAACCAGAAGTAACTCTGTTTTCTTGAATTTAGGACTCTCTATCCTTCTCTTGATTTTCCCATTTCATGAGACAGATGGTGATCCAAATTAATTTAATAACCTTTTGATGGTTAATGGTGGTATTTGTTTAAACTTAAGATCAAAGATGAAATAACGATGAAGTAATCAGAACTCAGATATATAAAAAGATATATGGTTGATGCCAACTAGGAGCTCTTTCTTGTTATGAACTCTTCCCAAGGAAGCACTGAAAGGCCTAGAACAGTGGTTGACAAACACCACAGCTTACAAATCACATGCGGCTGTTTGGCCCCTTGAGTGTACCTCTTCCACAAAATACCACATGCGGACATGCACATATAATGCGACTGAAACTTCATTGGTTTTCAGCCTGGGCGAATCTATTTTGAAGAAGTGGCATTAGAACACTCAAGGGGCCAAAGAGTCGCATGTGGCACATGAGCTGTGGTTTGCCAACCACCCACCTAGCATCTTTGAGAGCAAATGTCTCTGCTTTTATTTTTGCCCAACACCCTTTTCTTCTCCAGCTGGGGTTCCTCTGAATTGATTTCACAGGAAGAACTCCCATTGTCACAAATGAAAAAATTGCACCTGTAATCTATAGCGAGGCAAATGGAACTCACCAGGAGGATAATGAAATAGATTTTGCTTACATCAGAGAACTGGAAAATAGATAATTATCAGTTTGAAATTATTCTTTATCACAGCAGTTAAAGTAGGTATCTGGGAAGTAAGTAAGCATTGTCCTTAAAGAAATGGCAGATAGTTGTATCTGAGAAAAGACTTAGTGATAGAATGAGGCTAGGAGAGAGGAAGAATGGACATTTATAAAGCAGGATAACTTGGCAAAGGAGCATGGCGAGAGCAGACTCACACAACAGAATGTTAAGGAAAGGTCCATCTTAATGAATTCAAACTATTATAATGAAATGCATAAAAACAACAGAAATTTATTTCTCATGGTTGTGAAGAATGGAAGTCTAAGATCAAGACACCAGCAGATTTAGTGTATGGTAAGAACCCACTTCCTATGGATTGCTGTTTTCTCACTGTAACTTCACATGGCAGAAGGGGAAGGGGAGCTTTCTCTGGCTGCTGTTATAAGGGCACTAATTCCATTCATGAGGGCTCTACCCTCATGACCTAATCAGCCCTCAAGATGCATCCCCTGTTACCATCACCTTGGTAGTATTTCAACATATGATTTTTTCATGGACACAAATATTCAATCCATGTAAAGGTCCAACTGGTTTTGCCCCACTTTATATGTGGGGCAAAAGTAGGTTTACAGTTATAAATAAGCAAGACACAGTTTATTTCTATATTGTTATTTATTAATGATTGTATTATTTTCCATACAAACAATTAAAAACCTACTTTGTCCCATCCTGTATATGAGACTTTACTTACGTGGATTTAAAACAACCTAGCAAAATAGATATTAGAATCCTACCACATAGAAGAAAGCAAGACCTGAGAGAGATGAATTTCTCAGGTCACACAAGTAGTCAATAGAAGCACACTTTTCAATGTTAGCCCCAAAACACTCAAATCCTCCTTCTCTACATTTCTGTATTTATCACTGAAGTTTCTGTTTTGACTGCAGTGAAGGAAATAGAGTGAGACAAGTGGCCCGTTCTGCAGACACATGAGTGGTTACATTATGTCAATGTTGGTGTGGCCATCATTGCTGGGCCAGGTGCAGAAGGTAACAATCACCCACCCCAAAGATGGTTAACTTTCATCAGTCTTAGTGGTGGCACTCATGTGTGTTTAACCACGCAGACACATCTCTTCTCTGTGCGTTCTCTTTCAGTTTGACTCTACTGTCAAGATAATCAAATGCACAATGGGAGCAGGTAAGGTCCCTCTGGAGTTGCCATTCAGGATGATGGAACCAAGGTGATAGTGTGGGTTAGGACTGGAGAATTTGGCAGGTCATGAATGGGAGATTTGCTTGAGCATCTTTGGGTTACTCACTGCTTAGGCACAAGCCAAACATAAAAGAAGGACCAAATCCAAAATGAGAGGCAAAGGGTAGCTGACAGTTGCAAATTACTGTCAAATCAACAAATGCTGTTCTTTTTCTGGCTTCCAAGGTACAAAACACATTTTATGTACAATTTCTCCTAGTTTTCCTACTGCCAAAACCATCTTTTCTTCTATTTCCCATGTTTTGAAAGATTTTTATCTACCAAACTTTATTAAGTAAGTGAATTCATTTGCTGAGCTTTGTACATCAAAGACATAACTACCCATCAAAGCTTCTAATCAGACTGGGATTATAATATTTTCACAATGTGCTAATTATAATTCTAAGATAATGCAAAAAAAAGTTGACATTTTAGTTAGCATGGGTGACTTTGCCAGTTTAGAATTACTTCTTCTGGCTCTGTGTAGATACTAAAATTAGCTTTCACTTGTCCTACAGATCCAGTTAGCTTGGATTCAAAAACAATTGAGTTAAGATGTCTATGGAACATGCTACAAAGTTGTTCAGCAGCCATTGGATTTACTGGTCTGGAACTCTGCACAGAGATATTTAAACATGGCCAGAACATCAGTAGATTCAAAGCCATACAATATATTGTATTACCCTGGGCCAGTATAATATCAGTGAAGAAGAGAGATATCTATACATAAATGGTAGAGAAAGAAAAAGAACCCCCACCGAGTCTGGGGAGCTGCCAGAATGGAGTAATGTAATAATCAGGAAGGAATTAATATCTTGAAACCCAAAGGAGAGAGACTAGTCACAGTGTTGCTACTGTATAGAAATCAAGTAGCTTGGTCCCACAATCATCCACTGGGTTTTCTCCTGTTTTGTTGAGGGAAGAAATCCAGTATGAAATTTGGAAGGTTTAGAATTAAATAGCTCTCTTAATTTCTTTTTAGTTCTAATCGTTTGTCTTTAACCCATTTCTCATTACCAACAGGCTAAATATATTCAAAATGTTCCAGAACATGACTTTCTTCTTTTCACAGCTTGGAATCGTGATAATCACAGATATACTCAAGAGGCCATATATTGCTTCGATTTTAATTGATAAAGCTGAGAGTCCCAAGGAAACCAACCTAACATTAGCTTAGCAATCATCAAGCTTCAGCCATTGCCTAGTGAAATGAGGCATATTCAGCAGCTGCATTAAATCTTTCAGGTCACTGGGTCAGATGTTATAGTAAATTGTATAAGAGAATAAATACAGATTATTAAATGTCCAGAAATGTGTCAATTAGGAGAATCAGCCCTTAGGCCCAGGGTAATTTGATTTTTTTTTTAATCTTATTTTCTTCCTCTAGATACTATTCTCAGACAACCCTAACAAGATCTTCAATATAAATCTGCCTGGTGCCTGATGTTAATAGATACTATTCTTTAGGAGAAAGGAACAGTAGTACTCTCCTACCTCAGAGAAAATGTTTCCTAAAAACTGCTGTTGTGTGTACTGTTGTATGCCACCAGAGCCCCCTTGAAACCACTTCCTTTGCCAGATGCTCCCTACAGCTCCTGCTTTGTAGCAAAATTCATCCAAAAATTATTTGCATTAATTGTCTGCAATCTCTCTCCTGCTAGTCTGTCCCAAACCCACCTGAGCAGAATCTCCTCCCACCGCTGCATTGCCACTGCTCTTGGAAAGGTCCCTGATAACAATCACCTGGACAAATCAAGCAGTGCGTTCTCAGTCCATACTTACCTGAATGCACAGCAATGTTTGGTACACTGGATCACCCTATTATTCAGTACACTACATATCACGGCAACTCCAGGAGATGCCGTGTTCCCCGATTCACCTCCCACCTGGCTGGTTGCTTCTTCTCATCTCCTTGGGCAGCCGGGGCCTAGTTATCTCTCAGTCCCATCACTGGTGAGCTCTCCCGTCCCCACTGTTCTTCACTCCCTATCTATACACAACCCCTTTGGTAAACCCATCCAGTCTCATTACTTTAAATACCACTTCTATTTCAGCAACTCTCAAATGTATACATCAAAGCTTAGATTTCTCTCCTAAGCTTCCTTTGTGACATCTTCCTTTGCTTTTTTTAATTTTATTTTTCAATTATAGTTGTCATGTAATATTATTTTGTATTGGTTCCAGATGTAAAGCATAGTGGTCAGACAATCACATAGTTTACAAACTGATCCCTCCTATATTTCCAGTACCCACCTGACACTACACAGTTATTATGATATCATTGACTATATTTCTTATGCTGCCCCTCACACCCCCATAGCTCTTTTATATGTATCAATTTGTAGTTCTTAATCTCTTCATCTTTTTCACATAACCCCTTGACCTCATCTCCACTGGCAACCATCTGTTTGTTCTCAGCAACTATAAGTCTGTTTCTATTTTGTTCTTTAGATTCCACATACAAGTGAAATCATATGGTATTTGTATGACACCTCACTTTAAATATTTAAAGAAGATTCTCCACCTAACATGTCCAGATCACAACCCTTGACCTTCCTTCTCAAACCTACTCCATCCATGGTCTTCCCATATTAGTTCATGGTCACTCCATCTTTCCTGTTTCCGAGTCAATACTTTAAAGCAAGCATGTCAAACTCAAAGTCTAACACAGGCCAAATAAACAAGGTTTAAGTTTATGTGGGCTGAAAAAAAAAACAAAAGCTTCAATTTTCATAGAAACATAGGTTTACTTTGATAGAGACATGCTGAATACAAAGAGCTAAAATAAATGAGTAATCATTAACATAATAGAACATTTTAATAAAAAATTATCTTTTTTCTTGAACATTAACTTACCAGACACTGAATAACTGCACAAATTAATATGTGCAACCCAAATAAACCTATTTTTCTTGTTCTCTGAAAGCGAAATTTTTATTGTTCAACACATCAAACAGTTCAAGACTAAGGATGTGGCCATCAACTGCTAAAATATTCGCTGCTAGTATTAGTGAGAGAAATGGTGTGCCTGCGCATAAGATACGAAAGAGAAATGAATCCAACATGATTATAGTAACCAGTCATTAGCGAATGTTGTAGTTAGTTATTAATAATCATGTATAACAGGATATTGTAAAAATTAAGTTACAACATTTTTATTAAAATGTTTCTTACATATCATTATATTGGCTGGGCCACAAAAATATTTGTTGTGGGCCGCATGCGACTCGCAGGCCACGAGTCTGACATGCTTGCTTTAGAATCATCCTTATCTTTTTTCTTTCTGACAACAAACTGGCAGCCCAGCAAGCAAATCATGTCAGTACCATTTTCAACATATAAAATCTGACTACTTTTCCCCACCTATACTGCTGCTTTTCTGGTCCTAGCCACTCTCATCTCTCACCAAGACAATGGCAAAAGACAGCAAAGTCATCTCCCTGTTCCCATCTGTGCTTCTCTTTAGTCTGTTCTCAATTTGATCGCCAGAGTAATCATTATAAATAAGAAGTCAGGTTATCTATTCCTATGCTCAAAACACAACTGCCATGCAATTACAGTAAAAGTCCAAATCCTATGGTGGTCTGTAGGACACCACAGAGCTTGATCTCGCTGTTACCTTTCTGACCACCCTTTCTACTCCAGTCTACTCTCTTTGCTCTTCTTAGAAGACACCAAGTATATTACTTCTGTTTGAAACAGTTTTTCCCCAGATATCCATATGGTTAACTTCATCACCTCTTTCAAATATTTGTTCAAATGTCATTTTCTCAATGATACTTACCTAGAATACACTGTTTAAAACTGAAGAAAAAAAATCAGCATTCCTGATCTCCCCCCATCCTCTACTTTACTATAGTTTTTTTTTTTTATGGCACTTATCAACTTTGACAATTCTATATCAAATGTCTCTTAGTTATTCTGTATCCCCCAATTAGAACAGTTTCCATGAGAGGAGAGACTTTGCTTGCTATTTTTCACTGATGTATCCCAAATCCATAGAATAGAGCCTAGCACATAGTAGGTGTTCAATAATACCTATTAACTGAATGGCTTTCATAGTATTGGCTTTCTAACCTGAGCACACTGTTGTCTGTTCTGACTTCCTTTGGTGGCTGACTGTTTCCAATAGATGAATGTGTTTCTGTGTGTTCTGCCAAGAATAGAATTTTTTGTTGTCATTTTGAGGCAAAATTCACATACCATAAAATTATATATTTTAAAATTAACAACTGATAGTACCATACACTTTGGCTCAATTGATCATATAATCTTATCCTATCTAATAAAAGATTGCAAATTGACTGTACCCCCACTACACCTACCAGCCATGCCCACCAGCCATGCCCATCAGCCAATCAGAATGAGTATGCAAATTAACCCCAACCAAGATGGCTATGGCCACAGAGAGAGCAGGAGGGAGTCCTGGGTTGCCCCTGGTGATGGAGGAAGCCAAGCTTTCCACAAACCCTGTCCAGCCCAGGCCTCCACTTAAGGCAACAAAGTTTCAAAGGTTGTGTGAGCAAAAGGCTTGGCTTGGCTCCAGGCTACAAAGTTTCAATTGTAGAAGATAAATAAATCTCAGATACCAGGGCCTCTGCTTGGGTCACTGGAGGGCATGGCCAGCTTGCAAACTATCACAGGCCCCTCGCCCAGGCCACCCCAAACCCCAAGGGAACCCCCACTCTGATCCAGGACACCCTTCAGGGCAAACCAGCTGGACCCCACTCATGCACCAGGCCTCTATCCTATCTAATAAAAGAGTAATATGCAAATTGACCATCACTCTAACACACAAGATGATTGCCCCCATGTGGTCAAAGATCCTGCCCCCATGTGGACACAAGATAGCCACCACAAGATGGCCAGCAGAGGAGGGCAGTTGTGGGTGATCAGGCTGGCAGGGGAGGGCAGATGGGAGGTACCAGGCTGGCAGAGGTGGGAAGTTGGGGGTAACCAGGCCTGAGGGAAGGGCAGTTGCGGGGGGACCCAGGCCTGCAGGGGAGAGCAATTAGGGGTGACCAGGCCTGCAGGGGAGGGCAGTTAGGGGTGACCAGGCCTGCAGGGGAGGGCAGTTAGGGGTGACCAGGCCCACAGGGGAGGGAGTTAGGGGTAAAAAGGCTGGCAGGGGAGCAGTTAAGCATCAATGAGGCTGGCAGGGAGTGGTTAGAGAGTGATCAGGCTGGCAGGCAGAAGCAGTTAAGGGCAATCAGGAAGTCAGGCAGGTAAACAGTTGGAAGCCAGCAGTCCTGGGTTGTGAGAGGGATGTCTGACTGCCTGTTTAGTCCTAATCCTACCAAGATTGGGCCTAAACAGACAGTGGGACATCCCTTAAGGGGTCCCAGATTGGAGAGAGAACAGGCTGGGCTGAAGGACACCCTCCCCCTGCCCCGCATGCATGAATTACATGCACCAGGCCTCTAGTATCTATAATAAAGTTGTCTTTATTTCCACAGTCCTTTCTCATTTACTCAGTCACTCATTTGACAAATAATTATTGAAAGCCTATTTAAAAAGCAGGTACTATCTCACATGCTGAGGATACAGCCATGAACAAAATATAGTGGTACCTCGAGATACGAGTGCCCTAACATACGAGATTTTTGAGATACGAGCCATCGAGCGAGCGATTTTTGCTTTGAAATACGAGCAACATTTGAGATAGAGTAATCGCGCGGATCGGCCGGCTGCACACAACCCACCAGTTTACTGTGACTCGAGCGTCTCATAGTTTCCCACGCCTCAAGGTTACGGAACAAATTAAACTCATATCTCGAGGTACCACTGTAGTCAAAAACTCCTGTGTTCATGGAACTATGGTGCTAACATTGTGATTGGGAGAGATAAAGAAGATAAATAAGTAAAATTATATTGGTCAGAAACTTGGGTAAGAAATACAAAGGTGCTATTTATCAGCCCCTTCATAGCCCAACATGACCATTGCCAGTTTCCAATCCCGTAACTTGAAAAGGTTATCATTTACTCCCACTTGCATTCCTGCTTTGCAAGGAATAGAAAGGAACTCTTGCCCTTTTATGTATGGATAGGGATTCATAAAATAGTAGAAGCATTCACTACATATAGATGCAGGTTTGAAGTGTAAACTAGAGACAATGGGGGCGGGGTCTCTGGAAGCCTATAGCAGGATGTAATCACCCACCACCCATTACCGCAGCCATCACTAAAACCTCCCTGCTCCACAGCTCCTTCTCCAGGGTCAGGTTGCCAGGCAGAATTATCTTCAGCATCGGCCTGAAATCATGGGCATGTGCTCTGGCTGCCAGGGATAGAGTGAGGGGATAACTAGCTTTTGTCCATTTCCATAGTGAAAGGTATGAACCTGCTTGCTTCTCACTGAGGCCACCTAATGAGATCATTTGAAAATCAAACTGCTTGGGTACTGAGCTGCCTGTCTGGCCAAAAGAGACATATATCCATTACATTAACACCATGTTATTCCACGCCCCTTAAATCCTGCTAATCGTAGTTTTCTACTTCCTTTATTTATAAGGAATGCTTATCCTGATTTTTTTTCCCTTTTAATCTTATGGCTAAAAACAGGGAGGGGTTAGGGATGGGAAGGCCCTTATAAAACGGCAAGCACTGCCCAGTCAGGTCACATGCCCTAGTTGTGGGCTCAATCCCCAGTATAGGGCTTGCAGGAGGCAGACAATCAATGATTCTGTCTCATCATTGATGCTTCTATCTCTCCCTCTCCCTTCTCTGAAATCAATAAAAATACATGTTTTTTAAATTGCAAGCACTTTTTATCGCCTGACAGATAGAGAATGGAATTAACCTGAGGCAAATTGCTCCTTCATTGTCTGGGGTGGGGGTGAGGGGACTTACCTCTGTGCTACAATCCAGCATCCATTTTGAGATTCTGAGTAGAGCTGTCTGAAGATTTAATCAGCTTGTAGAGATAAATGTTCCTTGTTTTCTGTAAGAAAAAAAAAAAAGCCCTATGTGTTTATATTATTGTGAGTTTGTGGAGGTGTGTGTGTGCATGTACACAAGTTCAAACTTTCAGGAAATCTGAGAGCAAAGACTCTAAAAATGGAAGAAATATGATGATTACTGTGAGCAGACAAGAAACTGTAAAAAGAAATTGGAAATACAATGTTCAATGCATTATATTGTTCCAAAGAGAATGACACAGAATGTGGAAATATAGCTGTTTTGGACAAAGTTTGGGAGTGATTATCTTTTGGAGGCCCCAGGACAAGACTATAGTGGGGTGGATTGGGAGCAGGCTCCCTCCAGGAGAGGGAATGTCCCACCTGCGTCCATTCAGCAACCACTTCACTTCGCTGCCTCCACTCTTCTAGCCTCAGGCACCCAACCTTACAGCACTGCCACCTCTGCTGTGACTAAAGAAAAAGCTGCCCACCCCTTCCTCTTTACCTCACTGGCTCCCTAGACAACATCTGGCCTGAGGGATGTTGAGGGTGGAGCCTGAGTGACCTATCTGTACTCTAACTACAAGGCAGACTGAGTAGGCCAGTAGGGTTGCAGCTGCTCTAGAAGGACGAGGTCATTGCCAACACCCCCTTTCCTCACCAAGGTAGGGGATTCCAAAAAGTGGGAAAGAGTTAGAATAGAAAAAACAATGGCAAATGCCCACTACACATCCTAACTTCATTTTAATTATGGTGTTGCTAATAATACAATTAAATGTTAATTTTGCTATCATCACCTTCATTTTCTACCTTGGAACCAAGAGATACAGTAATATAATTGCCTAGTAAGTAAGAAATTAAATGTTGGTATTAAAAATTCTTTTTAAATTTATTAATTAAATCCATTCAACAAGTACATACTAAGTACCAAATCTTAACTTGTAGTATTTAATAATAATTTAGAGTTAGGAGAACTGGGAAGTAGTGTAGAATGCCTTACATTAATATTTTATTACATGTTCTAAATTATTAAATTCAAATTATTAAATTTCTTTGGAAAAAAATGAATTTTTACAATTCTACTATCTCCCTGGATTTTTCTATACTTTTCTTCTCTGAGTTTTTTCATATCTCTAAGACGTTTTTATCTTAAATTCATAAGGAATTGTATTTGAAAATTAAGATTGTAGAGAAAAAATATATATATATATTATTTATGTATGTTTTTATTTATTTATTTTTACAAAGAGCACTCAAGACACACAGACACCTCCCCTGAATCTCAAAACATATTTTCAAATTTATATAATAAGCACATACTATATGACAGAAAACACAGTCTGGTATTGATAACAGATTTGTCACACTTAAATAGTTAACCTACTTCAAACTAAATTTTGCTTTCTTCCTTCTCGTCCTCCTCTCACTCTGTAGCCCTACAGAACATGGAATGGGAACACCAGAAATATCTGTTGTCTTCCCTTATGCCTTCCTTTCCTCCTCTTCTTATTATCCACCTCCAACTTCTCAATTTCCTCCCATTATTCCATCCCTGACAGCTCCCATTTGTACTAGTAGCTGACAGTGACAATGACCCTAGCTAAAGCCCAGGAGAAAATGCCTGGGCCTTCAGATACCTCATCTCCCACATGTCTGCAGTCCTGGCCCCACTGCTGCTGACCTTGCGGTGTTCTTCCTCCAGCCAGTTCTGAATAACTTCCTCCTATACCTTCAGTGTATCCTGACTTTTGGTGCCTATTTGAGTCTTTGGTCCAGAGGTCTCATGTTTATAGATAGGTGTAGATGATATTGATATAAATATGTATATAAACTTAAATGGATATAGGATATGGAGACAGTCATATAGAGACAGAGACAGAAAAACATGGCAGGTTAACTTGTTATCTTGCAAGTAGGAAAACATTTTAGACTGTCACAGCTTCAGAATTAACTGTAGCAACAGTCCAACTAAAACTACTTTGAAGATCATTGAAAGTGATCTTTGATCAGACCTTCAAACCTCAGAGGGAAGGTAGGGGAGGATGGGGGTAAGGGGAAGAGATCAACCGAAGGACTTGTATGCATGCATATAAACATAATCAATGGACACAGACACTAGGGTGGTGAGGGCATGAGCAGGGAGGTAGGGGGGACACATATGTAATACCTTAGTTAATAAAGAAAAGAGAGAAAAAAAGAGAGGTGGGGGAAGAAAGGCAAGGGAAGGCAAAGAAGGAAGGGAGGGAGGATGGGAGGAAGAAATCTTGAGTGAACCAACCAGTGGCCCACAGACAGCTTGGGGACCAGAAATCTGAGGCTAGATGATGCTAGGTCTGCAAAAGGCAACGAAGACAGATCTGCTCTCACAGCTTCCAGTAACTCCATGAAGCAATAAAATTAATAACAGACTGAACTTTCTGTAATCAAGGGGGTTGGGAGATGAGATTGCAGTAGTAGGCTAAAATATGACCAAAATTAGTAATGACACATTAAAGAGTATTGGGTTTATGCTACAAATAATAACACTTTTTAGCAATAATCAGATTTGTGGGTTTGAGGTTCTTTTTGTTGTTGTTGTTTTTTAAGATCTCTGTGACAGTAATGTCTGGCATAAATTATAGGAAGTGACTAGCAGCAGGGAGAAAAAAATAGAGATTATATAGTCTATGTGATAGATGATGAAGTCTTTAATTAAGATCTATAGATTCCAGTCCTGTCTCTCTTAAATTGATGTCAAAATTTGATCTAGCCTCTCTGGTGATTAAAAATGCATGTTTCTGACTCCAGAATTTAGATTATAGCAACTATGCTTCTTGTGCTCCTTCAAATTAAATATACAATTAGTCCTCCACGACATATTCTCTTACTACACTGAACCTTATGACTAAATGTTCAACAGATTCTTGAGTCACATCTCTCCCCAATAGGGTCTCTGTACTTCTCTGCCTTCTTAGCCATGTCAGAAGATTGTTCTTCAAGTAAGTTCATGTACAAAAAGCAGTAAAGGTTTTTACATTATATATACTGGAATATTCTACGTCTATGTGAATTACATACACATATTTTCAGATTTTGCTATTATTTTTTCATTGCTAGCTTATTTTGTAAGCTTATATGTTATACATCCCAATCTATTTATGCCTTATAGAAAAAAAAGTAGTTTTACTTTTCTCACGGAAAATTTTTTTCTCATTTTGCTTTCACCTCACAGTATATATCCAATCTTAAAATCGTAACAGCTTCTACCTAAGAAAGGGAATATGTGGAGAGTACAAAGCATAGTAATGACACAACTTTCAAAGTTGCAAATTTCAAAGTGAATATTTATTTGCTCCTTTTTGGCCCTTCCAGTAAGTACTCCAAGACATCCATTAGCTGTTCTTAGGGGGAAAAAATCACCTTTTTGAAATATCAAGATTGAAAGCTAGAAAATGTAAAATAATAATGATAAAAATGTAAATAGTAGCCTCTTAGGGGAAGATACATCCAATACTTTTATTGTTATCCTATCACCATTATACATAAGAAATAGGACCTTGTATGGAGGATAGATCTATGATTATGATTAGATAATTTTTTTCTCCTTGAATATCTCTCTCAAGAATTTTCATGTTATTATGCCATTTACAAAAAATGGGGGAAATCATAGTGAATTACATGCAAAATACAATTGCATGTAAAATCACTTTCAGATTGCTTTATTCCTTTGTGGTACATTTTCTTCTTGCTATTACTTACCAGATAACAAGGCAATGTATATTTGCCTCACTATATTTAAAGTGCCTCCCTAAACTGGGCAGGAGAGTACATTCAATCTTTTAATGACAGTGAGAGAGAAATTTCAGGACATCAAGAAGCCAAGGGCCATCCTTTACTCCTACTAAGTGTAACTCCGCATCACTCCTGCCCTCTGTTGCAGGAGGGATTGCTTCAACTCTTTGAGCAATCTTAGAATCCGTAGCTGGATGGCTCTCTGAATAACAGGCCATACAATACAAATGGTTGCCTGGCCCTTCACGAGAGACAGGAATGACAAGATGTTCAGTAAGCCCAGGTGAACACTACAGGACAGAGGTGTGCCCTGACTTTCCCCATAGAAGAAATAATGACCCTTGGTGATATTCTATATTTCAGATGTTCAACTATGTCTCACTTTATTTTAGGATACTGAATGAAGAGGTAAGAAAGAAATCGTAATTGTTTCCTCCTATCCTGTCTTCTTCTTCTACTACTTCACTGCTGTCCTTTCTTTAGTAAGAAAAGCTGTGCTTCAATACCAGTAGATGCTATTTTTTAAGTGTTAAACATTTGCATTTCTCTTAGTGTAGTGTATTAAAGTACATCTTCAATCCAGTGACTTCCATTTCACTTGGTAGTGTGTACGTTCATTTCTCCATGTGTGCTGGGGTGTTTTCAGCAGCTAGATGTTTTGTCTCTTCTTTCCTAATTCAGAGAATGTCAGATTCTCCATGTTCAAAATTTATATACTTACTACTGAAGATGATTGACAAATTCAGTGTCAATGTGTAGAGCTGAAAATATCTAAAATAATCTCCTCGATCCCAGCTTTCCTTTCTTAATTTCCATTCTTACGTGATTTTCGCGCTAGGCTTCTAAAAGCTCCTGTTTCTGTTTTTGAAAAAAGATGAGAACTCTACCATCTGTCTTTACAATGATCAAATCTTTTCCTTGCTAACATGAATATAGTACAGAACTCTCCGTTTGAAGTTAAAATTTTAGTCTTATTAAGGTGGTTGACATTTTGTAATTCAAGCAAAGGCCAATTTATTTGGGAGAGATGTTCCACAAGAGAAACATCAGATCACAAACTGGATGTGAGCTACTGACTCATTGAACAAACATTTCTGGAGTAAACACAATGAACCATAAGAGATCATGAGCCTAGTTTTAAAGCTGCCACAGGATGTAAAGCCATGAATAATGCAATAACCCCATCATTCCCTGCTACTCATATCTCCTCCCTCAAGGATATCAGATTAACAATCCTATACCAAGAAGCAGTACTAGATCAAAATATCAACTTCTTTACTGTTCAATGCTCTTTAGCCAAATGTTCAAAGCTCTTTAAACTCAATATTAATCTTGAGACCTAACTGGGACATTTTATTTTTCACTCCCATCCCTATTCCTAATATACATTTAGAGTCCATACTTCAGAGAAAAATAGAGGTGGTCAGGTTACAATAGGGGCCTTAAATCCATTCAACGACCTAGTTACAATGAACAAGGGAGAAGAAAATAAAGAACTTTAACCTATTGCCATGGTTTTCCTAGAAAAGAAACAGGAAGGATATATAAAATACATCGATATAGATATAGATATATGGCTATGCATGAGTTCTGGGTTCTAAAGCCCTTTAACCTAATCATGTAATAGAATGTGGCTTTGACCAGTTGACTTACCAATTCTCCCTCCACTTTGGAAGCAAGATGAGGCTGAATTGAAGAAGCTCCCTCCCCAAGAGGTACCAGGCATTACACTGGTGTTAATGATACAAAGATCAGCATTACAGCCCTCACAACACTCCAAGTAATGGGAAGTGAATCAACCATCAGGCTCCTTCCAAGGCCACAACTACATAGTTCTCCCAAATGTGACTTACTCTGATCAAAATGTCAAGAACTGCTTGTTTCTAAATTCTGATCACAGAGCTCTCTAAGACAGCTCTAGAAATTATTAAAATTAAATGTATTGTTTAACTTGTTTGAATCTATTAATTTCAGAGTCCATCCAATCCACACGCCGATTTAGACTTCTAATCAATGAAAAGCAACATACAAGAACCATGATTTCTAAAAACTGGGAAAAACAATTAGATTTTCATTCATTCATTCAATAAATACTGATTGAGCACTAATAAATATGTAAGTACTGGAAATGCAGCAGTAAACAAGAAAGGCAAGGACCCTTTCTCAATAAATTTATTTTTATAATACAAATACACTCACACATACACACACATACACACACACATGCATGCACGCACACACATACATATGCATAAGTCACAAAATTATTCTTTTGAAGCAAGTATAAATTTCTTACAGTTTCTTGGAATTTAATAAATTTATGCCATAAATTATAAAGCACCCAAAAGACTGCTTTAAAAATCAGATAAGGGACTCAAAAGCAAAAATTAAATTGTACACATGGTCACACTCTTCATTAGTATGAATGTGTGGCCTTCCTCTGGTTGGGTTCAGATGTCATTCATCAGTCATCACACTCTTTCTACCTGAGCCCAGATGTAATCTCAAAATCTTTTTCATTGTGCTCTAGGCAATCATTACCAATGAACTGTGGCAGGCATTCAGGGTGAAACCGCTGTCCTCACTTATGTGGAACATCCATCACAAAGTGCTTAGTGAAGACTTACCATGACTTCCAACTGCTGCTCACTGGCTATAAGGAAAGAAATAGGACTAGAAGACACAGACACTTCGGTTTTTCACGATCCTGATAATATCTGATTCTTAAGGATTCCTGGCTAGCTCTAATGAGCAGCCAAAAATCTTTTTAATATTTATACTAAGTCAAGCTGGATTTGACATACTCATTAATATTAATACCAATTGGTATTTAGAAAATCGTATTTAAAGGATATTACATAGAAAATATCCCATTCTGAAATGGATTCAGTTATTCTGATAGACTTCATTTTTAAAGAATAAAGTGGTCCCTGCCAGTGTTGCTCAGTGTTTAAGCATTGACCCATGAACAAGGAGGTCACAGTTTAATTCTGGTCAGGGCACATGGCTGGGTTGTGGGCTTGATCCTCAGTGTATGACGTGCAGGAGGCAGCCGATGAATGATTCTCTCTCATCATTGATGTTTCTATCTCTCCCTCTTCTTTCCTTTCTGAATTCAATAAAGAATATATATTAAAAAGAGAGAAAGTGGCGGCCATCCCAGCGGAGGGGGCCATTCGCCAGCTCCAAGGCAGAAAGTGCCATGACTCCACATGCGCGCATGCAGCCAGCAAGGGGCCAGAGCGGACAGCAGACTGGTTGGGCGGCATCGTGGTCGTGGTGTCTGCAGTTGCTCCTCCGGGGTGGCTTTTCAGCAGAGGATCAGCTGGCTTCTCTCTCCCGGTTCCGTGGCAGCGATGTGGCTTCTGCCCTCATGCTCTCTCTCCCGCTTCTCAGGCTGCAGTGAACGCAGAGACTGCACCATCTTGCAGGGGGAAGTAGATGTCTATGGCGGTCTGAAAAGCTACAGCTGTAGCACCCACCGAAAAGCCAGGGGACCCAGAACACCGCTCTCCAATCAGACTCATAGGAGCTCCACATGGCACGTGGAAAGGTCAGATTTTGCCTGGGATGAGACCCTTGTGTGTTGTACCTGGTCATTTTGTAGTCTATGCATTTAAATCAACGTAGGAGAGAGAACTACATAACCAGACACCCAGAGAAGAAAGACCATGGGCAGATGAAGAAACAGCCCGCATATGACAGAAAAGCAGGTATCACCAGAAAAGGAAGTAAACGAAATAGAAGAAGCAATAGACCTGCCAGAGAAAGAGTTCAGAAAAATGGTTATAAGGTGTCTGAAAAGAATGGAAGACAAAATCGACAATGTGAGTGAGAGCCAAGAGGAAATGAAGAAGAATCAAGAGGAAATGAAGAAGAGCCAGGAGGAAATAAAGAAGAAGCAAGAAGAAATGCAGAATAATCAAGAAGAAATGAAAAATGACATCATGCTATAAAGAACTCAACAGAGAGCATCAAAAATAGATTAGAAGAAGCAGAGGACCACATCAGTGAGCTAGAAGACAAGGTAGGAAAAAATACACAAGTACAGCAGCTTCTAGAAAAAAAATTAAAAAGCAAGAGGAAAGCCTAAGGGAACTTTGGGATAACATGAAACAAAACAACATCCTCATAATTTGGTTCCAGAAAGAGTGGAAACTGAGCAAGGAATAGAAAACCTGTTGAAGAAATAATGACAGAAAACTTTCCCAATATAGGAAAGAAAAAACCCACACAAATCCAAGAAGCTCAATATAGTCCCAAGCAAAATGAACCCCAAAAAACCAACACCAAGGCACATTATAATTAAATTGGCAAACACCAACGACAAAGTAAGAATCTTAAAAGCGGCCAGAGAGAAACAGAAAGTTACCTACAAAGGAACCCCCATAAGACTAGCTACTGATTTCTCAACAGAAACTCATCAGGCCAGAAGGGAATGGAATGAAATATAGAAAGTCATGCAAAGAAAGGGTCTGAATCTGAGAATACTGTACACAGCAAGGATTTCAATCAAAATTGAAGGTGAAATCAGGAGCTTCACAGACAAAAAAGGACTAAGGGAATACATTACCACCAAACCAGCAATGCAAGAAATGTTAAAGGGTCTGCTGTTAAAAAAAGAAAGAAAGAAAGAAAGAAAGCGAAGAAGAAACTCAGGGGTAAAGACTAACTATGGCGAAAGATAAGTACCTATTAATAATAACTTTAAATGTAAATGGATTAAATGCTCCAATCAAAAGACATAGGGTAACCGATTGGATAAGAAAACATGACCCATATATCTGCTGTCTACAAGAAACCCACCTCAGAAAAAGAGATGCACACAAACTGAGGGTGAAGGGATAGGAGATGGTATTTCAGGCTAATGAAAATGAAAAAAAAAAGCTGGGGTTGGAATACTTATATCTGACAAATTAGATCTCAAAGTGAAGGACATAACAAGAGATAAAGAAGGCCACTTCATAATACTAAAGGGAACAAATCAACAAGAAGAAATAACTCTGGTAAATATATACGCACCCAATATAGGAACACCTAAATACATAAAAAAAATTCCTGGAGGATATTAGGGGAGAGATTGACAGCAATACAATCATAGTAGGAGACTTTAATACCCCACTGTCACCACTGGACAAATCCTCTAAACAAAAAATCAGCAAAGAAACATCAATCCTAAATGACTCACTAGACCAGATGGAATTAATTGACATCTTCAGAACACTTCACCCCCAAGGCCACAGAATATACATTCTTCTCCAGTGCACATGGGTTATTTTCAAAAATAGACCATATGTTGGGTCATAGGAAAAGTCTCTTCAAATTCAAGAAGATAGAAATCATATCAAGCATTTTCTCAGATCACAGTGGCATAAAACTGGAAATCAACTACAATAAAAACAATCCAAGAAATCAAACACATGGAGACTAAACAGCATGCTATTAAACAATGACTGGGTAACCAGAGAGATAAAGGAAGAAATTAAAAACATCAAGACAACAAATGACAATGACAAAACAACAATACAAAATTTATGGGACACAGTGAAAGCAATTTTGAGAGGGAAGTTCATAGCTCTACAAGCCTTTCTGCAAAAAAACAGGAAACAATGGTAATAAATTTCCTAACACTACAACTCAAAGAGCTAGAAAGAGAGTAACAAGAAAAGCCCAATGTATGCAGAAGGAAGGAAATAGTAAAGATCAGAGGGGAAAAAAACAACGTGGAGACCAAAGAAACAATTCAAAAGATCAACAAAACCAAGAGCTGGTTCTTTGAAAGGATAAACAAGATTGAAGGACCTCTCAACAGGCTCACCAAGAAGCAAAGAGAGAAGACCCAAATAAACAAAATCAGAAATGAAAGAGGAGAAATAACAACAGACCCCGCCGAAATACAAAGGATTGTTTAAAAAATACTATGAACAACTCTATTCCAACAAATTGGACAACCTGCAGGAAATGGACATATTCCTAGAAAAATATAACCATCCAAAACTCAATCAGGAAGAATCTAAACAGTTCAATAGTCCAGTAACTATTGAAGAAATTGAAACAGTCATCAAAAAGCTTCCAGCAAACAAAAGCCCGGGACCAGATGGCCCACAGGAGAGTTTTACCAAAAATTCAAGTAAGAATTAAAACCTATCCTCCTCAGACTATTCAAAAATATTCAAGAAGAAGGAAAACTTCCAAACACCTTCTATGAAGCCAGGATCAACCTAATACCCAAAACCAAATAAAGACAACACAAGGAAAGAGAATTATAGGCCAATATCTCTCATGAACATAGATGCCAAAATCCTCAACAAAATTCTAGCAAATCGGATCCAGCAGTACATCAGAAAGATCATACACCATGACCAAGTAGGATTCATCCCAGGAATGCAAGGATGGTACAAAATCCGCAAATCAATAAACATGATATATCACATAAACAAATTGAGAGATAAAAATCACACAGTCATATCAATTGATGCAGAAAAAGCATTTGACAAAATCCAACACCCTTTCTTGATAAAAGCTCTCAGCAAGGTGGGAATAGGAGGATCATACCTCAACATCATAAAAGCCATATATGATAAACCCACAGCTAACATCATACTCAATGGGCAAAAACTAAAACCATTTCCCCTAAGAACAGGAACAGGACAGGGATTCCACTCTCACCTTTCATGTTCAACATAGTACTGGAAGTATTAGACAAGAAGAAGAAATAAAAGGCATCCAAACTGGAAAAGAAGAAGTAAAGCTGCCCTTATTTGCAGATGACATGATACTGTACATAAAAAACCTGAAGGACTCCATCCCCAAACTAACTGACTTAATAAATGAATTCAACAATGTAGCAGGATACAAAATTAATGCCAAGAAATCTGTGGCATTTCTATAAACTAATAGTGAAATTACAGAAAGAGAGACTAAAAAAGCAATCCCATTTACCATTGCACCAAAAAAATTAAGATATCTAGGAATAAACCTAACTAAGGAGGTAAAAGACCTATATGCAGAAAACTACAGGACACTGAAAAAAGAGATAGAGGAAGACATAAACAGATGGAAGAGCATACCATGCTCATGGATTGGGAGAATCAACATCATTAAAATGTCCATACTACCCAAAGCAATTTATAGATTCAATGCACTACCCATTAATATACCAACAACGTATTTCACAGACCTAGAAAGAACTCTTCAAAGATTCATCTGGATCAAAAAAAGACCGCGAATAGCCACAGCAATCCTGAGAAAGAAAAATAAAGTAGGTGGGATTTCAATACCAGATATCAAGTTGTATTACAAAGCAACTGTTCTCAAAACAGCCTGGTACCGGCGCAAGAAAAGACATATAGACCAATGGAATAGAATAGAGAATCCAGATATCCATCCAAACCACTATGCTCAATTAATATTTGACAAAGGAGGCATGAGCATACAATGGAGCCAAGACAGCCTCTTCAACAAATGGTGTTGGGAAAATTGGACAGATACATGCAAAAAAATGAAACTGGACCACCAACTTACACCAAATACAAAAATAAACTAAAAATGGATAGAGGACTTAAACATTAGATGGGAAACCATAAAAATACTAGAGGAATCTACAGGCAGCACAATCTCAGACATATGCCGAAAGAACTTCTTCACTGATACTGCTCCAAGGGCAATGGAAGCTAAAGAAAACAATAAACAAAAGGGACTACATCAAAATAAAAAGCTTTTGCACAGCAAAGGAAACCATCAACAAAACAACAAGAAAGACCACTGTCTGGGAGAACATATTTGCAAATGTTATCACTGATATAAGATTAACCTCCAACATCTACAGCCAACTTATACAACTTAATAAAAGGAAAAGAAATGATCCAATAAAAAAATGGGCAAAGGACCTAAATAGAACCTTTTCAAAAGACGACAGAAGGAAGGCCAAGAGACACATGAAAACATGTTCAAAGCCAGTAATTATCAGAGAGATGCAAATCAAAAGGACAATGCAATACCATCTCACACCTGTCAGAATGGCAATCATCAACAAATCAACAAATGACAAGTGTTGGCGAGGATGCGGAGAAAAAGGAACCCTTGGGTACTGTTGGTGGGAATGCAGACTGGTGCAGCCACCGTGGAAACAGTATGGAGTTCCCTCAAAAAACTAAAAATGGAACTCCCATTTGACCCAGCAATCCCACTCTTAGGAATATATCCTAAGAAACTAGAAACACCAATCAGAAAGGATTTATGCACCCCTATGTTCATAGCAGCACAATTTACAATAGCTACAATTTGGAAACAGCCTAGGTGCCCGTCAGCAGATGAGTGGATCAGAAAACTGTGGTACATCTACACAATGGAATTCTATGCTGCCATTAAAAAGAAGGAATTCTTACCATTTGCAGCAACCTGGATGGAACTGGAGAGCCTTATGCTAAATGAAATAAGCCAGTCAATGAAGGAGAAACACCACATGATATCACTCATTTGTGGATAATAAAGAACATTATAAACTGATGAACAAAAGGATAGATACAGAGGCAGTAAAGCATCAAACAGACTGTCAAATCAAAACAGGAAGATTAATTAAAGGACGGGAAGAGAAGACAGCACCCATGATTCTTATATGCATGCATATAAGCATAACCAATGGACACAAGAACCTGGGGGGTTGAGATATGCCTGGGGGGGTAATGGGAAGATATGTATATATGTAACACAATAAAAAAAAGTCTCTAACAATAAAAATAAAAATAATAAAGTGATATGTAATGAAAATATATGAGATTCTCTTGCTGTTAGAAAGAAATATGTCACATTATTACCATTCCGTAGCAGTGATATAGCAGGATTAATTTCAAATTTTTTCTGAATAGCTAAAATTAATTGAAGACTTATTTATACAGAAAGCTAATTATTTGTTATAAATAACCTACACTGTATGAAGTTTTACAGCTTTCAAATCGTTTAAGTTCATCTCATTTAGTGCTATCACTCTATAACCTTGTTCAGCTATTACTATCCTTAGTTTACTTACTAGAAACTACAAGTTTAAACTTTTTAAGTGATATGTCCAAAGTTGCACATTGATTAAATGACAAAATGGGAATTCAGATCATCTGATTCCAGATTTGATTCCCTGACCAACCACTTATTTTAAAGACATTAATGATAAAGCTTTTCGTGATCCTCCAATCAAACATATCTACTCCTATACTTAAAAAAAAAAACTTGCATGTGCTTGTCATATGCTATGCATTATTCAATGTTATTTTCCCTTACATTCAATCTTTGATGTTCTAAAATACTTTGGTTGACTACTTCTTTTTGAAATTACCGTGGGCTATAGTTTTTAATACTGCCTTATTTCCCGAATTAGGTTTATAAATACTTAAAAACTGACTTGAGATCTCATAGATTCCTCAACCACTGATATACTTCAATCAGATGGGTCATTGAATCATTCTGCCAATAACTTCTTCCCAAAGGTGATCGTTTTTCTTACCTTGGTCACTATTTTTTTCTTTTACTTCTCAAATCATCTAGAAGTCATGGCTAATGGAATCACAAGATTCTGACCTGCCTATTAACTCTTGAGTAACTCCCAATCACCAAATAATTATCTTTTCCGATCTCAAAACACCATTACTCTTCTCAGACCAGACCCAGACTTCATCACTCTTATAACCACTGTTCACACATTTCTCCTTTATCGCCATCAACCTGATGTCTGACAACATCCTTCATGCCTGCAGCAGCAAAGGGCACTCCTTCTGTGATACACTCATAAACTGATCTATTAAGTTAAGGTGGTTCAGAGACTCTGATTTCAAAGTTTCTGTAGATTAATTGCTCTTCTTTATCAATTAGTCAAATAGCAGGTGTTGTGGAACACCAACATTTCGATGACTGTACAAATCACTGAGAATAATTTGCATGTCAGCTGAGACTGAAACAATATTTATCACTTTTTAATTCCTTTAAGGTTGAAATCTTTTTTTTCTGAAATTAAACACTATAGTGATTTATGGTAGAGTTACCTCAAAATTTTGATAGCAAACTTGTTAAAATTGAGCTTATTTCTATGGTTTGTCACTACTACCCAATACAACAGGGTGGTCTCAAGATATAAGATGATATCATACTTGTCTTGAGCCATACATCATATATTTGAAGAAAGAAGATAAATTCAACTGATATAATTATATTAATTCCAAATTTTGACCCCACCCCCATTACATAGTAAGCTCTTGGAGTCAATTACCAGGTCTTACTCAGTTGTGTCTCCCATATAGAAATGTTTTGTTGAATCAATTAGAAAATAGTGTAAGACTAAGATGCTAAAATAAGTGGTAATAAATTACTCTGAAATTTTAATAAGAACTATATTATAATTTCTAGCACTGATTATTTTGTCATTTTTACTTTATCACAACATGTTGGTAATATGGAGATAGGACTCTAAAATGAGTAAAAATAATTTCAAAACAATAAACAAAACTTCTGGTTATTTAATAGTCACTCCATGTTTCTTAGGGTCAACTTTGATTTAGGGTCAATATTTCTCATTGTTCCCCAAACGCATATTTTGTCTATTCTGAAAGATATTTTATGCAGGTATACCCCAAATAAATTACTTATTTTCTTTCATAATATTAATATGGACTTTGTCCACATAGCTCTGGTCTGAGTAATTTAGTAATATTTGAAATACATGAGTCTTTAAGTCACTTTTTGCATTTAAAGTTGCAGTTATTCCATTCACCTCAGATTACACTGCTTTTCAAAAATGCATTACAATATATTTGTTTTGCAAAAATGAAAAGTATTTCTCTAATGGATAAAAACTTTTCATCTCGCACATCTTCTTCTGTTCCTTTAATATTTTCTGAATGTCAAAATGGAAAATAGCTAAAAACAAATTCATTTCCATTTTTAAAAGCTCTATTCCATAATGTTTCTCCTCCTAAAAGGGGCTTAAAAATCTCTTACTAAGAAATAAAAGAGAGAAGCATCAAATAAAATTAATATAATAAAAGTGGGAATTCAGATTGAGGAGGGTAAAAGAAGCAAGGACACAGTACATAAGCGAACTTACTTAAAATTATCATAAACATCAAAACTAAAAGGCAAGGCATACCTAAAGGGTAAACAACTTATAAAGTCAGCAAAGAAGAAACATACAAATTCTTCAAAGTATAAATATAATGGCTGTTTCAAAAAGTCAAAAAAATTTTTTTTCAAAGTACCTTAAGGTAGAAGTAATACCTTGCCATGGCTTTAGCTAAACAAATACTTATTAAGCATTTAATTCATTCAAGGATTTACGATAAACCCTGTTTAAATGTCAAGATGTGAAAAACTCTAGCTCTTACCTACAGCATAAGTATCATCTAGCTAGACAGGTAAGACACGTGCTAATAAGTAAAACTGCCAAGTCTGTTTGTATGTTTTAAATGTGAAGTGAATTGTGCAGCCATTAAGAGTTGGCGAAACTGAGAGGAAGGAAAAACTGCTTTTCCGGGCTTGAGATAACCAAAGACAAGCAATTCTGGAGACACTAAGCCTGAGTTTTGGGCACACAAAGCAGAATGTTATTGGGAGTCCTGGGACCAAAGCTGAGGTCCGAGTTCTGGATATCAGAGCAAACCAGACGGCATGTCCAAGAGTTAATATTTGGCTTTCAGAGATCTAAGCCAGGTAGAAAGGCACGGTGGGAGTAAAATCCAAAAAGGCATCCACGACTCGGGTTTTAGTTTTCAAGCCAGCCACCTAGAAACAAGCAAACAATGTGCCCTTCGTTTCTCCTCAGGCCACGTGCAGCAGATTAGGACTCCTAAGGACTAACCATTTATTTTGAAGATGAGAGGACCATCTTCACCTCTCCACTGCATCTCCTGCAGGAGCGGGAAACTGTGGGTGAATCAGTATTTCATCACTCTTTAGAAAATGCAAAAAATGTGTCTGAGGAACCAAAAAATTGAAAATGCATGTTGAAATCAATTTTCTCCTAAGAACTCATGGCGAAGGAGAGCCTTTCTTGGCCTTGGTACCCACTGCATTTTGTTGGAAGAAATCCAATATGAGGCACTGAAGGTCACCAGTGGCTCAGTAGAGAGGACATAAATTACTTGGAGCTTCCTCCCTCCCATAGTATGAAACTAGAGCCAAGTCAATCCGATCCACTCTTCATTTGCCCTGCTTAGGACTACTTAAAAGTGATTTTTAAGAAGACAACTTAGAAGTATCAGACACTTCTAATATCAGAAAACTCAGTTTAGAGACTATGCCACCCATCGCAATGCCCCAATTATACTAGAGATCTGTCCCAGTGAAGATGCCACCTCTACCACCACTGTGAGGGAGCCTATAGTTGACACTGCTGATGCTATTACTGAGCCTCTGTCCTAATGCCTCTGCAGAATGGCTGTCTCTGGTTCCCTGCTCACCAGGCTGGATGCCCACACACCTTCCTCAATGACATTCGTTTCTGGATTGAAGTTTTTCATGAGGGGGCCTCATTAGTAGAGGCTAAGTCACACCCCTATGCTTCACCCACAAAGGGAAATGGAAAGACTAGTGCCCAACTCATCATGAGGTGTGGAACTCCCCAAATGTCAAAGGCTTTTTAAAGTTTCAAGAGGCCACAGGGGTTCAAATGGGCATCATATCAGATATGAGCTATAGCACAGGACCTGACACAGTACTGCCTGACATCTGTAATGGAACCAGTGGAGACACAGTTTCCCACTTGGTCAGACCAAGCTCTTTTAAGTAGTGATGAATTGTGTACCTGAATTAAAAAAAAAATGCAACTACCATGAGGCAATGAGTAAACAGAGAAGTTCTTGTCTAGTCTCAAATTATTAGCCTCATCCTATAGAAAACACCTGGTCAAGTGCCTAAGCTTAGGCACAAGATCAGAACAAAGCTAAATGAATTCTGTATAAATGGGTAAATTGAGATAAGCAGATATTTTTACTTAATAAAGCTGCAATTTAACTCCTCAACTTGAGGCAACATGATGGTTCTACAATTTTTCCTCACTGTGTAAGTACATATCTGGCTACACACATCGAAGTATAAAGAGAAAGTTACAGTTCTAAATTAAACTCAAGCAATCATAGAGTCACAGGCAGTTTCTCAGTCTGATATTCGTTGGGTTATATCTTTAAGATATGTTCCCAAGGATTTGGAGTTTCGTGATGGCAAAATAGATATGTCTGTCTTTTCCTCTCAGATATTATCTGAAAAATGTCAGAAACTATTAAGAATCAAAGCACAAACTTCATCTTTGATGAAACCAGGAGGCGTTTCAACCACAATCAATGAAAAACCGAAAGTAAATGGAGAGCAGGAGCAAAGAACACAAAATCAAGGAGACTGAGACATGAGTGCCCACAGATTCATAACACTTTTTTTTTAGATATTTGAAATACAACTTTATTCTGATTCTAAATGAATATGGATGACAATGACAAACAAGAGGTAGTGTCAACAATATTTAGAAATACCAAGATAAATACAAAAGCAAGTTACTAAGACTTTAAAGAATCTTCCTTTGGAAAGTAGAACAGAGGTGAGGAACTAAGGGGATAGATTACCATTTTTCATAAGCTTTTTAGTACTCTTACAGTATTTGATTACATTTTAAAATAATTTTAGTGACAAACAAGATTTCACTGCCGAACATTGTGATGTGGCTTCAACAGTCTTATCGTTGAAACTCAATAAAGAAAAAAGGAAAGTATTACATTCATTCATGACAAACAATGCTATTCACCCGCAGAGAGCCTGAGAAAGGCTCAGGACTCACATGTACCACATGTTACAACAGGCAGATGTGAGGGGTAGTGGTGAAATCTTCAGAAAATAGATGAGGATTATATAAGGAACACTTGGACTGTATCCCTTCCCCCACCCACTAGTGATAGAAAAAGAACAATCAGAAAAGAAGGAAGCATTCTTAGAAATAAAAAGTATAACAGCTAAAATAAATAACTGAATACCACAGAAGATAAAGCCAAGAAAACTCATAGAACTGTGTAAGAGGACTAAATACTGAACAAAAGCAGAAGAGATAAGGGAATTAGAAGATACATTCAAGAGGTCCAACATTCTATTAATGGAAGTTCCAAGGAGAAAACAATGAAAGACTGGGTAGGAAATTATCAAAGAAAGACTACCAGAAATTTTCACTTAATTGAACACAGAAGTCTCCAGATTGAAAGGACCCACCAGCTATCCAGCTCATTGAACAAAAACAGGCCCACACCAAAGCACATCATTTTGAAATGTGAAATAATGAAATCATAAAAGCTTCCAGAGAGGAAAAAATAAATCACATGCAAAGGATTAGAAAAAAAATGACATTGAACCAGTTGTCAACAACATTTGAAGATAGAAGGCAATGGAACAAATCCTTCCAATATGTGAAAGGGTATTTTAAATCCTAAATCCTATCCCAAATCAAAATTTAAATTAGATGTGAAGGTAAAATAAACACATTTTCACACATGCAATGTCTCATAAATTTATTTCCCAAGTACTTTTCTGAAAAACCACTGAAAACTGGAGCTCTGCGGAAACAGGCAAAAAAGACGGAGGCAGAATATAGGAAGCAAGGAATCCAATAAAGACACTCCTAGATAAACCCCAGGGTGCCAAATACTACACAGACTAGAGAATACCATCCAAACTGAAGCTCCAGCAGGGGCCGCTTCATGCAAAAGCAAGACTCTGATTGATTACCTCATTTATTTCAAATATGTAAAATTATATTTAGACACTATGGGAGGTCATGAAAATATTTAGCAATAGGTACAAAGAAAACTCAAACAAGTGAAAAAAAAAATGAGGCAATGATTAACTCCAAGGAGGGGATTGGAGAGGTGTATTTGTTCAAGAAAAGAAGTGAAATTTTGCAATGCTATTTGGTTCAGCAGTGTATAATGTTTGTATAGGCATAAAAATGCAAGCCCTAAATCTTGATTACCCCCAAGTTGTGATATAACTATCTTTTAAAATGAGGTGAAAACTCAGAGTGTACCTACAAAATGGGGAGGCTGGGCAGCAAGTCTATATAAGGAAGGTTTTAAATCCTAATCGTCCTTAGTCAAAAGTTATAAGACAATGTCTAAAATTGATGAATCCAGAGGTAGTGTGAACACTCTAGATAAATACAAAAGAAAGTCACTAAAATTGCAGAGAATTTTCCTTTGGAAAGTAGACCAGAGGTGAGGAACTAAGGGGATGGTGGGTTACCATTTTTTATAAGCTTTTTAGCACTCTTACAATATTTCATTACATTTTTAAATAATTTTAGAAAGTATTCCCAGAGCTGGCATTACCACAGCCTTGTAACTCTGAGCCATCTGAAAAGCCGAACAAAGCATTTTACAAAAACACTAACAGGTTCAAATGCAGGCCTAACTGCCCCTGGCTCAAATTTCTATTCCTAGCCTAGCCCCACCCCTGTCTGGTATGCCTTTAGGAACCAACCACATGTGGCTTGGTCTCACCCAGATTCCCTTCACAGACCTGCTGCTTGCCCAGACTCTTCTATTAAGCTATTGATGACTGTACGTGCAGATACATCTTTGATGACATACTTAAACAAAAGATTCATATTTAGAAGCCTCTGGAATATTGTTGATATTTAAGGTATGAGTGGGTGGGTGAGAAGTGATCAACCAAAGAACTCGTATGCATATATACATAACCTCTGAACACAGACAATAGAGTAGTGAGGCCTGGGGGCCGGGGTGGGGGGAATAGAAGGGGCCAATGGGGGAATAAAGGGGACATATGTAATACTTTCAACAATAAATGTTTAAATTTTAAAATTTTTTAATAACATAAACCGAATAGTAGATGATTAATGAATAGTAAAAACATTAAAGGGCCAAGAAGGAAGCCTTAGGACACCATCACTGAGGGGACAGTCAGACAAAGAGCAAAATTGGAAATGGAGGAAATGGGGGGAGGGGGAGAGTCCAGTGGGAAAGTAAGAAGCTGAGAAGGATTGGTTCAGAGGTAAAAATAAAATCAGGAGAAACCAGAAGCAGAGAGAGTTTTGAGTAGAGTTTGATCAATAATGCAAATGCTCCAGGAAACTCAATTAAGTTAACTGGATACGAGAAATGAAGTTAGGAGTAATCTTTTCAAGAACAATTTTAGGACTGTGGCTTGAGAAGTCAATAAGAAGAGAGGAAATAGGCATGACAAATGTAAATGACTTTGGCTAAATTTGAGAGATTAGACTGCTGGAGAGGTAGCTTCAGGCACAGTGGCTCCATGAAAACATCAGTCCCATAGCTCTTCTGGATTTCTGCTTCCTTGGCCTCTCCCTTTCCTCCCCCCACCCACCACACACATGTTGCTTTATAAGTCATGGATTATAACATGGCTATTCCCCTAGCTTTCACATTCATTCATTTTCCAGGGAAGGGGGAGAAGAGCACCCAAAGACTTCAGCTTGAGCTTAGTAGGAAACAAATTAGTATAACACTTAACCACCTAGCTATAAGGGAACCTGGAAAATCAAGTTTTTATCTCTGGATTACTTGGACAGCAGGGTCAGGTAAGAGCAAAAGGAGTTGAAAATGGAGGTTGAGATAACTAACCTCCGGGATCTATCAGGGTCCTACCGAAGCGAGAGAGCTTAGCTTCAAAAGAGGGGAGAGGTTAGTTCCAGGAAGGAAAGATATCAGCACTTACCTCTGGGGCGGTAAAGAATACAATTGGGGGCTTTGAATTTATAGGGGCCCTTATCCTCAACTTGGGAGTAAATTTCACAGAGCATTAAACAAATAAGGTGATTAACTCACCAGAGTGGAAAGGACTTTAGAGAGAGTCTGACAAAGGCAAGTGTGGAAAGTGAATGACAAATCTGTGCGAAACTGTATTATGATGGGCCAGTGTCTCTTTCTAAGGAAGGAAGGGAAGCAGAATGGGCTGGCAACTTAGGACTGAGACATAACTGTAGAACTTAATGAGGTCAAAGAGCCCATAAGCACAGTAAGGGACAGGAAAACCTGGAAAGGTAAGAGACCCTGAACAGAAATGGAGATTTGAGATGTTAGGGGCAAGGCACTCTGGATGCTAACAGATGGGCTGATGTCCAATATCCATGACAGCTTTGGCATGAAAGTCAAGGAGCTATGAGAATGCATGAGCACGGCCCAGGAATGGAGTACTTGGGTCAAGAACCAAATTCATAGGTATTTTAGGGGTATGTGACCAGGATATGAATAGATGACAGCCCAGATGGGAGTAGAGAGTGATATGCGCAGGCTATGTCTCTTGTAGGAAGACTTTAGCCAAAGATGGGAAACCTTACTAAGCTAGTGAAAGCCAAAAATAAAATGTTGCTAAAATGCTTAAATATTTGTACAAAAACTTACATTGTAGTCCACTTCTGTTTTATGTTTTCAGTCATCTAAATGCTACCTGTACAAATATAAAAATCAGTTTTCAATTTCTCACTCATTTATCAAATCCATTTGAGTATCTACTACATAGAAAGTTCTACAGCAGAGCAGGATTTGAGAGAAACCACCACAGAGATGACCTTTCAGAGGCATGGCTTGTAGAACTGACCTGCTTTTAATGAGGCACATTTCAATTTCTTTGGGCCTCAGTTGATATTCACAGTAAATTGAGCTGGTTTAGGTTAAATTATCTCTAGGATCCTTTTGCTCTAACATTCTCTCCAAATACTTGTTTTATTTCTTTCCTTCCTCCCCCTCATTTTTGGTCTGTTCACTGCTCATTTAAATCATAATTAGAGGGTGAACAGTAAAAATAGAAATGTATGAAATGTCAAGGACAATTTTTAACTTACCAGCTCTAGAAGATAACACTGGCTAAACTTCATTGTTTTTCATTAGACCAGTGGTTGGCAAACTGTGGCTCGAGAGCCACATGTGGCTCTTTGGCCCCTTGTATGTGGCTCTTCCACAAAATACCACGTGCAGGTACACATGTACAATGCGATTGAAGGAGTACCCTAATTAAGTTAATAACAATGCACCTACCTATATAGTTTAAGTTTAAAAAATTTGGCTCTCAAAGAAATTTCAATCCTTGAACTGTTGAAATTTGGCTCTGTTAACTAATGAGTTTGCCAACCACGGCATTAGACCATCTCAAAAACTTTTGAGTTCAGTACAAAACATAGATTTCTCTCTAGGCTGCATTTAGCTGTTCCAAGTGTATGAACCATCTCTAATAGCCTCCCAGTTACTTCATATACTACCCAGCATAATTACTACGGAGGTGTCATAGCAGATATTTAATAAATCCTGTGGACAAGTGAGAGTTGTTCGTATGTGCTGTTAAAATCAATAAAATCTTCTTTTCAGTATGAATTTGATGGTGAAGTATACAAAATGGTTTCAATTATAATTCCATGTTCGCATGTTCATAACTTGATGAAGAAAAAAAAAGTCTTTGGGGCTAAAACTTTCCATTGCATGTTCTATCTCCACCCAAATATAGTTATTTTTTTCTCTTGTGGAAAATTTGAGGAAATTGTATGATCACTTATGAATGTGGAACAAAATGCATCTTTCAAATGTTTAATTAAATAAAAGGAACAACAATTACAAAATCTTTAATATAAACTTACATACATATGTATGAAAACCAAAATATAAATATAGCCAGCCTCAGGAAAAAAAGATCAGGTTTTTTACCCATGAGAGAAAAATCCTAACTCTGAATGATTTATTATGCAAGCATAATAATAATATTTATATTAAGTGTGATATATTCAATATGCCTTTATGATATTACTTTATTAATTTTTGCTGAATACATGATTGGTCAAGGAATAGAACTAAGGGTAGAGATTTTTCAATGCTGTATACACAGTATATGCTCAATAAACGCTTATCCAATAAAATGTGTGAGATATGCCAAATAATTTTTTAATGCTTAAAGTTAGCTTCAGAAGTAACTTAAAGAAATAAAAAATGGCCGAGACCAGTTTGGTTCAGTGGATAGAGTGTCAGCTTGCGGACTGAAAGGTCCCAGGTTCAATTCTGGTTGGGGGCATGTACCTTGCTTGCGGGCACATCTCCACTGTGGGGCGTGCAGGAGGCGGCTGATAGATGTCTCTCTCTCATCGATGTTTCTGACTTTCTATCTCTCTCCCTTCCTCTCTGTAAAAAATCAATAAAATATATTTTTTTAAAAAAGAAATAAAAAATGCTCTTTACACCTCCTTATACTTAACTAGGAGCCCAGTGTGCGTTTTGAAATCGCCGCCCACCCTCAAGTCGCTGGTCTGGCCCTGCCTCGCTCCCCGGGCCCCACAGCAGCCTTGGCCGCTCTGATCAGGCCCTCCCCCAGCGCAGGCATGTGGAGGCCCCTGCTGCCCAGCCCCCAATGCTGCTTGTGCAACCTCCTCCTGTCCAGTTGACTCGTTAGGGCGTCCCGGTTAATTAGCATATTTCTCTATTACATATATAGATAATAACACTAATAGTATTATAATAGCTACCCTTTTTGACCTCTTACTGGCCCAGGCATTCTGCTAAGCACTTTGCATAAATTATTGTCACAATAATCTTTTTTTTTTAAGATATATTTTTATTGATTTTTCACAGAGAGGAAGGAAAAGGAATAGAAAGCCAGAAACATCGATGAGAGAGAGACATTGATCAGCCGCCTCCTGCATACCCCCCACTGAGGATGTGCCCGCAACCAATGTACATGCCCCCGACCGGAATCGAACCTGGGACCCCCTAGTCCCCAGGCCGATGCTCTATCCACCGAGCCAAACCGGTCTCGGCTGTCACAATAATCTTATGAAGCAGGTATTATTTCCAATTTATAAGTGAGGAAAATGAGTCACAAAGCCCGTAAGGGTGAAGACTAAGACTCAGACCAGAGCCTGGCTGACTCTAAAGCTGGTCCTCATTCCCACACTATGCAGACCCACAGTCCTTCATGTGCAACTGGGACAGACACCTAAGGGCCCTTGAAAGCCCAAAGTCAATATTCTAGAGTCAGGGTATGTCATCTGATAGATAAATGTGACCTAAATGACATGAGGGTCCTTAGAATTCTTAGCCCATTTAATATAATATTTATACTTTTCAATGTAAACATATGAACGCATTTGACTACAAGTTGGTCTCTGAGACATCACTGGGGACACTGTGTGGTATACAGTGCTATGTGCAAAGTATTACTTTCCTATAATCTGAAATATTCCAAATTAAAAAAAAAAAAAACTCCACCTGGCTGCAAGGAAAAAAGATTGTAGAATTGTTAACACAAATGTTAATCTTTTTAAAATATTTCAGAAGTTACTGGATCAAACTTGAGAAGACAAATATTTATAAAGAGAATAAAAAGGAGTGGACAAAATCTATATTGACCTTTGTAATTTAACTAGAAATATATATTTAGAAGAAAAAGAAGAAGAGGAGGAGGAGGAAAAACAAGAACTTTTAGCCCTAGCCTGATAGTCAGTTGGTTAAAGGATTGTCCTGATATACCAAGGTGGCAGGTTCCATTCCTGGTCAGGGCAGGGCACATACAAGAGTCAGTCAATAAATGCATAAAAATATGGAACAACATCTCTCTCTCTCGCTCTCTCATAAATAATTTAAAAAAACTTTTCTCAAAAATTTTTTCATTAATCTTTTTCTCATAAAATTTAACCTGCAAATGTAAAAACAAAAGACTTCTTAATGTTCTGATAGTTTGGACTGCAATTAACTGAGAAAAACTTTGCAAATGTTTTATTTGTGAACTTTTGAAAAGTGAAAATTTGTCTTTTCTCAAAGTTTAGATGAGACAGAACAAGTGATTATGACCTTCCTCTGGTGTGAAAGTGACATGCTGATTTTGCTCAAGCCAGGAAGTATTTGTTTTGAATTAACCAATAAAACAAAAAGTGCTAAAAATAAATGTGGAGCTACAACACATTAAAACAATTATACAGGCGTTATTCCTAGTAAACAGACTTAGATACTATTGCCTTGCTACATTTTCTTTCCAAAAAGCACTAACACATGAAAAGTAAACAGTGCAATTTTGTGGCTAAAAATGACACTTCCATGTAAATTGCTTGGTGCTATTAAGCTGTTCCTCTGTGTGTACCACATTCATTTGTCACATATTGATGTTGGCATTACCTCTGGGCTTCTGTGAACTTAAGTGAACTAATTCTTTTTTTAAATTTTATTATGAAACTGTTTAAATCTATTCCTTATAACGAGAATAGTACAATAAACCATCGTATATGCTTTACCCAGATTCAGTGTTTGTCAGCATTTTAGCATACTTGCTTTATCCTCTCTCTCTCTCTCTCTCTCTTTCTTTCTCTCCCCCTCCCCTTCTCTCTTTCTCTCTCCCCCCTCTATAGTTCCCCCTCTCACTGGAAAATGCTTCAGTAAAAAGTAAGGAATTTTTCTTACATAGCAATACATTAAAACATTTAACAAAACTAACTGCAATCCTGCCCAGGCTTGTGTGGCTCAATTGGTTGGGTGTCATCCCATGTACCTAAAGGTTTCCAATTCAATTCCCAGTGAAAGCACGTAACCAGGTGGCAGGCTCAATCCCTGGTCAAGGACATGCAGGAAGCAACTGATGATCTCTTTACCTCTCACATCAATGTTTTTCTCTATTTCTCTCCCTTCTTCTCCCTCTAGAAATCAACAAAAAATCTTTTTTAAAAAAACTAACTATAATCCTTTAATTTTATCTAATTACCCAGTCTGTATTGTAATTTTATCCATTATCTCAGTAAGGTCTTAACAGTTTCATTGACTTACTAATGACCATTTCATGAGTTATTTGCAATAATCTGCTTTGTATGAACATATGAAAACGAAATAGTATATTTCTTGTCACATGAAACCTAAGTAAATCCACATCTTGGTTAAGTAAGTGGTCATCAAAGCTGAAAAATTTGGGTTGAAATCTCAGCTCTGACACTTACACACTCTGTGGTCTTGGGCAGATTATATAACTCCCATATGCCTCACTTTTCTACTCTGTAAAATGAAGACAATAATAGCAATAACCTCGGTACTGTCGTGAAGAATGAATGAATCACTGCATATACAGCACTTACTTTAATTCCCAGCACACAGGAAGCACAAGAGTGAATTGAGTTTATTTTTTATATTGTGCTTATCTTCTGGATTTCTGCAATTTGTTCAGTATTTCTAGCACTTTGAACCTAAGTGTTTATATAGTTATGGAGAAATACGTATAATGTAGGCTTGCAAATAGAGGCAGGGATTCTTATACCAAGTTTGAAATTGTTCTTAGCCCCTCCTTGAGCTGATCCAGCCCCCGAAAAACAATCAAAATTTACAAAGACCCTCATCTAATTGTAAAACCTGTTGTATATTTAGATACATACTAGAGGCCCAGGGCACAAATTTATGCACTGGTGGGGACCCTCCTGCTGGCTGGCAATTGGGGCCATCTGGGAGGAGGGACCGCAGGGGGTTGGCTGTGAGAGTGCACTGACCACCAGAGGGCAGCTCCTGTGTTAAGCATCTGCCCCCTGGTGGTCAGTGTGCATCATAGCAACTGGTCAACTGGTCGTTCGTTCAATCAGTTGTAATGGTAGCATAGGCTTTTCTATATATATAGATAAACATATAGTTGACATAATGTAGTATCAAACACATATATACAAATATAAATTTAAATATATGCTAATACTTCTATAGTACTTTATAATCCTAAATAGTTTTTCACATGTCACATTTTACACTATTCACAACACTGCCGACAGGATATTATCTCACTTTATATTCAAGGAAGCCATGGAGCAGAGACTTGTTTGAGGGCCCACAATCTTACCAATGCGTATTCTTATCAGTGTTTAAAGGTAATTAGCTGCCTCTTAATCAATGATGTAGAATTATCAATTTCCATGTGTTCCTTCTAGATTGAAACTGATTTTCAGGCTCAGGGAGAACCCATTTTGTGGTTTCACATTAGAGTGTCTTTTCTTTTCCAGTTTTATTGAGATATCACTGAGATACAGCACTGTGTGTTTAGATATACAGCATACTGACTGTACATGTATCACAAAATGATTACGGCAATAAGTTTAGTTCACATCCATTATCTCATATAGATGGACACAAAATGTTTTGTAATGAGAACTCTTAAGATCTACTCTTAGCGACTTTCATAGTATTAGTTCTTGTCATCATGTCGTACATTATATCCCCAGTACATAATAAATCTTATAACTGGAAGTTTGTTGCTTTTGATCACCTTCATCCAACTCCCTCTCCCCACACCCACTGCCCCTGGTAACCAAAGTCAAATCTCTATATAAATTTGATTTTGGTTTTGGTTTTATTTTATTTTCTTAGATTCCAGATATAAGTGAGATCATCCATGAATTGTCTAGAATTTCTTTTTAACCGGAAAAATAATTTAACTTTGAAGAATACTGCACCTTCTAGAAAACCTTTTCTGATTTAGACAGCTTTTGCCACTTCAAATCCTGTCTCAGAAGTGGCTTTTAACCGAAGCTATTGCTGAAGCAATTATAGCATTCTGCTTCAGGTCACTGAAGGCAGGGCAAGGCAGTGCAAGTTAGGGACAGAAGTAAAAATAACCATAGTTGGTGAGTGATCATTTCTGCTTCTGTGAGAAACAGATGAAAAAGGGAGCAGGGACTGTGGTACATAAATGAAATTCTTTCCCTGATGATGACTAAGGAGCCCTCCAAGTCACCTTTACCAAATGAAAGACTCACTCAAGAAACACTGCCCACAGGGAATTCACTATGGCAACCTTGAATCTATAACCATCTCTGGAATGGACTTTTTGACTGTTAGTTAATAGAAGGGTATACTCCCCCAAAGATATATTTTTCACATTTTCAAATACTTATTAGAAATTAATGTAATATATATTGTTACAGGATGATGAGAAAGATATTTAATTAGGATAAATTGCTTCTTATACTGTACTGATTCTCATACCAAGGTTATTCTTAGAAGAATCTTTTTATATTATGTAAATCCTTTAATAATGCCTTCTCTAATTGCCTCTTTATTAAAAAATATCACCCTTGGGCAAGTTTGAAAAAGTGTTATGGAAACTGGCCAAATATTTATGATATTAATATATATTGAATATTTATTAAACTAGGGGTATTTTTCATTCTGTTCTCAAGGATAGAGTAGGTCAAGGCATGGCCAATGATAGTGGAGGATAATAGTGCTTGTAACGGCAAAAAATCTGATGGTGCCATATTTTTTTTAAAAAACTGAGGCAAATACACAGAGGAAACAGATATGAGAAAGGAAACAATTAGAACTCCGGCCAAAAGAGAGAGGCTGGGGGAGGAGAATGAGAATGGAAGTGAGATTTTAAAAGAAAGTGGATACTATTTTCGTGATTGTTTACTAAGTGCTTATTTGTTAAAAAAAGAAAAAAAAATACTACACAAACCATAGAACCACACAAAGTCCTTGCCCAGGAAAACAAATCAACAATCCAAGAGTGCTAATGTGTAGAAACTCATTACCTTGGCCAGGGGGTGGGTGGGGCAGCAACAGCTTGCAGGGAGTGGTTGGGAGAGAAAAAGGGAGACATCTGTAATACTTCCCTTTTTAATATATTTTTATTGACTTCAGAGAGGAGGGGAGAAGTAGAGAGAGAGACAGCAACATCAGTGATGAGAGAGAAGCATTGATTGGTTGCCTCCTGCACGCCCCCTATTGGTGAGTGATCCCACAACCCGGGCATGTACCCTTGACCAGAATTGAACCTGGGACCCTTCAGTCCATAGGCCGACACTAGGGCATCTGTAATACTTTCAACACTACATGTAATTTTTTAAAAAATCAGAATAAACACAATAAGCTATGTGCAGTAGACTTTTCAAATGATTTTTTAGAAATAAGAAACTCATTATGTTGACTATATTTGTTCCGTTTTAAACAAGGGTAACTGGGGCACTGATGTTTGTTTGTATCCTCTCAATGTATTATAACTCCTGTTGTAATTTAATGTCGTTTTGTATTTTAGCTTGAATCATGCTGCTAAAGTCTGAATGTGTGTATGCTCCCAGAAAAACCTATGTTGAAATCCTGAAGCCCAATGAGATGATATTAAGACGGTGGAACAGTGTTCTTGTAAAAGAGACCCCAAGGGGTAATCAAAGATAAAAGGATCAAATTTATGGTGACAGAAGATTTCACTTTGAGTGGTGAGCACACAATACAATATGTAGATGATATATCATAGAGTTATACACTTGAAATGTATATAATGTTATTAGCAATGCCACCCCAATAAATTTAAAATAAATAAACAAACAAATACTTAAAATTGATGACAATTTACATTGTCAATAAATTTTCTTAGGAAATCTTTTTTTTTTTTTTACATTTTATTGATTTTTCACAGAGAGGACGGGAAAAGGAGAGTTAGAAACATTCATCAGCCGCCTCCTGCACACTTCCCACTGGGGATGTGCCCAAAACCAAGGTACACGCCCTTGGCCAAAACCGAACCCAGGATCCTTCAGTCCACAGGACGACTCTCTTATCTTCTGAGCCAAACCAGTTAGGGCTCTTTAAAAAAAAAAAAAGAAAGAAAGAGAGAGGGGGGGGGTGGGGGGAGAGAGTGAAAAGAAAATGACAAGAAAGAGAGAGATTCCATGAGCTCCTTGGTGCCTTTTGCCCTTGGAGGACACAAAGAGATTTGGGGCTCAGAAGAGAGCCCACACCAGACCACACTGGCACCCTGACCTCACACTTCCAGCCTCCAGAACAGCAAGAATGAACTAAGAAACAAGTGCTCTATTGAAACAATTTGCTCTTGCCACCTCTCCTAGATTACACCCTCCTTCAAGGTGGGAATTATATTTCATTTGCTTCTGCCTCCTTTTCCCCCACCACGCAGAGGGCTCCAGCTGGAAGTGTTTCAAATACAACTTACCAAGCCCCTCTCTGTTCTTGCTCCCTTTCCTGATTTCTCTCTCTGAATTAATGGTGTCCCACTCCAGTGGCTCTCAACACAGAGACAAGCTGGTCATCTTGATATTGCCCTTTCCTTCAAATTTACATCAAATTATTCAACATCAATGAAAAAGTCAATTAATTTTACTTTAAAATGTCTTTCAGATCTGCTCTCCTTTCCATCCTCCCTACTCTGTCCTAGTTTTGGTTTCTCATCATTTCTCACCCGAAGGATTTTAACAGCCTCATAACTGCCTTCTAAGCCACACATTTCCCCCCGACTCTTATGCATCGCTCACTAGAAAGATAAACCTGAAAAACTCACATTATGTTGTTAAATAAATAAAATCCAGTCTCCCATCACCAACAAGAAAGTTCAGCCTTTTCTGCAAGACACATGAGTGCTCCATGATCAGATTCTAGAGTCTTCCCTCAAGCTCATGATCCACTTTCCCCTTTTACCCACACTCCCACACTCCCCCAAGCTGAATATCTTCCTCCATCTCAAAAAAGTAATACTTCCAGTTCTTTATTCATGATATTTCTTCCTCTCTAAATGCATCCCTCTTTCATTCATGGCAAAATTCTACTTATTCTTTAGGACTTGCTGTTAGGACATTCTTCATCTCCTCTGAAAAAAATGTTCTTAACCTCCAGACAGAGATTGCTGCTCCAACTTCATGTTCTCAGAACATGTGGGTCATATTTATATTCAAGCATTATTCATATGGTATTTTCATCACTTACTCTTACTCATATGATGACCTCTGCACTAAATTCTGAGCTTCCTGAGGGCCACTGTACAGCTGGTTCTCAATACATGTTCTATCAATGTTTGAATAAAAGAGTGAATTGACTAACTAATGAATGAAAAAATGAATGTAATAATAGGATGTTTAAATAATGTTAGGGGTAAAAATTTCTCAAGTAATCCTAAGCACATATTTACATGAATACTAACTATAACCTGCTTGGATCAATAAAGTTTAGCTATATCTTCACTCCAACAATTTAAGAGCATTAAGATTAAGGCATCACTTAAAGTTATAGTCCTTGCTAATTCAGGTAGGTTGTCCTCCCTCTTGAGTTCCATGAGTTTTGTTTACTTTTTTAAGCTATATCTTCTTCTCATGAGATGTTAAGATGCTTCAAAAAGGAGACAAGAGCTGTTTTGTTCAATACTGTAAGTTGAATATCTACACATAGTGTCTGGCTCAAAGTAGGCTCTCAAAAATATTTATGGAATGAATGAAAACTTGATGTATGAGCTATTATTATTAAGGCAATAGTTACTATTTGTTGTTATATTATTATTTTATTTTACCACTCTGGGCCTTATCTTCTATAACAGGGTCAATAAACATTTTCTTAATATAGTAAATATTTTAGGTTCTGTGGGCCCAGAGCAAAACTGAAGCTATTATGCATTCACATAAATATGCAAAATGTACAATTTAAAACGTTTTTAAAAAATTAATAATAGGCATCAAAACATAGGTGTCTGGTCAGATTATGAGTTTGCCAATTCCTGTTCTAGAAACTGTCCAACAGAAATATAAGGTGAACCTCAAATATGACCATTTCAGTAATTTAAATTTTTGTAGTAACCATCATGTATTTTAAAAGTAAAAATAGGTAAAATTATTTTTAATAAGGTATTTTATTTAATTTAAAGTACTTAAAACATTAACATTATGAAAATACAATCAATATAAAAATTGTTAATGATATATACATTCTTTCTTTGAGGTACTAAGTCTTTGAAATCTGGTGGTATATATCACACTCACAACACATTTCAATTCAGAAGAGTTGCACTACAGGTGTTTAATAGACAATTTGGACAGTGCAATCTAGAACTATAAAATGAAAAGTTTGGACTAAATAATACATAAGCTTGCTTTTGCTCTAAGTGTCATCAATTATGAAGCGCATCTAACTTTCTAATGCCTCACCAATACTCACCTCTTCTTTCATTTATTAATTTATTTCTCTCTGAGATTGAGTGTCCTGTATGTGCCAGACAATATATCAAGTACCAGGAAAACACAGACAGCTTGAGAATGATTCTTACCTCCAGAAGTCTGCTATCTATCTCACCTGGGAAGAACACTTTCTAAGACTATAAAGAATATAACACAACAAGAAACTAACAGAGGTAAATAAAAAAGGGTTGGGGGCAGAATGTATGTTCCTCACCAAGAAGGAAGTAATCAATTCCCCCTGAGTACTAAGACTGCCAGAATGGCATTACAGAGGACTGATGCTTGACTTGAGTGCAGAGTAGGGACATTTTCAGTTCCAGCAAGGGGGGTGGGAAGTCAGCCTCATGAAAGACAGGCATGATGCAGCCTGGACCCATCAAGAATCTGAAGCTCATTCTGACTAACTAGACTTCAAGATGCTAGAAAGGAAAGTCATAGGCAGAGACTCAATTGAGAGCCACACCTTGGAAGAATTTATTAGTAGTGATGCTAAGGAGGTCATGGTTCGATTCCCAGGGCACATGCTCAGGTTGCAGGTTTGATCCCCAGTGTGGGGCATGCAGGAAGCAGCTGATCAATGATTCTCTTTCATCATTGATGTTTCTAACTCTCTCTCCCTCTTCCTTCCTCTCGGAAATCAATAAAAATATATTTTTAAAAAGCAAAAGAAAAGAGATATTCTTTATGTAAAAAAGAAATAAAGGGAGAGAGAGAGGGAGGGAGGAAAAAAGGTCATTTGCCTGACCTTGGATTAGAGAAGGAGACATAGGGGATAAGGAGACATTGCAGTGTAACAGGACTTAGGACCTTTGTTCATTTATGAAAAGCTCAGTGGAAGAAATAGATATATTTTGTAATGCTTTGTGCATTTCCAGCCCTGCATGGGAACAATCATACCAGTGTATTGTTTGATCCTTACTTTCTGACTGAACATCTTGAGGTCATAATCTGATGTTCCTGAATCAACCACAAATCCCTACAGAAAAATAATTTGTGGGTACAGAAAACTCCATGCTTTTCTTTGATGCTTCAGGGATGAAAATATATCGAGTTTCTCTTCATCTCAATCAGTCATTAGTTGTTATCTAGTCAGTCCTTCTGACCTTCAGCATCATGAATCACGATGCCAATGCCAAACATTAAGTCTTCTCTTAACTTTGTTCAAGGCGGGCAGGAAGGGGCAAGATTTCTCATCTCAACAGCTCCTTTCTCTAAGGAGCAAAATCCTTCCCAGAAAGTCTCCCCACTCAGCAGTCTTCCCTTTGTGAGTCACTGAATGGAACTAGGTCACATGTCCACTGCTAGACCACGAGAGGCAAAAGCCAATAGATTACCATGTCCTGGTTTAGACCAAATATGTTCATTGCACAGGGCTGTGGGGGTGGGGTCATCTTTCATTTTAATGTGCTACTAAAATGATATTCAGTGTATTCATTTTTTGTTGCTGTTATAACAAATTACCACAAGTTTAATGCCTTAAAACAATATAAATTTATTACCTTACAGTTTGGGAGCCAGAAGTCCCAAATGGATTTCACTGAGCTGAAATCAAGAAGTCAGGGCTACGTATCCTTTAGGAAATAATCTTACCTTTTCCTTGGCTTATGACCTCATTTTCCATCATCAAAGCTAGTAGTGTGACATCTTCCTTTGCCACATAGACTTGCCTGAACCTAAGCATCCAACATTTCTCTTATAGGGACTCTTGTGAACACACTGGGCCCACCCAAATAATCCAGTGTGATCTCTTTACCACTAGATCCTTAACTTAAACACATCTGCCAAATAACAGAACATATTTCCAGTTCTCAGGAATTCAGATGTGGATACCTTTGGGGTGCCATTTTCAGGCTACCATAGTCAGGCTTCTATAACCCAGAGACAATAAATGGTTGCTACAATAGTAATCACTTAGACACTACCATGTAATTTTACCAATGTTACCCAATTTAAAACTAGCACTAACACTTTGAGAAAAGCAATGTCCCCGTGTTAAAAAGGAGGAGAATAATACCCAGAGGGTCCACGGGCATGAAGCAAGGAATCAACCTCAATTCAAACCCATGTCTATCTGCATCCCTAACCTGTGCTAACCATGCTCTCTTCCATTTACAAAAGTCTATTGGAAGCCATCAAGTCAAGTGTTTCATTTTAATTTATCTTTATTATTGAAAGTATTGCAAATGTCCCTTTAAAAGAAGGAGGGAAGGGGTTTTGAAATCCCAACATTATATGATTTCTTCAAATGCACACTTTGACAGTGACTAATATATAACTGGACCTTATTTCTCTGAATTTCCAGTAAAATGCAGAATGTTATCTCTTTAAAAATAAAAAACGAGAAAGCAAATAACTATTTAATTTCAATTTACTTCTGAAGACTTAGTTCTATAGAAATAATCAACCCATACCCACCTATTTTCACTTCCTGCCTGTGCCTTTCAAGGTTGTTAAAGCAAAAATTTTAGAAAATGAATGTTTTAAAATAATGTTGAAAATGTCTAGGGTAGTTTATAGTTGAGTTTTGATCAGGGTAGTTTATAGTTGAGTTTTGATCAATTTAATAGGTTGTCTCAATGGGAAGAATTCCTCTATGTACTTAAAGGTAGACATACAATAAAAAATAAATAAAAATAATATTTGTGATAAACAAAGTGCTAAAAATGAATTTTTATAGTTTTGAAAATTGGCAAGATGGATGCAGGGGTTTAACACATATAATTATAAGTAGCTGTAGTAGTATATTAAGGAACAAAGACAATGTCCATTTGTGGAAAGGCAGAAAGGGGATGGGACAGAGAGACAAGTTTCAATTTTTACATGTAATGAATTCCTAAAAAGACACTAAAGACAAGTACAGAAAAGTTGAGCAATAGACTTACACATTACAAGGGTAAGATCTAGTCTAAAAAAAAGCTAAGAAATAAAGTAAAACCTTTCATTACACCTTGCCTTTTAAACCATATTCAACAACATATTGCCAGCTCATTCTTTACTTTTTTTTCTTCCTTTAAAAATTGAACACTGTGCCAGGCCAGTGTGGCTCAGTGGTTGAGGGACCCATGAACCAGGAATCGACCCATGGTTCGATTCCCGGTCAGAACAAATGCCTGGGTTGTGGGCTCAATCCCCAGTAGGGGGTGTGCAGGAGGCAGCTGATGGATGATCTCATGATTATTTCTATCTGTCTGTCCCTCTCCGTGCCTCTCCCTCTCTCAAAAAAAAATAAATAAGTGAATAATATTGAACACTGCAATCAACTCTTATGTCTAATGAGTTCCCAACTAAAACTAAACAATTAAACACTAAGGGGGTGGAGGAGTGGGGGTAAATCCCCGTCTCAATAGTTTCAACACTAGTGTCAACACTTTGGTTTTCCTGGTTTCCATTCATGTTTAAATATTAAGGATGAAATGTCATAAAATATTTATTCAAATAATTACAGAAATAAACACTGCTATACCGCCAACACTGAGCTACTGGCTGGCAAGCAGTAGAGAAAGCCAGTAGACATCCCGCCCAATTCAGCAAAAGAAAGGCAGTTTGGATGTATTATATAGTATAGTGGATGAAAAAAAGAATTAAAGTGCCAAACAGAAGGGAAGGAATGTCTATACTCCTGTTGTCAAATGTTAGGTCCCCCACATCCTTCCTGGAACATCCAATGGTTTCCTATGCGTGTGGTGGGAGAGGATGCAAGGTGGAGGGTCTGTCTGTGTATCTTGCTCTCTGTGTCTGCCTGGGAAGCAAGTCTGTTTGGCTTTTTGTCTGAAGCTCAGACAATTTTTCAATTAAAATGCTTCTAGAACAATGCAGGTGCAACCTAGCACCCTTCTTCGATGTCCTCACATGTCCATGTCCCTTTTTTTCCTGCCATCAGAACTTGGGACCCAGCCATTTCAGGTACATGAGACGTGTGGCATCCAGTGTAAGCCTTCCCGGCAGCTATCTGCACAGCTGTCTTTCCAGATGTGCACCCAATTCACTGCGTGCCAGTGTTGCTGCTGCACACTTGGAAGTTTACACGTGAGTCATGAAGCAAAAATGGCTAGGAAGCTCCGGCATAAATCAATACATAAAAGCTGAAATGGGGATCATCCACTGACTTCTCTCTCCTGGAAAAGTGTTGATCAAGAGTACTGCTTGACCACCAGAGCCGCATTCAATGCTGGGCAGAAACCCATGAGTAGTTTTTCTCAGGCCCTGGGGAACATCAGGAGGTTCTTATTAAAGTGAACACTGAGTAATAAAACTTTAATAGTCTCCAGAGGTACGTAATGCCAGAGAATAATACATTAAAAATGCTGATTTAATAAGAATACTTATAAACTCCTCATAAATCATTTACTGCAAAGCATAATTTTGAATTACTCAAAAGACGTTAAAATCGTGATAAATTATAACTCGTATGGAACTAAGCCTTATGTTTCCAGTATCAAACAAATAGATAAATTAATGTCCTTAATTAACAGCTGATGAGGAGAAATCATGCGTAGCTGGAAAAGAATCCTGTAATGTCTGTGAAATTTCCACGTCTCTTAGCTAAAATAAACTTTTCCCTTTCACAGTCCCTCCCACCTTCCTCTCCTCTTGGATCTCCCTGCAGGCTGTCAAACGAATATATCATTCGGGATTGTAAGGCTGCCCATCACAGGAAACTGCTGTCTGACAAAGGTATTTGCAATCTGTAATGATGACTGTATCTGTCAAGCAGATAGTTAAAGTAATACTATAAAAAGGGAGAACATCGGATGCCTCCCCATATGTCTGGGTAACCAGTATTCTTCTCTCACACAGGCATATAACAGATGCATTGTATTTTTTTTTTTTAGCAGAATACAAAATAAAACTTAACAAAGCCCATTTTCTCTCATTTGCATAAGCAGCGCCAATGTGGGAGGGGGAGTCGGAATTAGAGATTCCAGGCTTCTTTCACTGGTGTCTTCCAGTTTTAAAAACCTGAAAAGGTATAATCACCCTAACAAGAAAGGAGTCAGCAGTTTCCATGGCAATGTTGAGAAGGGAGCACCAAAGAATGGCCACCGGAGGTAGAAAAGGGGTCAGGATTATTACTACCATCTCCTTCTTCTCTGAATCTTATTATTTTTGACACTTTGGGGAAAATCCAATTTTAGTGACTTTTTTGATGTTTCATGGGTAAGTGTCAAACTGCAAGTTACAGAAAAGATGTATGAGGGGGGAAGGGGAAAGCAGGGGATTCTCATAATGAAATCAGACCTCTGAGATCTGAGCTGATAGAGGAGCTGCAGGAGTTTCACTGGCCTTTGCAAGGAAGGCAGACCTTGCACCTAAAATCCAGGCCTCCAGAGAAAACTAGTAGGAAGGCTGATGGGGCACTTGATTATTTCAGACGCATTTTTCAAACATGGGCAAGACATAGTGGCACTCTACCAAGCCCTTGAATATCACACTTTTTCCCCAATAATGCAATTATCTGCCATTTAGCTTGTTGCGGGGGTACAGCTTTTGGAAATTGGGAGTTTGGAAAAGTCCCTGACACGTGAACTACCAACAGCCTAAGACCTCTTCATGATCAGAATGGCCACCTAGAGGCAAGTACTTCATCATTGTGCTCTGGCTTCCTTATATTCACTGATAGGTATTCAAAAGGCCTGTTTTCTCTCCAATTGCTGCTACGTCAAATGAAACAACTGAGCAAGGATGAGTGGAATGGAGCATGCTAGAAGGGTTGACCTGAAATTGAACCAGGCTATTGAGAACAGCGGACACCGGAGGAGCCAGAATAGTGGTGCACCAGATGGGTGGGAGTGTGGGGCTACCCAAGATGTCTGCACAACAGACAGAGTACAGTCAAACAGAGGGGAAGCCAAGAGTGAGCATCAAGATGGAACAGCACAGAGAAACAGGATCTCCCAACAACCACCACTGAATGTATGGGAGAAGAATCCAGGGATATTCATTTGACAACACATTTTTATTAAGCACCCATTATCCTTTAGCTAAGCCATCATCAAAAACTTTCTAATAGAATGTGGAGAATCCAAGATGGTGGCATAGGTAAACACCTACACTCCTGCCTCGCACAACAATTTCAAAACTACAACTAAAAGACAGAACAGACAGTATCCAGAACCACAGGAAAGCTGGCTGAGTGGAAATTCTACAACTAGAAGGAAAGAGAGCGACTCACAGAGACCCAGAGGAGCTGCAAAAAGATGAGGTACAGAGATGCGCGCGTAGAGAGAGTGGGTGCCAGAGAACCTGGCTGGCTTTCTCTGGCGGGAGGGTGATGGACACTCTCAACAGCATTGAACCCCTTATCCTACGACACTAAACCCCTGATCCAGGCAAAACTCATATGGGGGGAGTTTGAGTTTGGACTATGAAAAGGGAGAAGTGCACGGAAATTTAGGTGAGTCACAAAAGATCAGAAGACTGGTGGCGAGCATGGCACTCCGCGCAGAGGACCAACTCCTGATTGTGCCACTGGCTTTCGCAAGTGGGCGAGAGACAGACCCTCCCAACAGTGCCACTTCTAACTCCACTAAACCCCAGTTTCAGGCGAAACCCTGGGGACCCAGACTCATATGGTCCCGGAGCACAGGGGAGCCAGAGGGGCAACAGTCTAAAGGCACTGTGAGAAAATGCACGTGCATGCAAGCACACACAGGAACCGCTCCAGTGATTACCCAGTCACGTGAGACTCAGGGGCCGTGGAGGGCGGGGCCGACTGGAAGGCAAGGTGGTCCTTTAAGCCCTGAGATTCCACCCATCCCAAGCTCAACAGAGAGGCTTTTGCAGTTTTGCAAGTCTGGTATCATAAGGCTGAATCCAACACAGAAGTTCTCCCAGCATAGTGAAAATGCCAAGACAAGGGAAGGGATCACAAACAAAAGAAATGGAGGAAAACAAACGACTGGATATAGAGTTCAAACCCATGCTTATAAGGTTTTTCAAGAATATCCTAGAAAAATTGGATAAAGTTAGCAAGACCCAAGAGGAGATGAAAAAGAACCAAATAGACATGAAAAAGATCCAACTAGAAATTAAACATACACTGACTGAAATAAAAAATATTATACAGAGACCTAATAGCAGACTAGAGGAAGGCAATAATCAAGTCAAAAATTTGAAATATAAAGAAGCAGAAAACGCTCAACTGGAAAAGCAAGAAGAAAAAAGAATCCAAAAATGTGAAGATAATGTAAGGAGCCTCTGGGACAGCTTCAAGCAAACCAACATCAGAATTGTGGGGGTACCAGAAGAAGAGAGAGAGCAAGATACTGAAAACCTATTTAAAGAAATAATTATAAAACTTCCCACATCTGGAAAAGAAATAGACTTACAAGTCCAGGAAGCACACAGAACCCCATATAAAAGAAATCCAAAGAGGACTACACCAAGACACATCATAATTAAAATGCCAAGAGCAAAAGACAAAGAGAGAATATTAAAAGCAGCAAGAGAAAAACAGTTCATTACCTACAAGGGAGCACCCATATGACTGTCAGCTGATTTCTCAACAGAAAGGATGCAGGCCAGACGGGAGTGGCAAGAAATATTCAACGTGATGAATAGCAAGAATCTACAACCAAGAATACTCTATCCAGCAAAGCTATCATTCAGAATTGAAGGGCAGATAAAGAGCTTCACAGATAAGAAAAAGCTAAAGGAGTTCATCAACTCCAAACCAGTATTATATGAAATGCTGAAAGGTACTCTTTTAAAAGAGGAAGAAGAAAAAGGTAAAAGACAAAAAATCATGAACAACAAATACTTATCTATCAACAAGTGAATCTAAAAATAAAGTGAATTAAAAATCTGATCAACAGAATAAACTGGTGAATATAATAGAATCAGGAACACAGAAAGGGAGTGGACTGATAATTCTCAGGGGGAAAGGGATGAGGGGTGTACAGGGAGATACTGGACAAAAATCATACACCTATGGATGAGGTCAACGGGAAGGAGGTAAGGGTAGAAGGAAGGGTGGGAACCAGGTGGAGGGGAGCTCTAGAGGAGAAAAAAGATAAACAAATGTAATAATCTGAATAGTAAAGATTTAATTTAAAAAAAAACTTTCTAATATGATAAACAAAAGATCAGGAAACCAGCAGTTCCTCTATTCATTCATATATTCATTCATTTGTTTATTATACAAATATTTACTAACTCACTCAAGTAAATATTTATTGACTCATTCAAGTAAGCACTGTGCCAGCTGAAAGGAATGGTGAACTAACTAGGAAGTGCCTCTTGCCTAAGGGACCTTACATCCAGAAAGTAATATCTGTTTTAGGAGGATCTAGCAAGAGCACCTAATCTAGACTGGAAGAACAGTCTTGGAAGCAATAACACTTTGGTCAATACAAAGTGTGAATAAGAAGCCAGCCCAGTGAAAAGAGAAACAAAGAATATCCCAAACTGAGGGACATCTCAAGGTCCTCAGAAAAAAAAGAGTCCTGGTCTGATGAACTGAAAGACCACCATCTTAGAATTTATGTGAATTCAAGGAGAGAGGGGGTAGGGAATTGAAAGGAGTAAAAGCTAAAGGCTAGTTCCTAAACTGCTGAACCTCAGAGGAAAGGTGAGAGGGTTGGTGGGAGGGAAAAGATCAACTAAAGAACTTGTACACATATATACATAACCATGGGCACAGACAATAGGGTTGTGAAAGCCTGGGGGTGGGGAGTGGGATGGAAATGGTGAATGGTGGGGTTGGGGGAATGGGACATCTATAATACTTTTAACAATAAATATAAATTAAATAAATAAATAAAAATAAAAGTTCCTTTCAATATGCTAGCTATGTTAGACACTAGGGAGACAGCTAGGAATAAGACAAGTCACCTGCCCTAACAGTGTGTACATTCTTGTATGGAAGACAATGAAACAAATAAGTACCTATTCTGGGAAGTGCTATAAAAAAAAAATGGGGCAATATGCAGGGACTACCTGAGGATGGCAGTTGAGATGGAGTAGTCAGGGAAGACTTGGGGCCAGCCATGCCGAGAGCTGTAGAAACAATGTTCCAGACAAAACAGCAAAGGCAAAGGCTAGGAATGAAGACAGGTTTTTCACATGTTGAGGAACAAAAGGATAGCCCTGGAGTGTCATGAGTTAAGTTGACAAATGTTCTAGATTGAAGATGGAGGTGTAAGCATAAGCCCTGTGAGTTCAAAGCCTCATAAGCTATGATAAGAACGTTGGGTTTTATTCTAAGAAAAAAGGAAATATCTGGATGTCTTAAGAAGGGAGTGAAAAAATCTGGTGTATAAGTTACAAGATCACTCTGGATGCACTGTAGAAAGCAACCATATAAAAGCAAGACATTGCAGTCAAGAGGTTACTGTGAGAGTCTGGATAAGAAAGGGAAAATAAGGCCATGACACAACATGCTCTGAAGAAGACTGGTGCAAGGGGTAGAGATTGGGGACAAGGAAGCATTTCTATTCTACACAAGGCAAATACTCTCTCCTTTCTCTTCTATAAACACTTCTGATTTCGCCTCTACTAGTGGTTTGTGGAGTAGTCCTGTGTGGAATCACAATGTAGCAAATTATCATTGGACTTAATTCTACTTAAGTTCATGCCCTGGCTATTTGTCAAGTATATTTCAAGTCACAGAGGAGGGTTTCTGTACCCAGTGATGGGTAGGTTTCTCATTGCTTGATCCACCTTCCCTTCCTCTTCCTTCAGCCCCACCCTCTCGAAAGCACTGCACTTACACAGCTGGAAAAGATGACTGCTGGGGCCAGGATAACACGATGACACTACTGCTCAGAGGACCAAGGAATGGCTTTCAAAATAGAATATTGAACCATTTAACAGTCTAGTAGAAAGCCAGATGACATTAGGGTGGGGGCTCCAGCTGGCTTGAGAATATTCAAGAGGGTTTGGGTGCCCTTCTTGACATGTACTCCCCTGTCTCTCCTTAATCTCCAGCTTGATTTACACCAATAAAGACAGCTGATTCATCATTGCCTTCTGAAGAGTAACTCTGAATATCATGAAGTCATTTCCATGTGAGGCCATCATCAGACATTTTACAGGCTCATCTACATGGATAAAACACAGCCTCTAGGAAAGCTCTTTCAATAAAAACCACAGTAATTGAGCCCAACTTCATCTCCCTCCCCATATATATCTACTTTTATTCCCTATAAAATTTGCACCACATGAGGGCACAATGTCTGCTGAGTGTCATTCATGCTTTCAATGTTCCTGCTAGTTAAACCAGAACTGGTCTCACCTCTCTCCTAGAGACAGACCAGAGCAGCTTAGGGCAAGGAAGGAAATTACTTGAAGATTTTCAATGTGTGTATTCAGGTAAAATATCCCTGGCATATCTTTGGAACTTTGCTAGCATATCCCCGGAAAGAAGACCGATGGGGAACAATTGGAGACAGGGAAAGAGACCTGCAGCGGCTTCCATCTAGTGATCTGAGCAGACTGTGGCTTTCATTTGTTCAGATGCTGCTTCCCATCACCCTTTTGTAGGATTTCAGCTATCTCATCAGGTTGTTCCTCAGCACTAAAGAGTTCTTCCAAATCGTTTTCATTTCTAATAACAAAAATAGCCCAGTATTTCTAAATCACTTACATATAAAAACTTTTCATATTATGTTTTTCAGTTGAGAGAGATTTCTGGAAAATAAAAATTTATATCTCTATGTTATCCCCACAACTGCTACAGTGAAATCCACTCGGCATATTAACTTTTATGTACCAGAGAGGAAAAAGAAGTTAAGAAATAGTTTATCTTTCTGTCAGCTCTGATTCTCTCCAAATGTTTTAGCAGTAGATAGTAAGATGAGAAAAACACAACAAAACCAAACTTCTCAGACTATTCTGTTTTATGTGTTATCTTCCTACCACAAGTATTTCTTTTAAAAATGAGAATCAGACTACTCCATGAAGTTCGTTTTCCTATAGTTTTTGAATAGTATTAAATTGTATGGAGCTACAATGTTTATCCAGTCACTCACTGAAGGACATTTAGGTTGATTTCACTTTGAAGCTTTCACATAAAGCTTCTATAAACATTTATGTACAGATTTGTATATGAACTTAAGACTTTATTTCTCTTGGGTAAATACCTAGAAAGAAGATAGCCAGATCATAAAGTTAGGATGGGTTGACAGTTCTAAAAAAGCTTTTAAAATTTTCAGTGGAGTTGTGTGTTTTATATTTCTCATATGCAATATATGAGTTTCAGTTGCTCCACATCCTCACCAGCACTTAGTACTATCATTGTTCTTATATTTTAGCCATTCTAGGAGGGATGAGAAGGTATCTGATTGTCCTTTTAAATTGTATTTTCCTAATAATGGCTCTTGGAAAATACCCATACCCAAATTTTAGGTAGGAAGAAGGGAAAGGCATCAGGCAAAAAATCACATACTAGCAGAGGCGGCACCCTTTTTAAGTGGCATTCCTGGAAGCCCCACCCAACAATTTCTGATTGCATGTCATTGACCAGAACTAACCACAAGGTCTTCCCTATGTACAAGAAAGACTGAAAAATGTAGTTGGGTTTTTTTATTTTTATTCTTATTTTTGTTGATTTATTTTCATTTGTTTTTTATCTGAATATATTATCACTTCAGAAAAATTAGGAATTTCTAAATAAGAAAGAAGACAATGGACCTTGACTTGGCAACAGTCTCTTCTCACATCAATCTCTCTCCTTCCCTATAATGCCTCTGAACAGTCTATTTTTCACCTGCAGCCAGAGTGATTCTCATTAAAATTCATTAAAATTCAGATCATGTTGCTCCTGTGCTCAAAATAACTCAGTGATTCCCATCTCCCTCAGAGTAAAATCAAAAGTTCCTTCAATTGTTGATAAGTCCTTTCCTGATCCACAACCACCCCACATTTCCCACTCTTCTCCTACCCAATTTCCCCTGATTATTGTGTTGCATTCAAAATGCTGTTCTTCCCCTTCTGTGGACAAACTAGCACACCTCACTTCTGGGTCTTTGTACCTAATACTCCTTCAACATAGACAGTTCTTCCTTCAAATAGCCTGCTGCTTTACTCTCAATTCTCACAAGTGCATACACAAATGTTCCTATATCCTACAGGCCCTTCCTCTTATATAAAAGCATCTTAAATACAATAGAACTACCAACCCCTACCATATTCTATTATTTTCTTGTATTTTGCTGCTAACATTATCTGACATAACATAGACCTTGTTTATTTAATAGTTTCTTTTTTTTTAAATAGTTTCTGTCCTCACCTTTAGATTACAAGGAAGCAGGGAACTTTTTTTGTTCACTCCTGTGTCTGGAGTGGGGCCTGGTACTCAACAAATATTTGCCAATGGGAAGAATGGATAGAGGAGGGTGAATGAATGCCAATGAATGGAGTTGCAGTAAGAGAAGAGAGAGTGCTGTGATATTTCCTCTTCCCTTAATGTAATTTTTTTTGTCTCTACTTCCCTGATAGGTGAAAAGGACCTCAGGAGAGCTTGGGGTTTTACAAAGGAGAGACTGACATCACAGCCCTGGCTGCCTGTTGGCTGAAAGAGAATCCTGAGGAGGGCAGTGATATGGGAAGGGATTGAAATAGGAGAGAGTGGGGGTTCAGAAAAAAAGGGAGGCATGAACCTCCTTGTTTGCTAGTAGACACCATGAAGGCCACCATGTTGGGGCCATATTGGTAAAGTCTCACCCATGTGCCTTCCAAGGTATATTAGTTTGCTAAGGCTACCATAATCTACATACATAAAAGCCTAAGCGACTATTACAACCGAATGACCAGCACAACTGGTCAACCAGTCACTATGACAAACACTGACCACCAGGGGGAAGATGCTCAATACAGGAGCTGCCCCTGGTAGTCAGTGTGCTCCCCTTTCTGGTCCCTCCCTGGAGCCAGCCAACCTCTCGTGGGCCCTTCCCCCAGCTGACCAACCTCCCATGGTCGCTCCCCCCAGGCAGCCTACCAACCACCCTCAGTACCTTCCCCTGGCTGGCAGGCCCCGATCAGCCTGGCCCCAGTAGTAATTGGGTGAGATGGCCCTGATTGGCCCTGATGAGCCCTGATTGCCAGCCAGGCTTAGATAATCCACTTATGCACGAATTCATGTACCAGGCCTCTACTGTTTATATAAGTGCCACAGGCTAGATGGCCAATAAAAAATTTGTTTTCACATTACTTGGGAGGCTGAATGTTCAAGACCAAGATGTGGGTGGGGTTGGTTTCTTCTGAGGCCTCTCTTCTTGGTCATCTTCTCCCTGTGTCTTTATATCATCTTCCTTCTGCATGTTTCTATATCCCAATTTCCTCTTCTAATAAGGACACCAGTCATATTGCATTGGGGCCCACCCTAATGATCTCACTTTAATTAGCTCTTTTAAGACCCAGCCTCCAAATACAGTCACTTGTGTTGGGGATAGGACTTCATATCAATTTTGGGACAGTACAATCAGCCCAGGTCTAGGGACTCCAGGCAGAGAGAATATCCTTCTAGAACACAGGCTCTTGGAGCACATTGAAGCCTGCAGGAAAGAACTTCACTGAGCCAGGAAATGGAACAGTGCAGAGGTTCCCACAGGGAAGCCCTGAAGAACCCATAAGAGGAGCCTCATGAGAAGAATTTTCAGTTGGACCCCTGACATTATCAGCCTAGAGAACTATAATAAACAAGAGGACCTATTCCCTTATCTATTTTCTCTTCCGTGTGCTCTAACACTGACCCTGGAGGGTGAGAAAGAAGATGGAGGGAGGAGAGTGAAAGCACACTCTTTGCCTGTGGGATGCAAAGCTGTGGGTCACACCCATCCTAGGGAAAAGAGGAAAGGGTGAATTGGATGAAAGATGAAAGCTGGATTTCTGAATTGGGCCTGCTGTGGACCAGAGAGGCTGGGGAGTAAGGCAGGTCAGAAATGTGAAGACAATGGGGTTTCACCAGCGGGAGACACAAGCCTGCTTTGGAAAAGTATCAAATCAGGCTCTCTTGAAGAAACCATAGCTTTGAGAGGAGAAGCATTGCCCTCACCATCAAAATTGTCCTCAAAAATCAAGTGCATTACTCAGTAATTAGGAATAAGTCCTTCACTTCCCAATCTTTTCATAATGATTCTGCCAGGAAAGATAATTTCCCAATAGCCACACACAAGGCCTTTGTTCTCTGGTGGCCTTGTGTCTGGGGCCTTCCATTCTCTATGATTCACTTTCTGACTTTCCCTAATTACTTCTCCTGTTCATAGCAGACCCCAAAGCACATGCGCAGGCCTGATTCTAGCATCCAATGCCGCAAAAACCCAGAGAACTCTTCTTCCCTGCACCAACACCCTAGGAATGGGGAAGGTTGTTGTTCGTAACTTCAAGGTACAAAAGGTCTTGTGTACCCTTGTTCTAGAACAATCCCAGGTTTACTTATCCTATAAGCACCCTACAATAGGAGACCATATTCAGCAATTCTAAGATGATACTCTTATTTCTACCTACATATAATATAGCTGGCAAGGTCTCTACATTAGTCCGCTCAGGCTGCCACAACAAAGTACTACAGCCTGCTGGCTTCAGCTACACAAATTTATTGTCTCTTAGTTCTGGAGGCTGGAAGCTCCAAGTCAAAATGGCAGTAGGGCTTTGGCCAATGTGACTCAGTCCATTGAGCTTGTCCTGTGCGAGGAAAGAGCTTAATCCCCAGGCAGGGTATGTGTGGAAGGAGCCAATCCATGTTTCTCTCTCACATCCATGCTTCTCTCCCCAACCCTCCCTCTCTCTTACTCTCTTTCTCTAAAAATCAATAAAAAAAAACATATTCAAAAAAAAACTTGGACAACAACAACTACAAAAATATGTCAGCAGGATTGGTTCCTTCTGAACACTAAGAGAAAATATGTTTCATAAATCTCGTCTAGCCTCTGCTAGTTTGCTGGCAATCTTGAGCATTTCTCAGTTTGCAGAAGCATCGCTCCAATCTCTGCCTTTATCTTCACATGATATGTCCTCTGTGCCAACCTTTGCTAATCAAATGTCATTTCTACTAGTTGAGAAAAGAAATGCATGCCTTAAAGTTGAGTTCTTTGAATGGGATGTGAAGGCTCATATTGAGATATGAGGCTTCATGTTTTATCTGTTACTTTAGCTGCTGTTGACTCATCGGTACCCAAGAGTTTACACACTAGGATTAAATGTGAGTAGAGCTTTGCTTTGAAGTCAAAAGTATGTCAGGGGCTTTTATTTGCTTTGTTTGGAAATATTTTTCTTGGACTGTCTTATTTGATTTTCTATTATTTACCCAGGGAATTTAGGGCAGGCAGAAGTACATCAAAAGTTCCTTTAGTGCCCTTTGTCATCGAGTGACATAAGAACAGTCTTAAAAGAATGGTCCTTGAGTGCATGTGGTAATTTTATTCAAGATCTCACAATTTCTTACAAGAGGTATTATTTTCTATTTTAATTATTTCTATTTTAGAGGTTATTGGAGTCTAATCCAGGAGGAGAAAACTCAAAGAATAAAGTATTATGGTTCAATTCCTAGCCCATAAACTGTTTCTGAGAAAAACGAACTCCCTTTATAACATAGTCATCACCAGCTGTCCTATATCTGGGCATCTGCCACCTAAATGAAATCTAGCTTGACCAATCAAAGTTATTACTTATTTAACAAACATTACTAAGTTCTACTTTGTGTCTCAGACTATTCTATGCATGAGGAATATAGTGATGAGCAAAGTTCTCAAGAATTTACATTTTATGGAGGAAAACAGACAATAAACAAGATAAATATATTAGCATACTGAGTTGAATGGTGTCCTATCCCCCCAAAATTCACGTCTACCAGGAACCTGTGAATATGACCTTATTTAAAAATATAATCTTGTCCAGCCAGTGTGGCTTAATGGCTGCGCATCAGCCCATGAACCAGGAGGTCACGGTTCAATTTCCGGTCAAGGCACATCCCCACTGAAGGATGTGCAGAAGGCAGAAGATGGATATTCCTCTTTCATCAATCTTTCTATATTTCTATCCCTCTCCCTTCCTTTCTCTAAAAACTCTTGTTGAAAAATAATATTACAAAAATATTGTCCGAGTGGAGAGGGTAGGAGGAACTGGATAAAAGAAGATGAGACTAGCTGAAGAATGTATATTTGTAGCCCATGGTCACAGACAAAAGCGTGGTGAAGGCCAGGTGAGTGGGGGTTGCAGGGAGGAGGTGAGCAAATAGGGGGAAATAAGAGCATCTGTAATAGTGTCAAAACTAAAAATAAATTTAAATATATAGAGAGAGAGTCTTTGACTCAAACTTGCAACCAATAGTACCTGCAACCCTTCAGTCAGTGGAATGGGCTAGGGTTTAAAGTTCTTTTTATGATCATCACACTTGTATGGGAGCAAGAAAGCATAGCCTCCATGGGAAATTTTTAAAAATCTTTTTATCATCTCAGTTTTTCAAAGAAGAAAAAATCATGTATTAATTTAAATCAGTGAATGTAAGGTTTGTGCTGGTCAGTGAGATACAACCACAAATTTGTTTTGATTCCTAGTATTTATTAAACATTGTCTCTTAAGAAGATGTAATAACTAAGAGATGACCAAAAAAGCATTTAACAAAATTCACCATTAACTCATGATTTAAGAAAAGAACACAGCAAATAAGGAGTAGGAAAAAACCTCAATCTAATAAAGGGAAAATAAAAAAGATTAACAGCTAATATAATATTTAATGTGAAGCATTGAAAGCCTTCTTCCTAAGATTGAGAACAAGATCAGGACGTTTAGTCTCACAATTTATATTTATTGTAACTCTTCTAGTACACTAGTAATGTTGTACTAACAGCAATAGGATAATAGGGCAAGAAAAAAAAAAACAAGGCATGCAGTTTTGATAGGAAGATGTTAAGCTATCATTATTTGCAATAATATGATTATGTACCCAGAAATCCTCATGGAATCTACTAAAACAAATCCCATTAAAGTTGCCAAGTGAATTTGGAAAGGTTGGAGGATAATAGTGCAATATGCAAAAATCAATTTTATTTCTATACACTAACAAAAAATCATTATAAAGTACAACTTAAAATAATACTATTTACAATAACAATACAAAACATCATATACCTAGGAATAATTCTAGCAAAAGATGTGCAAGATCTCTATACTAAGTACTACAAAAGTTTCTGAGAAAAATTAAAGAAGACCTAAATAAATACAAAGATACACTCCGTACATAGTTTGAAGAACCCAATACCATTAAGATATCTGTTTTACTCAACTTGATCTCTTTAAAATCCTAAAATCCTAGCAGGCTCTTTTGAAGAAATTGACATGATGATTCTAAAATGTTTATGGAAATGTGAAGAATCTGAAGTAGTTTTCTTCTTTGAAAAAGAACAAGGCAGGCAGGGGTGGGAGGAGATCAACCATTCTGAATAATCTACTGAAGACTAGCTGGAGAGGATCCTGATGACCAAGCACAGAAAGTGGAGACTACCAAAAGACTAGTAGGAAGTGAGGAGGAGCGGAAGGGCTGGCGGGGCTCCCACAGTCAGCAGCTGAAGTTCTGGAGAGATATCTCTGCTGGGGGGAGGAGGGAGGTTGCCACTGAGAACTCTTGGGTCTCCCCAGCCCAGGACACCAGCACTGAGAAAGGTACCCACGAAACATCTAGCTGGGAAAAGCAGCAGGGTTGCTGTCTGCCAGGGAAAGATAGGTAGATATGCAGGCACTCTCTTAAAGGGCCAATGCACAAAATTTCCCTTGTAGCCACTCACCTGGGTCTTTGGCAGAGGTAGGGCAGAGTGAACTGAAGCTGTGTGAGCAGAAGCCGGGTTTGAGGGCTCTGGGGTTAGAGCTCTGAAGACAAATACTCCACTTCTCTGTACAGAGTCAGTCCCTTATGCTGCAAATGAGATCTTTCTCCTGGGGACTTTTATCATCCAAGTAGCCTTTGCCTGGGGGAGGGGGAAGAGAGCGAGCAATTGCCCTACCATGTAGGAAAACCTCTCCTTCTACGCTGTGGTCAACAGCCTGAATCCAATCAAGACTGAAAAACAAACAGATTTCAGGCAAAGACAGGTCTTTGGAGGTTTTGAGTCTTTGCCTGATCTAATTCTGGGGCTAGGAAAAGCAGACTTTGGTGCCACGTCTTGGCCCTTCCCAAAGGCACCAAACCCAGCAAAGGGAGCCACAAGCTGTGGATTTTTAATAGTTCTAACCAGTGTACTCAGGGCCAGTCACAAACAGCATCTGACATTGTCCTACACTAGAAACTGAGATTCATACCAGATCTACCTAATACACAGACACAAACCCAAACAGGCAGCCAAAATGGGCAGAGGGAAAAAACAAGCCCCAACTGAAAGAACAAGAGAATTCTCCAGAAGAAGAGCTAAATGAAATGAAAATAAGAAATTTATCAGATACAGAGTTCCTAATAATTGGCAAGGATGCTCAACAGCATGAGAAAAGATATACCAACCATGAAAAAAGACCAATAGGAAATGAAGAATGATGTAACACTAACAAAACTACCATAAAAATGTTAATCAAACCCTGGCCAGTTTGCCTCAGTGGAGAGAGCTGTCAGCTTGCAGACTAAAGGGTCCTGGGTTCAATTCCACTCAAGGGCACATGCTCAGACTGTCGGCTTGATCCCCAGTGAGGGGCATGCAAGAGGCAGTCAGTCAATGATTCTCTCTCACCTCATTGGTGTTTCTCTCTCTCTTTCCCTTTCCCTTCCTCTTTAAGATCAATAAAAATATATTTTAAAATGTTAATCAAAACAGTGTGCTATTGCTGCAAAAACAAAAAGATAAATGGAACGAAAATAGAGATTCCAGAAATAGAATGGTCAGTTGGTTCTCCTCAATATATCAAAGAAATTCAATGGGGCAAAAAAATAAATCTTTTTACAAAAGGAATAGAAAATTGGAATCTATACAGACAAAAATAAATACATAAATCTCAACTGTCATCTCATTCCATACACGAAAACTAATTTAAGGTGGATCATACACCTAAACTTGAAAACTATAGCAACTGCCAAGACCAGTTTGGCTCAGTGGATAGAGCATCAGCCTGTGGACTGAAGGGTCCCAGGTTCGATTCTGGTCAAGGGCATGTACCTTGGTTGCGGGCACATCCCCAGTGGGGGGCGTGCAGGAGGCAGCTGATCAATGTTTCTCATCGATGTTTCTAACTCTCTGTCCCTCTCCCTTCCTCTCTGTAAAAAAATCAACAAAATATATTTTTAAAAAAACAAAACTATAGCAATAAGGCTCTAGGGAGATGAAGACTTCTTAGGTAACAAAAGCACTAACCATAGAAGGGAAAAATTGATAAATTAAATAAATACATTGAAATTAAATACTTCCACTCATTAAAAACCATCACTTAAAAAATTAATAAGCAGAGACTATGAGGAAATATATTTGCTAAACTTCTGTTTTTAAAAATCTGCTATCCAGAATATATATAGAACTCCTGTAAATCAAGTATTAAAAAAAATAAATGACAATCTAATATTTTCATGGAAAATATTGGAACATTTCACAAAGATATTATAAGTGACCAATAGGATATTTTAAAAAGTTCATTATTACTCAAAGAGAAATTTTTTAACTAAAATCTGAATGAGATATTATTTCATACTCATTAGAAGAGTTAACATCAAAAACTGATATACTAAATGGTGATGATGTGGAGTAACTAGAACTCTTCTTCGCTGGTGAAGATGGAACATGGTGCACTGCTTTGGAGAACTGTTTGGCAGTTTCTATAAACACATATCTGTCTCCTGGACAGAAATTCCAGTTCTACAATTTATCCAAGAGAAAAACATATATCCACAAAAATATATGTATAACAATGTTCACAGCAAACATTCATTACAGCAAGTAACCGAAAACAACATACTGTCCCATCAACAGATTGCCTCTTATTGAAGGGGAGTGGGATGAAAGGGAGCTTTCTAGAGGAAATTAAATGATCTGTATGGTTTTTGTGGGTGGTGATTACATGGATATACATAGTTTATTAAAACTCATGAAACTAAACTCTTAAAATCGATGCATTTTACTATATGTAAATTACACCTGAATTTTGAAAATTTTTACATTTTTTTAAGTTAGGTGCCTATATGTTTTCTTCTGCTGTACAAGAAATGCTGAGAGAGATGAAAAAGATATTTTTGTTTATTGATATTAGAGAGAGAGATGAAAGGGAAGAGACAGAGAAACATCAATTTGTTACCCACTTATTTATACACTGAGTGGCCAGATTATTATGATCTCTGAACGCATAATAATCTGGCCACTCAGTATATACTGAGTGCATGAATTCGTGCATGGGTGGGGTCAGCCAGCCTGACCAGGGGGAAGGGAGATGGGCAGTTGGCCGGCCTGCCTGCTGGTCAAACTCCTGATCCAGAGGACTATTTACATATTACCCTTTTATTACAGAGGATATATACTGAGTGGCCAGATTATTATGCATTCAGAGATCATAATAATCTGACAGTCAGTGAATATTCATTAGTTGATTCTTGTATGTGCCCTGACCGGGGATCAAACCCACAACCTTGGGGTACTGGGAGGACAAAGTGAGCTACCTGGCCAGGGCCAAAATTTTTCTTTTCAAAACATTTAAATAGTTTAAGCACCTGGACACTTAGTCACAGCTTCATAGGTCTATGCCATTTAACAGTAATTTCACAAATACTCTTAAGGAACAGAAAACAAAATCCTATTGGGAGCCAAATAATTTTAAAGGAAACAAAAATAAACTGGCAGTTCTGATTAACCTCCTCCTGACCCCTAAGTCAGATAGCCCCTTGCCCTTCATTAAAAAAGCCATGTGGGCCCTAACCAGTTTGGCTGAGTAGATAAGAGCATCAGCCTGCAGCCTGAAGGGTCCTGGGTTGGATTCCAATCAAAGGCACATACCTCAGTTGCAGGCTCAATCCTTGGCCCTGGTTAGGGCACGTGCTGGAGGCAACCAATCAATGTGTCTCTCTCACATTGATGTTTCTCTCTGTCTCTTTCCCTTCCTTCCACTCTCTCTAAAAATCAATGGGAAAAATATCCTCGTTGAAGGATTAACAAAACAAAAAGAAAGAAAGCCATCTTCAGTGATGCTCAGAAAAGTGCCAGGGTTTCTAACAAATAGCAAATATAGGTCAATGTGTGGCTTTAAACATCTTAAAAGACAAGGTGTTACAATCTCTTTAATTAATGAGTTGCATTGCCAAGTTGGTTTTCTTCCTGCTATTTCGATACATTCTGTGGAGAGGTGGCTGCAGGGTGCATTACATTTACACACGGAGAAATTTCTAACCAAGGCTATAATTTCAGCTTTCATTAGCTCATGTTAAATCAATCTTACTGACAATAATGAGCCCACAGGCTCACTTATTTTTAAGGCCATACTTTGTTCCTAACAATAAACCATGCTGTCGACATGGAAGAGGTTACAAGAGGGCACACGTCCAATTACGTGAATAGTCTTGCCAGATTATCTAAAATTATGCCAGTAAGAAAAGAGGAAATGACAAGCTCCCATTCGCAGCAGTTAGAAATGAAATTTCTTTTATAAGAAGACATTTCGTACCCTTCCTAACCCAGTAGCATTATCATCCTAGAGGTTTTGAAAAAGGGTTATGAGTGCTAAAATATGTTCTAGAATATTCTTTTCTATTTCACTGAAGTCCATCGAGAGATGAAAACAAAAGGCACTCCGTGCTCTTCTCTGATTACTCTTGTCCATGCGCTGGGGCGGTGAGGTGGAGGGCGGTGCTATCTATCAATAGTGGGATAGGGACACCCAACCTGCCTGTGGTCCCATGCTTGGCGCTGAGCCTGTCACTGCTCTACACCACTGGCTCGGTTTGGGTTTTTCATTCTTCCTTTTTTTTTTTTTCTTTTTCCAGGAAATCTTGTCCAAAAAGATTTATTAAGGATCTAGAGATGTGAGATTGGAGCTGAGTTTTGAAGGATAGATACAGTGTTTTCCAATATAGTCAAAGGGGATGCAGAGACTTTACTTTTTTAAGATTTTTAGAGAGGAAGGGAGAGGTGGGAACACCACTGATGAGAGTGAATCGTGGGTCGGCTGCCTCCTGCTGGGGCTCAAGCCCACAACCCGGGCATGGGCCCTGACCGGGAATTGAACCGTGGCCTCCGGATTCATGGGTCATTGCTCAACCACTGAGCCACACGGGCCAGGCAGTGCAGAGTCTTTGAAAAGACTGGACTAAAAAACGACGGAGGTTAAAAATGGCGCAGGATCACCACCGTCAGCACCACCCGAGAGCAGCCTACGCACCTTAACTCCTTACCGGCCAACAGCCGTGAGCTCCCCGATTCCTCAGAAAGACCCCCCTGAGGTGGGGGCTGCACGGAGGCTCCCTGCCTCCCTGCCTCCCCCTCTCCCAGCAGCGCGCCCCTCGCATCTCCCCCTCTGCGGCCCCCCGCACCTACCTTCCTCTGGAGGCAGTGGCCCCTTCTTTCTCAGGCTGGCGGGGATTCTCAGGGCTCCGAGCATCCCTTACAGTTGCAAACCCAGCGTGGTGGCCTCTCTCTCCCCAGGGACCCGCTGAGGCTCCCCCAGGTGAGCGGGCAGAACTCAGGGCGCCAGGGAGGAACCTGACCCAGGCCCTTGTGGAGCCGCAGGCCCTGGTTCTGCCCACGCAGACGCTCAGCTCTGACTCCCTGCAGAACCACTTCCGGGTGAGGAGGTGAAACTCATCAGGAAGATGGGCCACACCTGTTCCCCTCCACAGGCTGCCGCTGGGCCCTCAGGCTGGGCGGGGCCAGAAGCCCTTGGAAAGGCTCCCCCTCCAGCACAAGGAGGAGCCTGGGGAGCCCCAGGCCTTTTCTCTGCATCCCCTGGTGTCTGGGCCTCCCCCCTGAAACCACTGGCCATATGGGCCAACTGGAGACAACACAGCTTTTTGCAGAGGAAAAAAAAGAAAAAAGAAAAACAACAACAGCAAAACAAACTTGTCTACAGTTTCGCAGGAATATACAAAACATTATTAGGTCTCTAAATTGGGACAAACTAGAGACGTGTTTTATTTGTGTGTGTGTGTGTGTGTGTGCGTGTGTGTGTGTGTGTGTGTGCGTGTGTGAGAAAACTGGGCATACAACACTTTAATTCCACTCCCATTCTACAAAGAAGCTATTTAAGATAAAGTTTCAGAGAAATAGTAGTCCTGCCCCCTGCTTTCAGTTCTGGCAGAGAGGAAAAGGAAAAGCAATTTCTTTTATTATTTTCCTAGCTTTAAATATTCAGAGATGTTTTAATATGTCAAATAAAACAATTGAAAAGGTCAGTAATATCAAAATTTTTAAATTCTGCCTGGCAAAACTCACCATAAGCAAAGTCAAAATACAAATGAAAAATCAAGGGAAAACATTTGAGCCTCGTGCCATAGATAAAAGGATACTTTCTCCTACAATGACCTCAGGAAATAGAAGAATGGAAAAAAAGACAGGAATATACAAGCTATAATAGAAAAAATGGGGGAAAGAAATATACAAGTCTAATGTAAAAGTTATAAATGCCTCTTAAGTACATAAAAAGATGCCCAATCTCAGTCCGGCACACTTTTTTATCTATCAGATTGCCAAATATAAAGAGTTTGATAGACCTCAGTGTTGGTGAAATTATAGAGAAACAGTAATCTCACACATTTCTGAGAAGAGTGTAGAGACAATGGAGACCATTCATACAATGTAGAGATCAGTTTGGAAGTGTCCATCATTCGTACAAGGCTGTTCACCCTGTATTGCTTGCAATGGCGAAGAATATCAACAGGTTACCCGTTAAATAAATAATGGACTATAAACATGGAGCAGAAATGTGACATTGGAAAGAATAAGGAAGTTCCACACATGATGATCTGGGGGTGCAGAGGGGGGATCTGCATCTTTAAAGAAGGGACTTCAAGCTCTACATCTCATCCAAGCTCAGTTCTTAGAGTAAGAGAAAAGATAGAAGAAAATGCTCCTCTCCCAATAATGTCAGCATTCAGAGAGCAAAGGAGGACTGGGCTCATTTCCAAGGGGGTCTATAAAGATAAGCAAAGTCTTTGTGTGTGTGTATGTGTGTGTGCACGTGTGTGTGAGAGAGAGATAGAGAGAGAGAAGAGGAGAGGAGAGAGAGAGTCTTAAAAAGGTCTATTTAACACTATTTTCTAGGGAGTGAAGGCTGAGGGGAGAGAGGCAGGGAAGGAGATGAGAAGATGCATTATGGCCTACTGCAAAAAAGTGATTGATTACCAATCTTTCTGAATCAACCTCTGAGAAGTCATTTGGGCAGAAAAAGCCCTAAAATATACCTGATCTGAAACACTTAATCAATATTGGAATTACCCAGGTAAATTTTCTACTACCAGGAAGAAATGAGGCTTAGGTGGAGATCGGATCAAATTATTAAAAATAAAAAAGTTACATTTCCGGCACCTCTGAGGACATTGCTTGGGTCCCAGGTTCAATTCCCAGTTATTATGCTACTTACATATTAACTGATTTAGTGACAGCAATATCAAGGATCAGAGATGTTCAAATTGATCTAAGAAATCTGTCTCAGAAATGTAATTTGCAAAGAAGCACTGACTTAATTAATCAATATGTTGGGACAAATACTGTTTCTCTCTCTCTAAAATTAATAAAAACATATTTAAATAATAATAAGTTTATGGTGGAAACCCAGCAGACACCACTTTCACCAAGTGATCAAAATTAACATCACCAGTAGTAAGACATACCTAGTTCCTGATATGATGTGCTAAGACACATCACCTGTGGTACTCTTTTCAAAAATGCATAACCTTGTCTGATTGTGACAGAACTTCAGACAAACCCAAATTGAGAGCTATTCTGCAAAATAACTTATCAGTACCCATCAGAAGTGTCAAGGTCATGAAAGATACAGAAATAATGTGGAACTGTCACAAGTTGGAAGAGACTAAAGAGACAGATTAATTGCCAGTGAGGTCCTTGGAGCATTTCTTACCACATCCAGCTACATGAGAAATAGGATTCAAGAGAATTCTGCAGATAAAGAGGCTCCAAAATAACAAAGCAACAGGAACTACAAAAGCAAAAGTTGATCTACACATGGAAGACACAGTTTAATCTCCGTATTAAAAAAATAAATAAATAAACAACAAAAAAACTTCCCTTGCCCTGGCCAGCTTGTCTCGGGGTTTAGAGCATCAGCCTTCAAACCAAAAGGGTCCCAGGAAGGACACAGTCAAGGGCACATAACTCTGTTGCAGGCTCAAGCTCAGTCCAGTACAAGCAGGAAGCAACAAACCAATGTGTTTCTCTCACATCCATGTTTCTCTCTCTCTCTCTCTCTCTCTCTCTCTCTCTCTCTCTCTCTCTCTTTTCTGTGTCTCTTCCTATCTAGCACCATCTTTGTGATGACTCTTTTGATGTTGAATAGAGGATTTGATTGTGTTCTGCATTCGCCATGGGGTAGACCATGCTCCTGGGTCACCCAGTAAGTTTCTGATGGGCTGTGTTGGTTGCCTTAAAAAAGGTGTCCTTCCTTCCTTACTTCATTTAATTCTGTCCAAGGTATTGGCTACATGGTTCAGAGCACAGAGACCTCCTCTGTGGATGTCATTTATTATTGCCCTTCAGATTATTTATTGAAGTTGGCTATGATTCCCCAGAAATTTCTCTGATAAGCACCAATTTTAAACATCACAGAAATGAGCAGAATCAGGTTAGGTGATCAGGAAATAAAAACTACCATTAATCTTATACAAACATCTCACTAAGCAATTAACTATACACATAATCATAATCTGATATTCTCAGTCGCTTCATATATTAGTCCTTTCTCCCTTCTTAAACTATAAATTTTGAGAAGGGAGAGTCTATATCTTATATTTCAGTAAGGTGGAATATTTAGTTCTATACCTAATTAATAAGTATGCATTGGTCTATTATCTTTTAAGACTTTTGACAAAATAATATTCTTTCTGAGAAAGATGACCAAAGCCTTCATAGCATAAAGACTCTAGTTCCTGCCTTCCTAGCGCCTAATACTCTTCACTTGGCTGACTCTTCATGAAAGAATCCTCTCCCAAAGAGTCCTGTTGCGCCGAAACCGGTTTGTCTCAGTGGATAGAGCGTTGGCTGGGGACTGAAAGGTCCCAGGTTCGATTCCGGTCAAGGGCATGTACATTGATTGCGAGCACATCCCCAGTAGGGAGCGTGCAGGAGGCGGCTGATCGATGTCTCTCTCTCATCGATGTTTCTGGCTTTCTATCCCTTTCCCTTCCTCTCTGTAAAAAAAATCAATATTAAAAAATATATATTAAAAAAAAGAGTCCTGTTGCAAGAATAATACCCCTCCACTAGTAGACATCAGACTATTTGGACAGGTCTTTCTGAGAACAAATGGGTAGGGAGTTCTATGAAGGGTATATTCATGGTTTCCTTATTCAGGGGTGGGGAACGTCCCGCCCATGGGCCATATTAAGGACCAAGAAATCATTTAGTCTGGCCCTGCCAAGGCATTCTGGGTGAGTTAATTAAATGTTTGATCAAATATAGCAGGCTTGCCCTGGCCGGTTTGGCTCAGTGGATAGAGCATCGGCCTGCAGACTCGGGGGTCCCATGTTCGATTCCCGTCAAGGGCATGTACCTTAGTTGCGGGCATATATCCAGTGAGGAGTGTGCAGGAGGCAGCTGATCGATGTTTCTCTCATCGTTATTTCTAACTTTCTATCCCTCTCCCTTCCTCTCTGTAAAAAAATCAATAAAATATACTAATATATATATATGTATATATAGTCATATATACATATATATATATCAGGCTAATTTTTAAGTTGATAATTTTGAATGGCCCACAAATGATGTTATTAAAAAAATCCAAATGGCCCTTGGGCAGAAAGAAGGTTCCCCACCCCTGGTTATCTCTTTTATAGATCCAGATAAATATCACTACCATTTGCAGAATGCTAGCATGTGCCAGCCACTGTACATACATTATGATTGATCTTCACAAAAACCATTGTGAAAGGCAGGCACTGGCCACTTCCCTTGAGAGGTGAGGAGCTGGAGGTGAGCATATCGGGGTGCTTTGTCAAAGCATTCAGCTCTCACTGGCAGAGTGGATGTCCTAAAGTCAGTGTGTTCCAAAGCCCTGATGCCTTCCCCTTCCTCGTGCCTGCCTCACAGCCCTTGCTTATTGAAGTGAAATGTTCAAAGAAGCAGGCCCTGACAATCTCAGGAAGCTCTGAGCCCTACTTCCACAGGCCCGATTTAACCGGTAAGGCCTCGGGGAAGGTCAGTGGTCTGTGTGCTCAAGCTTCCAGGAGAAAGGTTTGCATTGGGACCTGGTGCCACCTGTTGGTTAATCCATGAAACTGGCGATGTGGGTGGTTCGTTTCATCACCACATCCCCACACCAAAAATCAACCCACCAACAATTCTTTAAAAGGAGCAGCCAGATCAAGAACTTGTCAACTGGTCCAATTCTATCCCACCTTCAGCCTCTAAAATCCGTGCCCTGCCAGCTGGTGTCATGAAAAGGTCACTGAATTGAGAAATCAATCCCCAATGGCTCCACCCATACTGTAAACCCAGGATCTTACCCAGAAACTAAAATGATACCTTCCTACATCCCACATTTGTTGTGAAGATCAAACGAAATCATGTAAAGGAACGTGGGGTGTAAATAGAATAATGCTCTGTGGGCATTATGTTCACCTGCCCTTTGGGGGCACCTATCACGATTTTTCAATTAACCTTAGATTTCTATGAGAGTTGCCTATGTGCCCTGCATCTGTCCCTCGCCTCTTCCATCACAGGTTCCTGCCTTTGTCCCTGTTCGCCTGTGCCATGCTATGGCTGCATCTAACAGTCTCTTCTTAGGGTTAGGAATTACCAAGGCAATGGGCAGGACTCGCATTACAAAGCCCAGTGTGGCACCGATATTGGGAGCTCAAATATGAATTAGAATTTTAAAACTCATTCCTCAGTGATCATGCGGTGTTGAGTGAGAATCAACTTTGAAATGCTTCATGAAAAGGAAAAAAAGATGACTTTTGGGAACAGAAAGGGCAAGGGAGGAAAAGTGAATTTCAAATAGGGATCATCTGAACTCTTGTTATGAGAGAGTGAGGGTAGAAATGCTGGTCCTGGGAGAGGATAATCTCCTTAGGTTTGTTGGGTATTTTTTTTTCTTTTTCAAAATACTTTCACCAAACAGTCTGCAGGATAGAGATGTTGAGTGACTTGTCCAGCAATCAGAGTGTACAAATCACTCTGTGTGTTTCTTGATTTCCTGCCCAGCCTTCTTTCCATTATACCACTGGTTCTCAACCTCTCTAATGCTGTGACCCTTTAATACAGCTCCTCATGTGTGGTGACCCCCAACCATAAAATTATTTTCATTAATTCTTAGGCAACCCTATCAGAGAACCACTGCTGTAAAGCCTAAGACCATTGGAAAACATAGATATTTACATTACAATTCATTAACAGTAGCAAAATTACAGTTATGAAGTAGCAACGAAAATAATTTTATGGTTGGGGGTCACCACCACATGAGGAACTGTATTAAAGGGTCGCGGTATTAGGAAGGTTGAGAACCACTGCATTATACAGTGTCGTGAAGTCACCTCACCATGTGGCTAAAACTCAGATGATCTTGATGCACATGCACATACGTATTTTGTCAAACTCCTATTCACACTTCAAAACCCAGCTTGAATATCACCTTTTGGGGGAAGCTTTTCATTGTGTCCCAATTAAAATTCATGGCATCATCCTCTGGAACAATACCATATGCAGCAACCCATTTTCTACTTACAGGGCTTTCTCCCCCGCCCCTCTCCCCCCACTCAATTGGTAGTACACTATCCCACCACTTAGCACAATGCTTGGCACATACTGGATAATCAGTAATCATGAATACATACTCACTGATACTGTTCTGGGTGACAGCTGCCGTCTATTAGCTGGGAATGCACTGTTGATGGATATAAGGCAGAATAGTCCCTTTACCCTATTCATATCTAGAGGCGTGTAAGCAAAGAAACAAACTTCATGGTTTCAGAGATGAATCAAGACTTTGACCACATTTAGAAATTGCTCTTTTTTTTTTTTCATGTTAAACATCAGTCAACAGGGAAGGACCTTGATAGGAGCACTGAGCACACAATGTTATCTGATGGGTGAATATGAGTCCAGGTCTTGGGTTTAAATCCAAATTTCTTTTCTCTGAACTTGCACAAAGTGACTTCAAGTTTCTAAGCCAACATCCTTTTTTGTAAATCTTACTGGAAAACTATATCCAGTCTCCCTCCTTCCACTTTTGCCTCCATACAGCATGTTCTCAGCACAACACTCAGAGACCCCTTTAGTGTAAGATCTTCTGCTCAAAGCCTCCAGGTGCACTGTTAATGCGAATGGGGGTGCGGGTTTGGGAGTCCTATAGAAACAGCTCCAGGAGAAAGCAAAGCTTAGCATTACACCGAAACCTCTGAGCTGAAAAAGATTGGGTTCACATGAAATTTACCACTGATTCTTTCAACATTGTAAAAAGATCCCTTAATTTATTAAATATAATTCAACATTATAAATGACTATTCAAATAAATTTAAATTTTTTTCACCTGTTTGTAATATGTTTCCACATGATAATACCTATCAAGATTGTTATTAAAAATGTATTTGTCCTGTAGTGGGGTGAAAATCAGGTGGAGGGGAACTATGAGGGGAAAAAAGAGGAACATCTGTAATAATCTGAACAATAAAGATTTGAGAGAGAGAGAGAGAGAGAGAGAGAGAGAGAGAGAGAGAGAGAGAGAAAAGTTAAAGGTAAAAAAAAAATGTAATTGTCATTTAAAAATCTGGTCAGAAATTGTTTCATTGTTTCAAGTCTAAAGCCTGATACCAAACATTCATGGTTGTGGAAGTGAGTTTATGTCTCTTATTTAAACTGTGACAAGATTTCATTTATACGTTTTATAAAATTAAAGTTTAATATTATCCTCATTTTTTAATTTTTTATAATAGTTTTATATGTAATAATTTGTTTCCCCCAAGGTTCAATATAAATCTTCCCAAATCCCCTTCAGTTTTCCTAGTCTTCATACAAATATCACTTTCTATGGGTGCTATTACCTGAATAAGTTTTGGAACTTACTGGAATAATGGTAAGAGTTTGAGACAGCAAGGTGTTCAAATCTCCATTCAGGTACTCACTAGCTATAAGTACTCTTGGAAAAAATCTTTCTGAAATGTACTTATCTATAAAATGGGATAACAATGACTACTTGATCCAGCTCCTGTGCAGACTATATGAACTGATGCATGAAAAGCACTGGTTGCAGTGCCCAGCAGGTAGTAATTGCTCAGTAAACAATTGAGTCATGATGGTAGTGAAGACAAAGGTGGTGGTTGATGCTAATGAAAAATTATGAAACTGATTTTACAGGGCATTTCCTTAACATTCTCAGGTAACCAGAATTCTGACTTTCCCATACCTGGAGTTTCATGAAATACTAGAGGCCCAATGCACGAAATTTGCCATCTCTGCCTCTGCCCCTTCTGCCCTTGGCCCCTTGCCTGCCATAGCAGCTGCCTGTGCCTCAGGCCTCAAAGCCCTAGCTTAGTCCAGAAGGTTGTCTGTAAAGGTGACCAGAAAGACACTGGGAAGGAAGTCAGGTCTAATTAGCATATTACACTTTTAGTATTATAGATAGGAAAAATTGCACATGCCTTACAAGAACAGGAGTTCAGAACCTTCTTTCCCACATACTGTGCTGAAATTTTTTTAAAAAAAATATATTTTATTGATTTTTTTACAGAGAGGAAGGGAGAGGGATAGAGAGTTAGAAACACTGATGAAAGAGAAACATTGATCAGCCGCCTCCTGCACGCCCTGCACTGGGGATGCGCCCGCAACCAAGATACATGCCCCTGACCAGAATTGAACCTAGGACCTTTCAGTCCACAGGCCAACGCTCTATCCACTGAGCCAAACTGGTTTTGGCTGAAATTTTTTTTTTAAGTTTATTAAATTAGGCTTGGTATAGAAATGGTCTCAGCATATTATCTATATTTCAGAGCACTTATAAGAATTCATTTAATTTGACCCTGAAACAATGAAATGTAGCCTAAAGAAAACATTTCATTTTGTTCTGTCATGTGGTTCACTTGTCTTGGGGTGAGATAGAGATAAGAAATAAAAATGGCATCATCATCACTCTAAGAAAGAATCTCATGAATTTTTCATACATGTGTGACATTAATATACCTTGAGTATGCTGAGCCTGTTGCTATTTTTTTTACTTATATTTATGACATTCTGCTATCTGCAAGTGAGATTCCAACGAGAAGGAAATATTTATATACACCAGGGAGTCATACATAATTTAACACTGGAGCGGGAAAGAAGAAAGTGTTCCAGCATGTAATACAACTTACCTTTCAAGGACACGTGTATCTGAGTAGAGTTCAAGATCAAAGTGTCTTCTTCTTAAGCAACACCAGGTATTGAGAATAAGAACAAATTTAATTTGGACTTTTTTCATGGACTATTCCCTAGAAAACCAGAGCTTGCTTTATTTATCTCTGAATTAAGGGATAAAAATGAAATTCTGCTGGAAATATTTAGAGATGGAATTTTTTTTATCTCTAATTTTTTTATCAGCTCTGAGACAGCCTAGTAACAGAACAGATTGGTACATGTTATCTATACAAACAAACTCAGTCATATTCTGGCAATAATTCTCTGACTTTCGAAGACTCAGCACCATGTATATTCCTGGCAATACTGTATAATGTGTATCCCCTTTAGGTACCTCATAGTTACTGATTTATTGGAAATTGATGTCAACTGAAAACTTCATAGTCTTTTTAAATGTTTGATTTTGCAATGAATACTACTTATTCACAGCACAAAAAAATTGTCAATTAAAGACTTTAGACAATATAATGTAGTAATTTAACAATGAAAATGAGATGTCAGCATAAAGAAACACAAAAACATGTTACATGGTGTTAAGTGAAGGAATTTTTCTATACACTTGGGTTAAAAACTAGTAAAATTATGTATATTTTATGTAAATAAAGACATTGTGATGGTCCTTCATTCTGTCCACAAATATCCCAGCTTCCTCCTCCTTCTGGAAACAATCAGTTATTAGTTTGCTAGGGCTACTGTACCACAGTCGGAGTGACTTAAGAAACAGAAATGTATTTTCCTACAGTTTTGGAGGCTGGAAGTCCAAAGTCAAAGGGTCAGCAGGGTTGGTTCCTTCTGAGGGCCTCTCTCCTAGCTTCTGGTACCTCGGGCATTCCTTGTCTTGTAGATCTCCCTGTATCATCTTCCTTCTATGCATGTTTATCTCTGTCCAAATTCCCCCTTTTTATAAGGACACCAGACATAGCGGTTAAGGGCCCACCTTGATGATTTCATTTTAATTTGATTCTCTTTGAAAAGACCCTATTTCAAAATAAGGTCCCATTCCCAGGTCCTGGGGATTAGATCTTCCACATATTTTTTTTTGGGGGGGGTGCAATTTAATCCATTGCAGTAGGACTGCACATCGAAGTTAGGCCTGACCACGTGATTTATCACAACCAGGGACACGTGACCAGTGCGAACACTTGTCATTTCAGCCCTTGATCCTATACATCCCCTTTTCCTGTCTCAGCAGCCACCCAAGGATATGCTCAGGCAACTCTTCATCCGTCTGATGGCCTGAGTCATTGTGAGAGTCAACCCTCTTAGAACATCAGGAACAAAAGAAGTAAATTCTCCTTGTGTTAATCATCAAGATTTTAGAGATGTTTGTTGTTGCACCAGAACTGAGTTGTGCAGACAGATGTAAAAACTCATACCTGTCAGCAGAGTGCTACCAAAATAAAAACCTTAACCAAGTGGTCCGTCTGTCAGACAGCCACAGCACAGTTGGCTTCATCTGTGAACAGATTTCATTCGATATTGGAAAGTCAGTAATCGGTGTTATTTGGTGGCAAAAACTTGTAAAAAATGTCACAAGTGGTAATTTGGGGAGCAGATCACACACCTACTGCACTGTAGCTCTGGGGGAGGCAGTGAGGTAAGGATGTTAATACTGTGTCCTCCTGCAGTTGTTGCATTTGGCCAGGTTTGCATGAGGGAGATCTCAGAAACTGTCCCAGTTTGAAAGCAAGAAAGAAAGGTAACAGAGCCCATAAATTCAGAGGGACTCTAACAGGAAAGTGCAAAATTTAGAAACAGTTTTAACAACGCTAGTTAAAACCCAGTCTTGAAGCAAGGATCAAGTCAAAAAGATCATACCCATCGCTTAAATCTCTGAATGGATTAGAGAATAAAGGTGTGGTGTCCAGGGGAGCATTTTAATGGGGCGAGAGAGAGAAAGAAAGAGATGAAAGGTTGGGCAGAGCCTACTGCTAATCCTCCTTGGACATGTCGTACTAAAAAAATAATTGTTTTGCAGATTAGCAATTCAGTCAAGAGAAAGAGCAAGGGGAGCAGAGAGAAAGCGAGAGAGAGAAGGAGGAATAAAAGTATGGAAGTCTAGAAAGAAACGATGGTATGGTTCTTGATACATGAAATGGGTTAGAATGAGACAGATGTAAAGCTTCACTAAGTACCCACGGAAGGTGAGCAGCCTAAAAACAGCCTAAGTGTGTCCTGACTGATCCAGAAATGAAGGGAACTCAATAAAAACAGCTGCCCTGGCTTCAGATTAGAGGTGAAATCAGAGTTATTTCCTTCCACAATGTTCTATGGTTGTTTTAATCGTGTTTTCATAGAAATAAAATAATAATACATTAAAATGTAAACTCTGGTGGCTGCTTTGTTCTTTTTTAGGTAAATAACATTCTCCCGAGCGGCATCAGCCCAAGGTCAGGGACACAAGCAGCAACTTGGCATCATGAGAATCTCAACAGGCATCAAAAGAACTTGTCTCTGCTGCCAGTTTCCACAGATCCCCAGGCAAGGGAGCACAAACGCTATTCGGGGGGGAAGAAAGCCTATTTGATAAAATTTGCAAAGGATGGGTCATGTCTGAATTTTTAAATCGCTTATTGTATTTGTTACTGAAAAAATATGTCTGATTTATTATATTTCTCTTATAGTTCAGTTGATTATTTTTTGTATAAAAATAAGCACTGTTATACGTGATGTATAAGGGTTTCTGTTTCTACTTTTAAGCATGTTCATTGAATTCCTTATTGATTCAAATGTGCAGTTATATGCTTGTATGCCCAAGAGAGTATACAAAAGTCAAGTTCATGATTGAGTCTAATATATTAATATGTATGGTAAACAAGTTCATCTCCTTTTCTCAGGGAAGACCAAGTATTTCAATGCAAGAAAAAGAAAAGAAAAAAACACCAAGGTTACAGAGAGCAGAAGGGGATTTTGGATGCCAAGGACTATCAGATTCGAGGCAAGGTCTCAGTGGAATAATTTGGATCTTGATTTTGACTTAGAAAGTAAGGGACCAGTTCTATCCCAACCAATCTAACCCCACTGACCCAGGGAAATCCACTTTTGTCTGGTAAAGAGATGTTATGATAAAAAAATCCTTTGGGAAATTAGATTTCAACCATTTGGCAAAGGTTTCTGGATGGTCTTTATGTCATTATAGTTTACCTATCTAGCTGCAAACTCAAATGGGATATTCATATGTGGGAAAAAATTTTAAGATATCTTCCTTGCCTCAGAGAAATACCTGTAAAGATTAAGTCAATTCTCCTTAGGATCCACTCCAACATGAATGTAGATACAGGACATACATACACACACACACACACACACATGTATGCATGCACACACACTTTGTTATCACCAATCCTATGATTGCAGCCAAATCCAAACATGTCCCAAGGGGGCAACAAAATATCAAGCCCCCAAATAAAAATTTAAAATACAGCAAATACAATTCAGAACATTGCTTGCTTATTATGTTGGCCAAACTCTAGGAAATATGTGCCAGAATGTACTTTGAAGTATTTGGCCGAGGAAGAAAAGAATGTAGCTGTACAGTGGGGCTGAATTTATCAACACGAATACACTGAGCAGAAATCCAGGATCTGATGTCCTTGCCTGGTAGCTGGGAGTGGTTCTAACAGTGTGCTCAGCTGGCTCACAGAACCCTCGCCTCCGTGTCGAGCCACACAGAGTACAGCTGAAGTGTCCAGAATTCCTTGGTGTAACGTAGTGAATGGGCCCAGAAGACTTTGGATGACAGCAATGCTGAAGTGTTTCAATCACATGACCCAGGCCTACTCACTCCCAGACTATGTGCCCCACTGTGATCCAGAAGGCACACCCTTCACTGAGTCCTTTGAGGACAGTGCCAGTATCCATGAAAAGCTCTTTGAGTCATTGATCTGCATAAGTTAGGGATTCCATGGCAAGATACCATCCTGAAATGGGCCTTCTGATTTTCATTGGATTTGAAGGATCCTGGAGTCGCAAATGCCTTCAACTCCAACAGCCAAGTAGGGTACCTTTCCTAATAAGTATCAAGGCCAGCAATCGGATGATCCAGTTCTTTGGCAGTGACCAGGGCATCCACAAACAGATTATATGGATAGCTCGCTGAGATAGTAATGGCTGTTGTTTGTAAGGGAAAATGTTCCAAAGCTAATAAATAGAGTCCTGATGTAACCAACAATAAATGGAGCCCAGACGTGGTAATATCAGTAAATTTTTCAACACATTTTAAGGGTTTCTCCCCCTAGTTTCTGAGCCAAGAACTGAAATGGGTATCTTCAGGAACTGGAAGCCTCCCTGTACTGTCCCACTAGCCTATAAAAATAACTGATAAGATGGAAAAAAAGAAAGTAGGAGTCAATACCTCCTCCTCCTCCTCCTCCTCCTTCTCCTCACCAAAACAGTAAATCCAAAATCCAAAGAGCCAAGAGCTAACTGCTTCCCTGGGGAATATTATAGAGAAAATGTCATCATCCATCATCGAAGATTAAAAAGATGTCAGATTGGTGACCCAATACACCCCATTTAATTCTTACAGCCTGGCCAGTGCAGAACAGGTTTTGGAAACAGAAGTAGGTTATGAGGAGCTGAATCACATGACAATAAAAAGGACTTGTTTGAAAGTTGTCTCCTTGTAGGAGCAAAGCAATAGAGGTCTAGCCCCTGGAAGGTCTTACTCTGGCAAGTGCTTCAATATAGACATGATGCCAGAAGTCAATGTCTGTCACTTGGCAAGAGAACAGTGCAATTTAACAGTCTTGCCCCAAGCTTAAACCAACCATCTGAGTCTACAGAACACTGGCCATCTAACCATTATGCTGGGGCAATACTTTGATGACATCATCTCATGCTCACAGGACCTGGGGAGCAGAAAATAGCAGGTGCTTTCAATGCCTTAGAAAAAGATACAGGTGCTAGAGAGCAGCGAATAGATCCTATAGGATTAAGGAGGCCCAATAACTCAGTGAAGAAGGTAAATCAGGTTTCATTGGCGTTAGGGGTGTTGGGTATCCCTTTAAAGGAAAAGACAAGCTTCTCACCCCACCAATAGGAAAAGGGGCACAGTATACTGTGTATCTCTTCAATATGGAAGGCAAAATAAGTCACATTTGGGGAGATGCGTTGATACATTTACCAAGGGACCTGATAGCCACTGGCCTTGAGCGAGGCAAAGGGCAAGATAATGTTCTCTGGCTGGATAGACAGTAGAGCCAGGAGTTCTGCCATCAACTTAGGACCCAATGATGTTGGGAAACTTGAAGGGCCACAGGTAGGTCAGGACGTTGTGTGGAGACTGTAACATGCTCCTCAGGGAGACCAGAGGGGAGGGCCTTCTTTAGAAGCTCATGGCTTCCTATTAAGCCCAGAGTCAGAGTGAATAACTTACATAGGACACAGGTGACCACAAGAGCTAAGTTGTACATATGACCAGGGTGGCATAAATTCTCGCCTATCCAGCTTCAAGTGCAAAAGATATACAGGTCCCAAGTGTGGGAGACACAAGGAAACCTGAACAGGTCGCTGATCCCCACCCTCCTGCAGCCTGCCTACACCTGCGGCTGTGCCTGCTCTTTTAACCCTCGTGGTAACTTCTGGTCAAGATGGCAGGGAGGTAAACGCTGAACTCGCCTCCTCCCACCACCACATCAAAATTACAACTAAATTATAGAACAATAATCCTTGAGAACTGCCTGAACAATCCTCATGGTAAGAATATATCAAACATTTCTTCTGAACATTCAGCACACATTATAGTAAAAGGATTAATATGGTTTTGTCATATTCCACAACATCTACAAGCAGCAGACATTATATAATGAAAGATTTGGTTATGGTGCCCTAAAGAACTCAACCTTGCAAAGATGCATTAAATGCTCTGAAATAGAAGCGAGTTTGTGGGAAATAACAAAAGGTGCCACAAATGGGAAGCCAACAATTTCAGGCTCCTCCTGAATGGGGTAAAAATGAGGGAAAGAATGTGGTGGTACTAGTGATTATTTCTGCCTAGCAAAAATAATAGATAGGCAGGAACTATCTGGTGGGACAGGACAAGAGTTTGGCTGGAACCCAGTACATCATCTGTGGAACCCCCTTCCCCCACCTTATACAATCATATCCTGGGGAAATGATCATTAATAAACCTACTCTGTGCCAGGCACTGTAATAGGCACTTGGAATATAGAAATTTTTTAAAAGGCAAGATAAGGTTTATCCTGGTCCCCAAGCAGTTGAGGTAATGGATTATTAAAAGGGTTGTGGAGAAGGCAAGTCATTAATTCTAACTACAGCCTCTCAGCCAGGGGCACAAATCCTTTCCTCTCTTTTCCTCTCCTATTGTCCCATTACTGTGTACAAGTTTTACTGGTGATGCTTCTTTTCTTTCTTCCAGTTCAATTCATACCATCTACCTGAGGCTGGTACCTATGTTGGCAGTTTTTCACTCTGCATTTCCTAGAATAGAAACATGAGTCCATTCCTGAAAGAAATCATTTCTTGTTTTCATGGAATCTGAAATGAAAATTTTTTATTCCATTTATTTGACTGGAGTAATAATCTGGCCACTCAGTGTATATCATATATAATAAAAGGCTAATATGCAAATTGTCCCCTCAGCCAGTGTCCTCTAGACAATAAGCGTGAATAAATTTTAAATTGTGGGCTTCATATAAGAGATGTTAAATATCCACAACCATAAAATTCATTATAAACTAGATTTCTTCTGTGTATCATGTAGAAATTCTAGTCACTATTAAAGGCTAATTGGTTTAATTGCTTAGCAGCTAAATGTGTTCTTTCTTTTTCCAAATCTTTACTTTTCCTAATTTTTATCTTTCACTAACAGCATTCTGTAGTTTTTATTATGCTGTATGCCCTTGCTTCTTCATTGTTTATAGTAAATATGATAGGATAGGAAATAATCACACCATCATACTTGCCAGTATAAAACCATGGCAATGCACCCATGCCCAACTAGAAACTCCTGGCTGTTACCATCAGTCAAAACCGAAGGACATTAATTCTGCATCACAGACCCTGAACATGAAGGGGGCTTGAACCCCTATCCCACCAAATTCTCTCAGCTTCTCGAAAGATACCCAACCCTTCAAGATTCCATCTTACATGTCTTTCAGGATCAGATCATACATCATATATACATATTGCCTAAGTAGCAAGACGTAGTGAGAGCTCATAGGCTTTTGATGTCAGTAAATAGCTCACACAGGTTGCACCCATATGGCCTTATTCTGATGAACGCTTCAGGCAGGCTTGCCTCTGTATGGCTTTTTGAAGTCCGCAGTTCCTAAAAGCTCTCTCTACGGTGTGAACAAGTCTTAATTTGTAGTGCTTTTCATTCAAGAAATGCAAAGTCCTTTCTTCTCATCAGCTGTCATTTCCTTTCTAAAAATAACATTGTTATAATATTTGTATAGAACAGCTATACAATATGTCAAGCTTTAGTGTCACACACACACACACACACACACACACACACACACTGAGTGGTCATATTATTATGATCTGGAGATTGTTTACAGATCATAATAATCTGGCCACTCAGTGTATATGCCTTAAAAAATTCTGTACACTCTTTTACTTACATTGTAACTTCCAAAATTTTACCCTAAAAAAAAAAATTACCCTGAAAGATGATGTCAGACATACATGTGCATAATCATTTGAATGCAACATGTTCACAATCTTAAAAAATTAGAATGGGGAGAAACCAAGATGGTGGCATAGGTAAACACCTGAACTGCCTCGCACAACAATTTCAAAACTACAACTAAAAGACAAAACGGACATCATCCAGAACCACAGGAAATTTGTCCAGAACCACAGGAAATTCTACAACTAGAAGGAAAGAGTAAAGCACACTGAGACTCACAGGAACTGCAGAAGGCAGAGGTATGGAGTGGCACGCACAGAGGGCTGCTGACAACTGAGTATGTGGCTGGCTTTCTCAATCGGGAGGGAGACAAAAGCTCCCAACTGCTCTGAACTCCAGTTCTGGGTGAGACTCTAGGGACCCAGACTCATACGGGGAGAAACTGGACTGTCTGGCAGAGGGCGAAACTCGAGGGTGGCTTTCTCAGAGGTGCTTGCAGCAATTACTGCCAGACACTGAGACCCAGGGGCCTCTTAGGGCAGGGCTGACAGGAAGCCATTGCTGTCTGCTCCACCTTAAGATCCTGCCCCATGAAACCATTGCTGTTTGCTCCGCTCCGAGACTTCGTCCCATCCAAGCTGAGCACAGAGGCTTTTGCATATGGCCTGATCCTAAATGGCCTGGTCCTTTTGAGTTCTAAACTTATCTAACAAATAACAGCTGAATCAGGGAGACCCAGAATATCCAAAAGAAGGCCCAAGGCCCCAAAGCAGCTTGCATTGCTTCACAGCTGGGCCTCATTTGGGCACCTCCAAAACCCAAACAAAGAAGAGGTATTTGAAAATCTTTCAGTATCTCCTGCTGGGTGGCCTAAGGTAGAGGCTAAATTAGTATCTCCTTGGAGATCCAAGAGCCAGTATACCCAGGGGTCAGAGAGGGACCATCCAGATTACAACTTTTCAGATCCATAAGAGACACACTCAGGGGGCAGACTCAGTGAACATCAAAGCCCCACTGAAGCAAGTCTTGTCTCATAAGGATGTCTCCAGCACAGAAGTTCTCCCAGCATAGACACAGCTGATCCTCACAGCCAATTGGCCTGGAGTTCAATTCCTTCCAGTAATATCAACAACAATCAAGGCTTAACTACAACAAGACTATGCACCTGGCCCACAAAGGGGTACACCAAGAGAGTCCACCTCAGGTAATTGGGGAGGTTGAGCCATTGGGCCATATAGGTCACCTAGCACACAAAGCCACTCTATCAACTCAGAGAAGCAGCTAAAATGCAGAGACAAAGAAACAGGTCACAAATAAAAGAAATGGAGGAAAGAACTTGATATAGAGTTCAAAACCATGGTTAAAAGGTTTTTCAAGAATTTTCTAGAAAAGGCTGATAAATTTAGTGAGACCCTTTAGGATATGAAAAAGGACCAACTAGAAATTAAGCATACACTGATTGAAATAAAAAATAATATACAGAGATCCAACATGCACCCTGACCAGGAATCTAACTGGCAACCAGGATATGTGCCCTGACAGGGAATCACATCCACCGCCATTTGGTGTATGGGATGATGATCCAACCAACTGAGCCACCTGACCGAGGCTAAAACATAATTTTAAAAAATAACTACCACTGCATACTCTCTCTCAGCCTGGACACATTCAAAAAATGCCTTATATTCAGTAAGAACTCAGTGCCTGAGTAACGATATTGAAATAAAACTCTTTCAAAATATAGTCTTTTATAGTTAACAGAGCAATATCTTGCTGATGACATTTTTAACTTTGTAAGCTTATTAAATTACCTAAGTTAATCTATGAATTAACCTGCCCCACAGATTGATTAAAAGCTATTCTCAGAAAATATCAAATGGCAACCAAACCAGTGCCTAAGGGATGATTAAACCACCTCTTACAAACACTAGCCCTCCTCCAGGTGTGAGGGAATTCAATATAATTAAACTGAAATATAGGGCTTGCTCTCTAAAGGCTTAGAGTACAATTAAATAAATAACATACATATACAATGAAATAAATCATGAACAAAACCCATATCCATTAATACGTGTGTTAAAGTACATGGAAGAGATGCGGAGAGAACAAGACAATATATATTAAGACTCATTGCCAAAACCAGTTTGGCTCAGTGGATAGAGCATCAGCCTGTGGACTGAAAAGTCCCAGGTTCGATTCTGGTCAAGGGCATGTATCTTGGTTGCAGGCACATCCCCAGTAGGAGGCGTGCAGGAGGCAGCTGATCGATGTCTCTCTCATCGATGTTTCTAATTTTCTATCCCTCTCCCTTCCTCTCTGTAAAAAATCAATAAAATATATTTTTTTTAAAAAAGACTCATTTGCGTTGTGTCAACAAACTTGGAAGAATTTGAAGAAGGAAATTATCAGTGTATAGATATCCTGAACAAGGCCTCTTTGGATGTTGGCAAAAGAGGACTGGGGAAGGCCTTCCAGTTCATGTAAATACATTTTTTTAAAGCCTGAAGGTAGGCTGAGCACAGGGGGGCTAAGAAATAGGCAGTCGACCAACCTGATGAAGAAACTAGTATTTGTTGAGGACTGAAAGTTCATAATGACTTTTTTTTCATGACGACTGCATAGTAATGTTTGAAAATAAATTCATCTCTGCCATAGAATTTAAAAGGGAGAAAGTCAGTGACTTAACTAGGGAGGAGCACTTAATTAAAAAATGCAAAGTATTCATAATTATTTACCTAAGTCCAGCTTAGTTAACCAACAGTTATTTGAATAACTAGCTCTTATTCAAACCTTAAAACATGGACCTGGAGTGAGGTCCAAACATGATGAATAGACATGCATCCCCTCTCTGCCCCATTCTCAATTATATAGCTTACCCCTACTCAAGGTTACCAACTTATGTGCATTGGTAACCGGGTACTTTTACTTTCAGGCAAGGGTGGAGGAGAAAAAAGTGAGGTGGGAGGGGGAATGGAGTGGGAAGTGTGGCTCTGTTCCCCAGTAATTCGTGTAATTTCTGCAGCAGCAGCTGGCCAGGCATTAGAAGGAGACGATAGGAACCAGGCTCTGAGGACCTGGAAGACATTCAAGCTTTTCTGTTGTGATGATTCGATCATCATTTTGAAGTCTGACATATGGTAAACTCAATAAATGTTTTTCATGATAGAAAAATTAGGTTTTGAGAAAGAATGTTTTCTTTGTTTTGCCTGTGAATAAGCAAATGTGAAAACTGAAAGATATCTATAGACCTCCTTACCTTATAGAATATTGCCTTTCTAAGATCCATACATAATTTAAGATGTGTGGACAGTCACAGAAGATCCTTGGCTCTTGCCTCCTCAGGACTATTTTATTTATTTACTTACTTACTTACTTACTTACTTACTTATTGATTGCAGAGAAGAAGGGAGAGGGAGAAAGAGAAACATCAACAATGAGAGAGAATCTTTGATCAGCTGACTCCTGCACACACCCTACTGGGGATCAAGCCCACAACCGGGGCATGTGCCAAGACTAGAAATCAAACCGGTGACCTCTTGGTTTATATGTCAATGCTCAATCACTGAGCCACACCAGCCATATTTTTTTCTTTTAACTTCTTATTCAGAGAAATTTTAATTGTTTCTGCCTCTGGAGGGAAAAGCCTGCAAAGTTGAAAATTTTTGCTTAAAAAAAATGAAAGAAAATATTAAAAAGGGGGAAATATTATTGGGATTACTGTTCCCAATATCTCAGATTATCACATGGAGAGTCCAAGGAAAACATTCTGGAGAGAGCTCAACTTTTTAACATCAGCTCTTGGAAATCATTAAAAAGTAAACTGCAATAATAAAAGATGTTGATTTAGGACAATATCCACAGTGTTGTGTAATGCTTCCAACAGATTCATAGCCATGACATGTGAAAAAAAAAAAGTAATTACTCAGCTTCATAAAAGAATCTCAAGACTTTGAAAATGACAATCAGACTTCAACTTGCAACATATAATCTCTAATGAATAGACGTTTTGTCATTTTCTGACCCCTATAGAATCAAAAATAAAATTTCCTCGCTATGCAATGCAGGATGTTATATTCTCATTTATTCCTATCTAGTTCCACCTGTAGGGATCGACTCCTGTTATGCTTAAATTTCTCTACTCAAAGGCATGCATTTAGAATAAAAACAAGCTTCCTGTTTCTCACCAGCATGCCAATTAAATCTTCCACACTAAATGGAAGGTGGTGATCTGGGCCTTTTAAAGGTTGTAGGGAGATTCAGGCAACTTTTTTTTTTTTAACTTGCCTTATTATTTAAGCATCACAATGGTTGTTCTGTGACATGAATTTTAGGAATCTCTGTTACACTTATCCATAAGTCTATTTTACCCCCTTCTTCTATATTCTAAAGAAGGGCATCTTGATCACTGGAATGGGTTACTCTCATAGCATTTTGGCACAAGACTAGAAACTAACTATCCTAATTTTTTTTTAAGGATAGTCTGAGAAACATTCACTAATTAATCCTACAGGATACAAGTAAAGAAAAAAGAAAAGAATGGGTAGGCAAATAAGAATGGAAAATGCTACAAGTTATAGCACACTGACCGCACATTAAAAAGTATGAGAAATACTCCTTAAAGAACACAACTTTTTTAATTTGTAAATTTTTCTTTAGTACAAAACCCTTTTGACACAGAACATCTATAAACATTCTAAACATTGGTCGCTCGGGGCCGGCCCATGGGGCAATGCTGGGGTAAGAGCTGTTAGGCAGAGGTTGTATGGATGATATTTCAGAGTTCTCCTAGGCTGTGACCCAGGATCCTCTGATTTATGGTGTTCTAGGACTTTCAGGAAGGAACGCGCTTTTATGTTATTTTGTAGTGAACTTTCTGGATCATTAAGTAACTCTCAACAACAGTTCATTTGTATTCCATATCTATTTCAAGCAAACCATTTATTAAGCTCATTCTAAGTGGTAAATTACTACAACAATCATGTGTGGCCAGCACTATCATTATTTCATTTACAAATGAGCAAACGGGTTTCAAAAAGATTAATTAACTTGTACAAGTTCCTGTTGCTACTAAGGAGCAGAACTAAAGTCTGTCTGTTTCAGAAGTCAGTGTGCTTTCTAATACCTTAGAATGCAGTGAGTATTGACATTAATATTAATATTTTGAGAACTTGTTATGTGGTTTTCAACTCCTGTGTTCAGCCCTAGGGATTCAATCTCCAGCAAAAATGTACAAGACTCTTGCCATCATGGAATATGGAGGCCAAGGATGAGACCAACATTAGTCAAATAATCATGAATATGAATGAGCAAGTCACTGTGTTAGTGATTCAAGGAAGTACAGAGACTAGGCATTCCCTTTTTAACATTTAGTTGAGTGATTTTTTTAAAAAATATATTTTATTGATTTTTCACAGAGAGGAAGGGAGAGGGTTAGAAAGTCAGAAACATCGATGAGAGAGAGACATCCATCAGCCACCTCCTGCACACCCCACAGTGGAGATGTGCCCGCAAGCAAGGTACATGCCCCCGACCAGAATCGAACCCGGGATCCCTCAGTCCGCAGGCCGACGCTCTAACCACTGAGCCAAACCGGTCTCGGCTAGTTGAGTAATTTTTTGAAATGAGAAGTTAAATAATAAAACATAGTAACAAATATTAATATAAATTAAAAATACAGTTAGTACAAAGGAGGGGATACATGACTGTCAGAATCGAAATTGACTATAGGATCAGAGCTCCCAGATATTAATAAAAATTTTAGGAGAACATTGAACAAAGAAGGTAGCGACAGGGACCTGGGGCATATTTAGCTAAACCTCGAAGACAAGGTTCCTTAGCTGAGAAAACCCAATACTACATGTCAGACACTGTTACATTTGGAACAAACTATAGAGCAAGCATGCAATCTCGCAGAAAAATGCCAGAGGGAGGTCACTCATTTCTCAGAGTTGGTGAAAGTTCTGATCGTTAGAAAGAGTTTGTTCCCATGATCTAAAATTCAGCCACATTCCTTGGCTGAGGGGCATCTGAGAGCCTGGTGTTGTCACTTACAGTTTCTTCTGGATTCTTTCAAAATACAACTGCCGTTCACCCAAACTGTGTAGCCAGTGAAGCTGTCTGTGCTTCTCTATCTGTATTTCAATCCAAGAAACTCACTACTTAACCAAACAAAAGCCAAGATGTACAAGATGAAAATCATAATAAAGGGGAAGAAGAATGGAAAAGAGAAATACAGTAAGAGAGAAAGGGGTGAGAGTAGCTAAAACAAAGTACTTCCTAAAACACAAATATTGGTAACTTTTTATAAAAATACATAGGATTTCCATTAACAGCATATAGAAGACTAAAAGCCACTGGCCACAAAACACCTGCAAATGCTATATAAAATAGTTTAAACACGTGTAAATGCATTGCTGAGGTTGTAAGAAAAGAAGACAAATCTCCAGATGTGAAAAATAAAGTAAAATCATGGATATGAAGGCCAAACCCAGCAGTTGCCTATTCTGGTAAACATGAACTTTCAGTTTTAATAGGTGGCCTTTTGCAAAGAGACAGTAAATTAATAAAGATAAGAGAAAGTAAACACAAATTGGGGGGTGGGATGGTGAAGAGAACCACAAATCAAAACAGACTTCTCAATTATGTCCAAATAGGTATGGAAACATAGATGAGTTGAATTGCTTTCTAAAAGAGTCAAAAAGCAGTAATTTCCATTAAATCAATGACAAGACTAGGCTGTTAACTATCCCCACAACTGCTTAGTATTGTTCTTGACCTACTAACCAAGGCAATTAAATAAAAGAAAGAAATACCATGTATGAACAATAGGAAGAAGGAGGTACATTTCCATTCTCTTAAAATTACATGCTTATAAACCTGGAAAATCTAAGATAACCCACTTCAAAACTACTACATTGCAAAAAAACATGAGAATTCCTAAAGATAACTGAGTTCAAAATTAATTTTAAAAAAACAACAGAAGACACTCTAGAGAAGAAGACATACTCACACTAAAAAAGTATAAAAAAGACAAATTAGAAATAAACTTAATCCAAATGTAAAAACGCTATGTGAAGACATATTTTAAACATTATGAAGAAATACAGCTTTAGGCCTTAGTAAATGACCAATCTTAGTCATTCCTACTAAGGCCAACATACTGATAGAAAAAAAAATGGGCAGAGAATATAAACAGATAAATTGTAATATAATAGAAATGGCTCAAGCATTTAAAAGATATTGAACTCCACTCATAGTAAAAGAACTTCTACATAAAACTATGAAATCATTTATTACCTTTTTTTATGAACTTACTAAATCTCCATAAAGCAAAACATTTGACAATTTTTGGGTGAAAATAGAGACAAACAGGCCCTTATCCTTCTCACTGTTGCAAAACTAGTGTGACTTTTATTATGATAGCTTAACACTGTCCACCAAATTTTAAAAGGCACAGTCCCATTGTGCCAACAACCTTTCATCTATAAATTTGTCCTTGCAAATACTCTAAAATGAATTCACATTGTAGATGCAAAGCTATTTCTTGAGCATGAGCAAAAGATCAAGAAAGAGACTAAACTTCACAGATAAGAAAAAGCTAAAGGAGTTCATCAACTCCAAACCAGTATTATATGAAATGCTGAAAGGTACTCTTTTAAAAGAGGAAGAAGAAAAAGGTAAAAGACAAAAAATTATGAACAACAAATACATATCTATCAACAAGTGAATCTAAAAATTAAGTGAATTAAAAATTTGATCAACAGAATAAACTGGTGAATATAATAGAATCAGGAGCACAGAAAGGGAGTGGACTGATAATTGTCATGGGGAAAGGGGTGAGGGGTGTACAGGGAGAGACTGGACAAAAATCATATACCTATTGATGAGGTCAATAGGAGGGAGGGAAGGGTAGAAGGAAGGGTAGGAGCTGGGTGGAGGGGAGCTATAGAGGGGAAAAGAGAAACAAATGTAATAATCTGAATAATAAAGATTTAATTTAAAAAAAAAAGAAAGAGACTAAAGCTAACCCATTGATAGGGGACTGGTACATCTTGGTACATACATATAACAGATTAATTAACAGCCACTAAAAAGTAACACTCTACAGGTTCTGAAACTGAACATTCCCCAATAAATATTGTTTATTGACATAGATGGAGAATTGTGCTATCCACTATTTGAGTGAAACATAGAATATGTATATATTAATATATCTCTAAGCATAGGCTCCTTGGAAGGACATATAATAAACTGATTTCAGTTAACTTGGCAAGAGTAAGTAGAAAACTTTTCACTTGTATCTCTTTTTGAAACTCTTGAATTTATGTACCAACTATATGCATTAATTATTCAAAACTTAATTTTTAAAGGTAATACAAATAGTCACAACACTCAAAAAATAAAGTTTGCTATGCCATATAAGCTTGATAACATGTACAGTTTAAAGAATCATGTGAAAGACCTGTAGGATTGTTCCCTAAAATTCAAGTATTACACATTTTTTTAAATAGCAGCAACAAAAAGAGAAGTTTATTTTTGCCAACTGGAGGGTTGAAAATAACATCCTATCTAATAAAAGAGTAATATGCAAATTAACCATCACTCTGCTATACCCACAAGCCACACCCACCAGCTAATCAGGAACGAGTATGCAAATTAACCCAACCAAGATGGCTGCGGCCACAGAGCCAGCAGGAGGCTTGGGTTTCCCCGGCAATGGAGGAAGCCAAGCTTTCCACACACCCTGGCAGGCCCAGGCCCCCACTCCAGGCTACAAAGTTTCAATTATAGAAGATAAATAAATCCCAACAAAAATGGCTGTGGCCATGGAGCTGGAGAGAGCAGGAAACTTTAGTTGCCCCCAGGGATGGAGGAAGCATAGCTTCTGCAGCCCTGGACTGCCTTGGTCTGTGCTTAAGGCTTCAAAGTTTCAATTATAGAAGATAAATAAATCCCAGATACCAGGGCCTCTGCTTGGGTCACTGGGGGTTGTGGCCAGCCTGCAAACTACCACAAGTACCTCACCCAGGCTGCCCTATACCCCAAGGGAACCCCCACCCTGCTCTGGGACACCCTTCAGGGCAAACCAGCTGGCCCCAACTTGTGCACCAGGCCTCTATCCTATCTAATAAAATAGTAATATGCAAATTGACAATCACTCCAACACACAAGATGGCTGCCACAAGATGGCCTGTAGGAGAGGGGGTGACCAGGCCTGCAGAGAGGGCAGTTAGGGGTGACCAGGCCTGCAGGGGAGGGCAATTAGGGTCAAAGAGGCTGGCAGGGGAGCAGTTAGGCATCAATTAGGCTGGCAGGGGAGTGGTGAGCCTATTGATAGGCTCGGGCCTAAATGAGCAGTGGGCTATCCCATGAGGGATCCCAGATTGGAGAGAGTGCCGGCTGGGTTGAGGGACACACCTCCTCTAGCACTACTTTCATGCACTGGGCCTCTAGTTACCATTATAAGCAGATTTTGAAAAGTAAAATCTACATGAAAGGAAATAAATTCATTTGCTCTTTTGTTAAAGCCACATTGAGTATAATTTTGCAATAATTGTTCTAATAAGATTCTTAAGAAGAATTTAGTAAATCACATAAAAGAGCAAAATTATTTTAATTTTGGTGCTTTTTGAAAAATCTTACAGGTCTTTAGAAAATACACATTACAAGAAAAATATGTATTACTAGAGGCCCTGAGCATGAAATTCATGCCTAAATGGGCAGACATCCCTCTCACAATCCAGTTCTGCTGGCTCCCAACTGCTCACCTGCCTACCTTTCTGATTGCCCCTAACTGCTTCTGCCTGCCAGCCTGATCACCCCCTAACCACTCCCCTGCCAGCCTATTGATGCCTAACTGATCCCCTGCCAGCCTGTTTGCCCCTAACTGCCCTCCCCTGAAAGCCTGGTCACCCCTAACTGCCCTCCCCTGCAGGCCTGGGTCCTCCCCAACTGCCCTTCCCTGCAGGCCCGGTTGTCCCTAACTTCCCTCCTCTGCCAGTCTATTCACCCCTAACTCCCCTTCCCTACAGGCTTTATTGTACCCCAACTGCCCTCCCTTTCAGGCCTGGTCCCTCCTAACTTCCCTCCCCTCCTGGCCATCTTGTGGTGGCCATCTTGTGTCCACATGGGAGCAGGATCTCTTGACCACATGGGTCAGTCATCTTGTGTGTTGGAGTGATGGTCAATCTGCATATTACTCTTTTATTAGATAGGATAGAGGCCTGGCGCACGAGTGGTGGTCAGCTGGTTTGCCCTGAAGGGTGTCCTAGATCAGGGTGGGTGTTCCCTTGGGGCATGGGGTGGTCTGAGCGAGGGGCATGTGGTGGTTTGCAGGCCAGCCAACCCCTCCTTCCCCCCCCCCCCAGTGATCCTAATGGAGGCCCGGGTATCTGGGATTTATTTATCTTCTACAATTGAAACTTTGTAGCCTGGAGCTGAGCCAAGCCTTCTGCTTGCTCTGTGGCAGCAGCCACTGAAACAGAGGCCTGGGCCGGCCAGGGTGTGTGGAAAGCTTGGCTTCCTCCATTGCCGAGGGCTACCCAAGCCTCCCTTTTGCTCTCTCTGTGGCTGTAGCCTTCTTGGTTAGCTTAATTTGCATACTTACTCCTGATTGACTTGTGGGCATGGCTTGTGGGTACAGCGGAGTTACTGTCAATTTGCATATTCCTCGTTTATTAGATAGGATTCCACCCAATTACCAATTAAGATGTTTCATATGTACTGGAGTGTAACACCTCTATATTCATTAACAAAAATTCCTGTAAATCTGTTTTAGCAATTAAGATGTGAACAATTTTATGAGTTGATCATAATCATATTCATGATGATCATTTTAGTAGAAAATTTTTTATTTTTTTCTATATAAATGCCTGAGGAAATGGGTGGCAATTTATTTTAATATGTGATAATCCTCAAAGCTCACTATATCAAGAATAAACATTAAAATATAATAAACTCTGTTAAGGTAATGTTTGGGAGATCTAATGAAATTATAAAATTTCTTAAGGAGAAAAACACAGCTGTGTTACTATTCACTTAAAATTATAAAAATATCATATGGAAAATATTTATTAAAAATCACAATATAAAAAAATAAAAACACACTATAAATAGATTTTAATTAAATGTTTCACTAGACTTATTTCCAGAATTTCATTCTTTTACTAATGGCCCAGTGCATGTAATTCCTGCACATTAAAAAGGGATTAGAGAAAATAATTTAATATTGCTATTGGTTCTTTCTCTATAATAGAAGTGTCAGAAATGAAAGAAAATTAGTAAAATGTATATGAAAACCTTCCTCCTGTCAGAGTCTGGGGTGCACCATGGGACCCAGAGTCAAGTCCCCACCCACCCACACGTGCCTCAAAATTACACGAGACCCAGACCCGGCTGTTAGATCCAGACCCAGCCAGTCCCACCCTTGTCAAGCCCCGCTGGGCAGGGGAATGTAGCCTCAGGTCCCTTGGCCCGATGCCAGGATGCAGTGCATGGCCTGAGGTCTCCCAGCCCAGACAGGGGCAGGGGGGTGTGCCTTGAGATCCCCTGTCAAGCCCTGCTGGGTGGGGGAGGGCAGGGCGTAGCCTCAGGTCCCTGCTGATTGCTTGTTAAATCTCCTTATGGGAACTTGCCCTCAGCTGTGGGGGCAGCCATCTTTGTGACCGAGTGATGGTCAATTAGCATATTTCCTTTTTATTAGATAAGATTTCCTATTTCAGTTTTTGCTGTGAAAGATCTCAAAAAAATGGAAATAAAACTCTGGTGGATATGACAACATCTTCCCCTGACCCCAACCTCTAAAAGCATACTTTGGTACACAATCCTTAAGAATGTCCATGTAAATAACCAAAAAATACACCAACAATTGAGATGTATCAACCCAGTGTGCATAATGAGCATCACCTGTGGACTTAATATTATATCACTAGAGGCCCAGTACACAAAATTTGTGTATGAAGGGGAGGGTTCCCTTAGCCCAGTCTACACCTTCTCCAATCAGAGACCCTTTAAGGGATTTCCAACTGCCAGTTTAGGTCCTCTCACAATCTGGGACCCCTGGCTCCTAACCTGCCTGCCTGCTTGATCACCCCTAACTGCTCTCCCCTGCCAGCCTGGTTGCCCCCAACTGCCCTCCCCTGCCAGCCTGGTTGCCCCCAACTGCCCTCCCCTGCCAGCCAATTTGGTTCCAATTGGTCAGTTTCTATGCCTGTCAGTGTCAAAAGCTACACCTCCTAGGCAGCCATTGGCACCTCACAGTTGACCCAGATTTGGTTCTGATTGGTCAGTTTCTATCCCTGTCAGCATCAAAACCTCTGCCTCCTAGGCAGCCATTGGTTCCTTACACTTCACCCAGATTCAGTAATGATTGGTATGTTTCTATGCCAGTCAGTGTCTCTGGGCCTATCAACAGGGCCTGATTAGAAAAGCAGGACTTATCAGCAGCCCTGGTGGAGGCCTGGAGAGAAATGGAGGCAAGGCTGCTGGCTAGACTGGGAGAGAAAGAGAGAGGCAAGTGCTGGTCAAAAGTTGCCACAGAGACAACGGATCAGTTCCTGCTTCTCTCTTCAGGCCTCTCCCTGGCCCTAATTCACAGCCTCTGTAGTCAGTGCTGAGGCTGACTGCAGGACTGACTTCCAGTTGGTCTAGCTTCAGTGGTTACCAGTCATTACGACCCAGGGTTTTTATATATTAGGATGGTCACTGCTATAAAAAATAACTGTAACCAAGTGTGAAACACACAAACACACCTGCAAAAATAATATGAGAATTTAGGAGTAAAGACTGAATGGGGGATGCTACAGATTCAAAATGTCATGAGTCTAGAGGAGAGGGACATCAAAGAGGACCACATAACCTGCAAAGGCCTCAAGCCACAGAAGAATGCTTTTCATTAAAAAGTTTGACCTCAGTATAAAGATAAGAAGGTAGAAATGTATGGGCCAAGACAGAAATTAGCTGGATATGTGTGAAAGGTATGTGTTGAAAAACAGGAGAAAGTGAAGCAAGACAAGTAGGCAGAAGAGAGATGAGGGGGCTCAACAAATGAAGAAACCGTCCCAAGACCACACAGCGAGGGAGAGCCCAGGCCAGGATGCAGTCCACCAAAATGGTTGCATTATCTGTTCACAACCCTCTCTTCAGATATATCTTCCCAAATTGACATGGTAGGGAAAAAAATTACTTCCCAAACCAACAGCTGCTTGGGTGGCTTAGTGATTCTATCATCATGAGAAAGCATCTTCTTCAACTGTATTCTCATGAGATGACTTTTTGCCAATCAGAACTTCCTCCAGCAGTTTCCCACTGGGCAAAAACACTCTTTTGTTACCTCATTTTTTTAAAAATATATTTTCATTGATGAGAGGGAGAAAGAGAGAGAGGGGACAGGGGATTGGCTGCCTCCTGCACACCACCTACTGGAGATAAAGCCCAAAACCCAGGCATGTACCCTGACCGGAAATTGAACCAGTGACCTTCTGGTGCATGGAACAACACTCAACCAACTGAGCTGCACTGGCCAGGGCTGCCACCTCCTCATCTCTCCCTCTTGAGAGCCTGTTCCTTCCGCCTGGCTTCTGAACAAATTCTACCTCCCCTTCAATAACAAAGTCCCAGATCGTTCTGCTGTCTATCTCACATCCTCCAAACCCACACTCATGTCTCCTTTCTTGGAATCTTTTTAGCATTTACAATTTATACCACATGATTGAGCTCTTAATTATATACCATCTTCTTTGTTCTATAATTTTTATGTCACTCTGAAATACAGTATCTTATTAAAAGCACCATATGTACAGGAACTACATGATATTTTATTCTGTCTGTTATAGCTCTAGATACATATTATCTTTATGACTCTCGACCCTTCTCCTTGAATACAGCTTTACTTAAATGGTTCCACAGGTCAGAAATACTGATGACTAACATGGGCAGTGTCTTCAACATCCTCTCCTGGGAGACAAACTGAATAGGACATGCAACTAAGAACATCTTGTAAATTTCCAAGTCGCTTAACCTTTCGGCAATGATCTCACTGAACACAAAGTCAGATACTACAAAGAGCTAAAGTAATAAAGATGGGTTTTTTCCTCTGCTCATTTTTCCATTTGAAAAAAAAAATATAGAAGTGAATTATGGGTTTGAAAATCTGAGATGCTCAATACACCCTCTTCAGAAAAATAAGCATATTAAAATGCAATGTTTACTTTAACGTTTTCTCCTAGCAGCATACGAAATTTAAAATCCAGATGAGTCACAAGTTTATCTTTATGTTTAATTCAGGGACCAGAACTAGTCAAAGGTCAGCTAAGAGTTGAGCAGCTACGAATTGATATGCAAAACGGTGTTTAACAGCTTGTAAAGCTCCTTAGAGTGAAGTAGTTTCAAGGTTACTCAGCAATGCATTGATTCGATAGTTGGATAGTTCAAGTTTAAAGTATTTCTTTAGGAAAAAATGTTAATTATTGCCATTCTTGCTAAGTGATTTGTAAAGTACCTTTCTATTTGGTCTTGTAATGATTCTTGCACGTATACATGGATGGTGGAAAGATGATTTCAAAGGGGGATTATACTGGTAACAGGTGTTTCCTTAAAACTCTACCATTTAGGAATGACATTTAACATATTCTTAGGGGCCCATGAATTCTCCACTTTGTCCCCAGATGGTAATTTGATTCATCAGGAGTTCCAGGAAGATTATCATATACAAGAGCATTCCTCTTCCTCACCCCACAGAGCACTCTGGAGGGTCTTCAGGCCACTGCAAACAAAGTGCACTCAGAGGCACCTGATATCCTGTAACTACAAAGGCTACGCCTGGAATTAACCTGGTCCCAGCACCTAATTATTGATTAGGTGACTCCCAGAACAGTAGGGCTTGGGCAGTAGATGAGGTATTGAAAAAGAGAATACAAGAAAAATACATAAGTAATCATGGCATAAAAATATCAAGGAATAGTCTTAAAAAATAAGGAAATCCTGTCATTTGCAAACAACAAGATGAACAGGTTAGAAATTATGCTAAGTTGCCTTAACTGGTTTGGCTCAGTGGATAGAGCATAGGCCTTTGGACTGGAGGAGTCCAGGGTTCAATTCCAGTAGGCGGCATGAGGGAGACAGCCAATCAACGATTCTCATCATTATTTCTCTCTCTCTATCACCATCTTCCCTCTTCTCTGAAATCAATAAAAATATATTTTTTTAAAAAAGAAATTATGTTAAGTGAAATAAGCCAGAAAGACAAAAACTGCACGATAGCACTTGTATGTAAAATCTAAAACAATTCTTTTTTTTTAATTGAACTCACAGAAACAGAGTAGAATGGTGGTTGCCATGGGCTAGGGATGAGGAAAAGAGGATAAATAAGTTCTGTGAGACCAATGGATAGCATGGTAACTACAGTTGGTAAACTGTATTAAATACTTGAAATTTGCTAAGACAATAAGTACTGTGTTTTAACACACACCCAAAAAGGTAAATACATATGGATATACTAGAGGCCTAGTGCACTAAGTTCATGCACTGAGGGTGAGGGTCCCTCAGCCTGGCCTGTGCCCTTGCACAGTCCAGGACCCCTCGCTTCTGACTGCCCACCTACTTGCTGCTTCTTACCACTCGGCTTGCTGCACCATAATACTGCCGTGGAGGCGAGAGAGGCTCCTGCAACCGCTGTTACGCTCGCCAGCTGTGAGCCCAGCTTCTGGCTGAGCGGTGCTTCGCCTGTAGGAGCTCACTGACCAGCAGGGAGCAGCTCCTGCGTTTATCGTCTGCCCCCTGGGTCAGTGCGCATTATAGCGACCAGTCGTTCTGGCTGTTCCGCCCCTAACAGTCACTTAGGCTTTTATTATATAGACTAGGTGATGGAGGTGATTGATGTGTTAACTAGATTGTGGATATCCTTTCTCGGTGTAGATGGATATGAAATCACACTGTACACTCTAAATATAAGTTTATTTCTCAGTCACACCTCGGGAAAGCTGGGGTGGGGTAGGGGAAGGAATGAAGTGCTGATACATGCTTACAATGGAAGGACCTCAAACACATTATGCTGAGTGAAATCAGCGAGACACAAAAGGTCACGTTATATGATGCCATTTATAGGAATGATCCAGAAAAGACAAATGTAGAGATGGTTTTTGGCAGGGGCTGGAGAGAGGAAAGAATGTAGAGAAACTGCTTAATGGACAGGGGTCTACCTAGGAATGATAGACATGTTTTGGAACTACATAGAGATGGTGGTTGCACAACTCCATGAATCTACTAGATGCCACTGAATTGTTCACTTTAAAAGGATTCTTTTTATACAGTGTGAATTTCACTTTTACGCTATTTTAAAAACACTTGTTAAACAAAAAACGAACATAGATGCCGTATGCAATTAAGCTTTAGATGTGAATTGCCAATTAGTTGCATGGTAACTAAGCTTTGTAGTAACAAACACCATTTATTTTCTTCAAAGATCTTGACAGAAAGACTTCCAAAAGATTAGATCCATAGCAAAAGGCAGTCATCATTGCTAAAACATCATTGTCATCAACATCACAAGCAACGTCGCAAATTAATGTCGCAAATTTGTTTGCAACTTATTGAAGAAACAAACATTATCAAGAGAACAAACAGGGAGGATTTGTTGATGCTGAATCTCGGCCACATTTGTACAGGGAAGCTTTGTGGCACCTTTATCTTTTAGCGAAAAACAAATTGCTTATTGGTTCAACACTGCACCCATGACAAGTGGAAATTTCTCCTACTTTCATCTCAGCTGAACAGGAGAATTATATCTAAGTGAATAATGAATGAGAGCTATTTAGAAACATGAATATAAATGTCCGTGGCTTGTGGTCCAGGCCTTTGTTTTCAGCAGCTTATGCACTTGGCTGCTCTAGCTTGTATTTGCATTCTGGTTTTGAAGATGGCATCGGAATCTGTTGCACATATTGCATTGCCCTTAGATACTGGAAAAGCTGGAAGATATGATTGCTATAGTTTTCTTCTTTGTTTGAATGAAAATCAGAAGGGCCTGGAAACATCACAAGCATTTTTGCAATCTGCATTCCCTTTATTTTTATTTGGGGGGATTTTATTTTTTAATCTTTATTGATGAAAATATTATATATGTGCCCTTGACTAGAATGAACTCTTCAGTCCACCGGCTGATGCTCTATCCATTGAGCCAAACCAGCTAGGGCCGTACCACAGGAGTTATTTTGTTTTTGTTTTTGTTTTTGTTTTGTATCCACTCATCAGCTGATGGGCACTTGGGCTGTTTCCAAATCTTAGCTATGGTAAATTGTGCTGCTATGGAAAAAAAGAAATCAAACCCTAGTTTCTTCCCTTGATTTCAATAAGGAGGAGGAAGTAGAGTTTGGGAGTCTGAGGACCTAAATTGGAAACTGGTTTAGCCCCTTATGAATTTACATTGCAGTGTACATAGTAGGTAGTTCTAATTAGTATAATTATCAAAACAAATCAACAAAAAACACAGAGGTTTGAAAGAGAAGAATATGAGGAAGAAAGGAAGAAAGGGAGGGAGGGATGGAGGGAGAGAAAAATGAAAAAGAAGCAGGTAAGGAGAGATCAAGAATCACTGGATCACTTTTCTGAAATGTAATGCAAGATTTCTGAACCTTTGGCCTGGTTATTCCTCTGATTTTTCAATGATGTTTCGTTTCTTTGTTGCTTTCTCTCTTTGGGGATGTTATTTAAAGTGTCTCATCTGTGTTCCATCTCTTCTTGAGTAGTACTATATGACTACACAGCATTCTTTAATGGGACAAAGAAACAGAAAACCATGCCCACCAGTGTCACTCAAGTGGTTGGACATAGACCCATGAACTAGGAGGGCATGGTTTGATCCCGGTCATGGGGCATTTGCTGGGATATAGGGCTCAATTCCTAATAGAGGGTGTGCAGGAGGCAGCCAATCAATGATACTTTCTCATCATTGATATATCTATCTCTCTCCCTCTCCCTTCCTCTTTAAAATCAATAAAAACATATTTTAAAAAGAAATAAACAGAAAACCAGTGAAGTAAAAAAGATCTGTGAGTCAAATTTTAACTAGATCTAAACATAAAGGCAATCTTCTTGTCTGAGCCCCAAAACCAGGGGATAGCGATTTCTCCTGGTGAAGCTTTTCCCTGACTGCTGAAGTGACAATACAAGATCACCACAGGAAGTTTCAAAACACGGGAAAGTACTAGAAAAACATTAAGATCATAGTAAACATCCCCACGCAGAGATAACAGCTAATATTTCATGTTTTACCTTTTACTCTTTTCTACTATGCCTGTGGTCTCAATCTGTAGTCTTCTCATTTTTTAGTTTTCTTATTTCATGAGCATTTTTTATCTATTTTTCCAAAATGCCATTTCAGTTGTGTAGCTGTCCTTCAGTTCATTGAACATCAATAAAAGTTTAACAATAGCCCTAGCCGGTTTGGCTCATGGATAGAACGTCAGCCTGTGGACTGAAGGGTCCCAGGTTCAATTCCGGTCAAGGGCCTGTACCTTGGTTGCGTGCACATCCCCAATGGGGAGAATGCAGGAGGCAGCTGATCAATGTTTCTCTCCCATCGATGTTTCTAACTCTCTATCCCTCTCCCTTCCTCTCTGTAAAAAAGCAATAAAATATATTTTAAAAAAAACCAATAAACTTTCTACCCCAACCCATACCCCACCCAAACACTTCCCCTCACAATTGGACCATAGCTGTAAAAGACACGGGATGTAAAGGTCACATGGGTTTTAAGCTTACATGTCGTCACAAGTCTTAGTTTACAAATAAAAATTTAAAAATCAAAGCAATTGGAAAAGATTGATAAATAAGACTGCCCCGGTCCCAAGTAGTTTTTACTCTTTCTAATAACACCCTGGTTGCTCCCACCTCCATTTCATGCTGCCACAGCATCAAGGAAGTCTTCCCCACCAAGGCCTCCTTTGACTTGAGTTTGTTCCCACTTTAAAGTAGGCAAGGCCTCGTCCTCCCGGATACAAAGAGATCCTTTCGGCCACAGACATGATCAGGCCTTGACTTTTCCCGAGTCAAGGAGGCAATTTGCCAACCAAATTGACTAAGTCATGTCTCAGCTGACTGAAATTTGATCCAACTTATTGCAGGCCTGAAATAAAAATTAAAAATGAATAGGAAAGCTGAGACAGGTGCTACCTTGAGATTTTGTTGTTGTTTGGTTCAAACAAGAGCAGTGTGAAGTGAAAATTTTCTTTTTACTTTCCCAAAGACAAGAATTAGTGAGAAGCATCTTAAAGGTTCTAACTCTCTTAAATATTTTAATCTCCTCATAAGTAAAATACTAAGCACTAAAGAAATATGTGTGGACAAATGAGTGAATAAATAATCTTTAGCATTTAATAATGTAGAGTTTAAAAATAAGAGAAAAGGAATCGACTTTTTTTTAATCACCTTTTCTTTTTTTTTTTCTTCTTCTTTTTTTAATCCTCATCTGAGAATATATTTCTAATGATTTTTAAAGAGAGAGGAGAGAGAGAAATCTTGATTGGCTGCATCCCGTATATGCCCCAAACAGGAATTGAACTTATGACCCTTTGGTGCATGGGATGAAGCTCCGTCCAACTGAGCCACACCGGCTAGGGCCATTGAACATTTTTGATAGTGCCAAATTACTATCCCAGTTTATGCCAATTTAATTATGTTATTTCTGTTAATCCTCACCCATGGATAATTTTCTATCAAGTTTTCGGAGGGAGGAAATGAGAGAGAGAGGGAAAGAGAGGAAAATAGAGTTAGAGAGAGAGAGAGAGAGAGAGAGAGAGAGAGAGAGAAGCATAGATATAAAAGAGACACATCAATTGTTTGCCTCCTGCAATCTCGGGGAATTTAATCTGCAACCAAGGTACGTGCCCTTGACTGGGACTTGAAATTCATGATCCTTTGATGTGTGGGCCTATGCTCTAACCATTGACCCACACAGGCCAGGGCAGGAATTAACTCTTGTGAACTTCCATGTTGCAGAAAGAGATGGCACTGTAAAGTTACCCTGGAGTCCTGCCACCCTGATTATTAGTTTTGTTTTTCTGCAAGTCACTCTGAACTTTTTTTCTTCATAGAAAAAAAACCACATCTCTGAGCCTTAGTTTCTCCATCTATAAAATCACATTGTAACAATTTGTCTTCTTCACAGTGGGGAGGGTCAAATGAGAAAACAGTGACTGCTCAGAGGCAGAATGAATGGATTTGGGAAACCAACAGAGTTCAGACCACATTCAGTTCCTAGTCTTTAGCCATGTCACCTTGGGCAAGTTACTCAAGTTCAATAAGCCTGTTTCCTCACCAATGAAATGGGGTGTCAGGAATGTAGGAAACTTGCATGTAACGTGCGTAGTGGAGGCCTCGGCTCTAAGGTGATGCTCAGATACAAATCACATATTCTTTTCTCATAAGTGTATCTTTTTATCATAGTTTAGCACTGTAAGATTTATGCTTTGTATTTAATTCTTTCAGCCCTTGTTGGAGATGATAAATTCCAAATTAAAAGACATCAAGTTTGAGATTTTTTTTCCAGCATGACATGTCATTGATTAACATAAAAATTTAGAGTTTAGAAAGCTCTCGAAAATTACAACTTCATTTAGAGAACAAGGGAACCTGCCATATAATTATGATTTATGCCTATTAGAACTATTTTATCACAACCAATTATCCAGTTTTACTTTTTTTTAAAAAAAAGGCGAACTAGATATTGTGGTTTTATTGTACTTTTCTGAAAAATCTCTTATCATTTTAATCTATTTCAAAGGACATTTGACCTCATTTTAAACATATTAAAAATAGATTGGCTTGAGCTCTATGAGGTGGGTTAGTTTAAATATCTTAAATTTGCATTTTTATAGTCACCTCACAGTCATTTTCACATTTTCCAAACCAAGCTTGGAAATTAAAGTTCTTTTTAACACAGTGTTCACACATAGTAAAGAGAGAGAGCCTCCAACCTTCCTTTTATACTCTCAACACTTTTTTTTTTTTTACTTCACCTCCAAAATCTTAAATTACCATTTGGATATGCATGCATCTTGTTTTAAATTCTTTAGGCTATGGTAGAGGCACTGATTATCACTACAGATTTCTTCTCTGTCATGTGTGAAGCACAAGGGAGAGGAAGCATATTAGTCTCTTGTTTTAAAAGTCAGTCTTGGGGAGCTCCACTTCAAAAGCTTGGGGTTCAACTTTGAAGTTTCCTCCACTTCAAACGCTTTGCCTGGAAATGTATTATGGAAAGAAACACGCACCAAGACACCCTGAATTTTAACGTTTATTGAGGATTCCTTCCTGTGGTGAAAAAAGAAAAGCAAAATAATAAGTGAGGGAAAGTCAGTCTAAAAGAAAACTCATAGAGATCTAGAACTCAAGTTTTCTTTTATTAACAAAAAATGCTTATTTGCAAAAGTTTTAGCATTCGTTTCCTTCATGGTTTCTCCTATTAATAACTCTCAATCAAAAGATACAAGCTGATTATCCTATAAAAGATAATATTGTAAACCGTTTGAGTATTCTTAAAGCTCCTAATAAAGCTTAAAACAGCATTAAACAGAGACCACCACATAGAGGCACGGGTAAGAAAGAGCAGGGCTATGTGCCATTGTCATGTAAAAATAATTTAAACTTATTTTGTGAAACTAGGAATAGAGGAATGGTAGTATAGCAGACATATGCCATTTGTTTCTTACTTAGAAGTCACACTTAAACTATGGTATTCCCTTAAAAGCAGGGGTGTTCACCTGTTTTGTTCACTAATTGTGAACAGTAATGTCAGTCATTGTAGGTGCGGAAAAAACGTTAGCTGAATAAATGATCGAATCTCTATAAAACCAGAGAGGATACAGAAAAATGATAGAAAAGCATTCTAAGGAATAAAACATGTACTACTCAAAGATCCTTAAAACCTAGGGCTGGAAGAAACCTTCAGAAATTACCTACATCTTTGTTCCTCGGAGTGTCGTCTGCAGACCAGCAGATGAGCATCACCTGAGCATTTGTTAGACATGCATATTCTCAGAGCCCACCGAGGTCTGGCGTCAGAATCTGCATTTCACAAAACCCAACCACATGCGAGTAAAGTGGGCAAACACCAACTTATATGACTCTGGTGCCCACAAAAGAGTCATATCTCTGGATCCAGGAGGCAAGTCTGGTAACCTCCTCCAGGTTAGAGCATAATTGAGAGGCTAGGGGAAATTGATCCCACAGCTGATTTTTTTTAAAGAGTTGATCTGAGGCTGAGCAAATTGTCAACAAAATATGGATGAAGACCAAGTAGAAGTACTTCCCATTCAGATAAGTCTCTTAGGGGTCCAAAAGGTAGTATCTTTTGGTTCTTGAGAAGGAAGGAAGGACCAAACCTGATAATGCAGCTAGAACCTCACTGGCTTTCTCGAGTGGGCGGCTCAGTATTATGTCAGACTTCCCCTTCTCTCTCCCTACTCCATTAAGAAGCCCCTTCCAGGAAACTGTGATGTAGAGAATAGTCATGTAGGCATGAACACAGGCCATAAGCACTTCCAAAGAGAGAAATTTCCCATTGTCAGGCCATGGCACTGACCAATAAAGTTGGTTAATCCAAAGAGAAAGAGACGAAAGTGTTCACTCCAGTAGGCCCCGACCCAGTGGGAAAGGGGTAGCATTCACCTCTGCTAAAAGTATGGGGGAGAACATGGGCATCCTCTGTTGAATGAGTGAATGAGCTGAACATGCTCATTAGAGAAAGAGCACATTGTTGGTGATGAGACATGCCTCTGTACAAAGAAAAATAAACACAGACACATTCAGGTGCCTATGACCCCCTACCTACAACCTATTGATTGCTTCCTTGGACAACTATAAGTCATGATGTTTTAAGCTGAACCCTCATTCCCTATAGGCACAATATTACAAACTGAGTTTTCCTTTCTAGAAAAACATTTCATACCCAAAGAATTGATAATAAAGCAGAAACAGATGTGCCTTACAAACAACTAAATGCTATAGGTAAACATGCCTTTTGCTGGGGTTGGGGAGGTGGACTAGGTGGGGCTCTTTTAAATAGACTCTGTTTGACCGAGGATGTGTCTCTTTCCCAGTCCATCTTCCTACATCAGAGACATTCTTCTTTCCTCCAAGGAACTTGCTCTGCATTCAAAATTAAGGTCATCTGCCCATGCAGTGTGCATGAACGTATCCAGAAGCTCTTGAACTGTAAATGGGAAGAGGGTAGGAAAGAGGAGGCAGAAAGAGATCACAGTTTCCATAGTGATTTCTACACTGTGACCAATAGATGCCGCAGAACAGTCATTCACCCGGGGTCACTGTCTTTAGGCTGTCATCATAAATAATAGTTAGGGTCAGGATAATAAATAGCATAGAACTAGCAATGGAAGGTCTGTTTGATCAAACTATTTATGAATGCCTTGTGCCAGTAAGTGATTTAAGATGTGTCTGTAATTCATATCTTAGTTTCTGTGTTTTAAAATTAACTGAGAAATTTTAAATGGAAATTTATACATATTTATGTCTTTCATGGATCTACTTATAATGACTCTTAGTGCATCATTTCTAGCAAAGTGATAAACCCACAACAATTTATTTGAGGTGGAGAGGAGTTTCAAATATCTTCAGCAGACAGTGAAATAACCACATGTGTGAAAGGATATTACAACAAGAAATGGCATCTATAGTTCTATACAAGTCATTTGGCTTCATTGGATTGGGCAAACAAATAGATACAGAGCTGAAAACAGTGCTGTGTCATTATTTTTCCAGGCCTTTACAGCTTTGTGGCATGCTTCCCTCATAATGAAAGGAGGGAGAGAGTTGCTCAATCGCTAGGCCGATATATGAGCTGCTTCAAAAGTAAGAATATAATCATCTACTTGCAATTCTTAAGCTTTTTGTTTGTTCAATGGTCCTCTTCAGCTGGGAGATTTATAGGATATGACTTTCTTGAGAGGATAATTCTTTACAGTCTGGCACAAAAAAAATCAATCAGCATAGCCTGCAATGACAACGCTGCTGTGTAAACATCAATTTTGTAATTTTCTACTGAGAACTACCAGTTCTATCATAAAAGTGCATTAAGCCCTTATAGAGGTATAAAATATCTGTGGCAGGTATTATAAGAAAAGACAGTCACAGTGAACTTACCAACCAGACCAGTCCAGAGGTGATAATAAAAAAGTATGACAGCTGGCATATTTGGAAACAGAAACATATTCCAAGAAATAACACCTGGGCTAAAGAAGAAATTGCAAGGGAAATTGTTGTGTGCAGAAAGTAACAGTGATTTGAAATAACTTTGGAGGGAAGTGAAATAAGAAAGTGCCAAAGCAGAACTGGATTTGAACATCAAGAAGTAAAAAATCTTGACTACAGAACAAATAGACAACGAAGATACGGAGATTACAGCCAGGAAATCCACATAAAGCTGAGACTCACAGACAACAAAGGAAAATTCAGGAAAGATCATCAAGAGCAAAGATGTATCAATGGAGACTGAAGCTAAGGTTGTTCACAACCATAGATTCCCAATTACTACATATGGATGTGAACACTGGACAGTGAAGAAGTCTGATAAAAAAAATGTGATTCATTTGAAATAAATATGGTGTTGGAGGAGACCTCTATGGATACTCTAGGCCAGTGGTCGGCAAACTGCGGCTCGCGAGCCACAGTTTGCCATTCTGTTGAGCTTGCCCACCACTGCTCTAGGCTGTTAGAAAGATGAACAAATGGGTCCTAGAGCAAATTAACACTGGAAGAAAAATCACATCATTACCGCAATCAGTCCATAAAGAAGGTCCTAATACAATTTAATAAATTAATTTCTAATTATTGGAAATTAGAAATAGAATTCCCTTGACTTTAGAAAGGCTATTTAGCAAAACCTCAGTAAGTATCACGGTAAAGAGAAACTTCTCTTTAAGATAAGCAACAATAATAAGACCAGGCTCAAGTTAATATTATTAGGAAATTCTGAGGAAGCATTCACACACACACACACACACACACACACACACACACACACTAATGCATCAGGATGGAGAGAATAAAAAAGTGATTGGAAACTTGGTATGTGATTAGTGGCATCAAAAACCTATGGAGAGAGGCAAGATAGTGACCAGCAAGAAGGTAGGGAGGGAGAGTGTGTGAGAGAGTGAAGGAGCAATAGAGGTGTGTGTGGACATGTGTGGGTGTGGGTGTGAGTAAAATAGGGACAGTTAGACCCTGCAGTTCTTCCAGGGGGCTGCCAATCTGGGAAGTCTTAGATGGCAAGACCCCACTGCCAACACAAACACTCTAGTGAGGACACCAGCGGTACAGAGACCACACCACCTTGAAGAACAGAACTGCTTGAGACTAGAATCCTAGCCTCACCACCACCCAGTCTGGTCTCAGAAGCAAAACAGGACCCTACAGCCACACTGGTAAAAGACCTGCGATCACTACTGCAGACCCAGAGACACCAAGACACCAAGCACCACAGCCACAGATTTCTGTGAGTCACAAAGCCAATCCCCTTCCCCCGCCGCCTCCCTGGCAGTGACATAGAAACTATCAGACCCCAGCCACACAATAAGGCTTTCTGCATTCACCAAGCAGTGGTGACTCTGCCTGACTTTGAGCTTTGATGTCAGACATGAGAAATTTGTTTTTTGCAACTCGTCTCTGTGCCCAGGCAGGGAGACTGAGCTGAATCTGAGCCTATCTGCTCATCCTTAGGGAGGTAGTTTTCTTCAACCAGATCCCTCTCCCACACAGGGCAGGAAGACAGCACTAAACTTGAGCCTGGACTTGTGAACTCTGGGAATTTGTTTACAGCAACTAGTATCCATGTCCAGGCATGGAGGCAGTCCTGAACTTGAGCATAGATGCACGACCTTGGGGAGATTGTTTTCTGTGACCAGATCCTGCATCCACACAGAGAGATAGCACTGAATTTGAGCCTGGGGGTGCAAACCCAGGGAATTTGTTTCCCATGACCAGACCCTGCACCTTAGCAGAGAGGCTGTGCTGAATTTGAACCTGGATGTGCAAACTCAGGGAGTTTGTTCCCCACGACCAGATCCTGTGCCCACACAGGGAGGCAGGGCTGAATTTAAGCCTGGGTACATGGGCATGGGGAGTTTGTTTTCCACTATGTATACCTGTGTGTGACCAGACTCCACACCCACACTAAGTGTCAGTGCCACCTGACTTTGATTCAGGGTAAACACACACAGAAGGCTGTTCACTACAGGGCAGAAGTAGACCTCCTGCCAAAACAGTGCAACTGAGCAACCTGGTCTCCCAAGCAGATTGGGGACCCTGAATCTCCACACAAGAGGAAGAAATGAGCACCAGTGACTAGACTCTGTTCCTCATTGCATGCGCCTGGGATCCCTGATTCCCAGTACATTCACACTAAAAGCCAGTGACTCCAATTCTTGGTGCATGTGCAAACAGGGACCCTGATTCTCAGTGCGAGGTAGCCCCAAGCAACAGAGACTATGATACTCGATTTCAGCATGGACACAGGGAGCCTCTGACTCCTGACACGCAATAGGGGATTTTGATTTTTGGCACCCGCCAGTGGGTTCTCTGTTTCAACGTGGCGCAGGCCACACTAAGTCTGTGATTCTAGGTGCACACATGAGGACACACTAAGCGCCTGTGATTCTGACCCAGGGCACACATGGCTCCCACCAACCCATAGCAACCACACATCTTGGTGTCAGAGCTCTTCAGTGACACTTGGGGGTTGCAAAACTCTCACTGCACATGGCCCAGGCCCCTGCAACTCAACATTTGAACCTTTGGTGATAATCAGAAAGGCAAGACAATGAAGCAATCCCCAGAGGAAAGAAAAGGAGGAATTGCCAAGAAAGGAAATAAGTGAAAAGGAAGCATGCAACAAAACAGAAAAAAAATTCAGAGTAATGGTCATACAGTTCATACACCAGATGGACGAAAAAATCAGGAAGAAATGAAAAATGATATAGCTACAATCAAAACACAATGGAAGGGCTTCAATAGTAGACTGAAAGAAGCAGAGGACCGAATTAGTGAGTTAGAAGATCAGGTATAGAAACAAGCCCAATTTGAACAACGACTAGAGAAAAAATTAAAAATCAGGAGGAGAGCCTAAGGGAGCTTTGGGACAATGCAAAATGAAATAATATACATATAACAGGGCTGCCAGAAGGACAAGAAGAGCAGCAGGGATTAGAAAATTTATTTGAAGAAATGACAGAAAACTTCCCTGATATGGGAAAGAAAAAAGTTACTCAAGTACAAAGAATTCCAAGCAAGATGAATCCCAAAAGACTCACACCAAGAGACACCATAATTACAATGGCAAATGTTATCGACAAAGAGAGAATCTTAAAAGCTGCAATAGAGAGATAGAAAGTTACCTACAAAGGATTCCCCATCAGATTATCAAATGTTCTCAACAAAAACACATCAAGCTAGAAGGGAATGGAAGGATATATATACAAAGTGATACAAAGCAAGGGACTGAATCCAAGAATACCCAATCCAGCAAGACTATCAATCAAAATTGAAGGGGAAATCAGGAGCTTTGCAGACAAAAAAAGAGACTAAGGGATTTTATCACTACTAAGCCAGCAATGCAAGAAATGCTAAAAGGAATGCTGTAAAAAGAAGAAACAAAAAGGTAAGAAGTAACACAGCCTAAAAAATAAAAAATGGCTACAAACAAGTACCTTTCAATAATAACTTTAAATTTAAAGAGACTAAATGTTCCAATCAAAAGACATCAAGTGGCAGAATGGATAAAAAAAAATAAATGACCCATGCTGTCTACAAAAGACCCACCTCAGAACAAGGGACTTACACAGACTGAAAGTGAAGGGATGGAAAAATAACTTTCAGGCAAATGGAAATGAAAAAAAAAAAAAAGCTGGGGTAGCAATACTTATATCTGACAAAATAGACCTCAAAGTGAAGGCCATAACAAGAGATAAGGAAGGCCACTTCATCATACTAAAGGGATCACTACAACAAAAGGATATAACCCTGATAAACAGATATGCACCCAATACATAAAAAATCTCCTGGATGATATCAAGAGAGAGATCGACAACAATACAATCATAGTAGAGGACTTCAATATACCACTGACATCAATGGATAAATCCTCTGGACAAAAAAAAAAAATCAGCAAAGAAACAACAATCCTACATGACTCACTAGATCAGATGGACTTAATTGACATATTCAGAACATTTCACACCAAAGCTGTGGAATATACTTTCTTCTTAAGTGCACATAGAATATTTTCAATAGACCACATATTGGGTAAAAAGCAAAGTCTCCCTAAATTCAAGAAGATTGAAATCATACCAAGCATCCTTTCAGACCACAATGGCATAATATTAAAAATAAGTACAAAAAGACAATCCAAAACACTCAAACACTTGGAAGCTGAATAGCATGTTATTAAATATTGATTGGATTACTAATGAGATCAAAGAAAAAATTAAAAACTTTCTGGAAACTAATTATAATAAAAACAAAACAATCCAAAACCTATGGGACACAATGAAAGCAGTCCTGAGAGGGAAGTATATAGCTCTACAGGCCTATGTCAAAAAACAAGAAAAAGTTATAGTAAATCATCTAACACTACAACTCAAAGAATTAGAAAGAGAGCAACAAGAAAAGCCCAGAGTGAGCAGAAGGAAGGAGATAATAAAGATTAGAGCAGAAATAAATGACTTAGAAACAAACAAACAAACAAACAAAAAAACACGAAAAAAGATCAAAGAAACCAAGAGCTGGTTCTTTGAAGGAATAAAAAAGATTAATGAACCTCTAGCCAGGCTCACCAAGAAGCAAAGAGAAAGGACTCAAATAAATAAAATCAGAAATGATAGAGGCAAAATAACAACAGACCCCACAGAAATACAAAGGATTGTTAAAAAATATTATGAACAACTTTATTCCAACAAACTCGACAACCTGGAGGAAATGACCATATTCCTAAAAAATACAACCTTCCAAAACTCAATCAGGAAGATTCTAAAAATCTCAATAGGCCAATAACTATGGAAGAAATTGAACCAGTCATCAAAAAGCTTCCAGCAAACAAGGGTCCAGGGCTAGATGGCTTCCCAAGAGAGTTATAACAAAGATTCAAGGAAGAACTAAAACCTATCCTCCTAAGACTATTCCAAAAAATTCAAGAGGAAGGAACACTTCCAAACTCATTCTATGAAGCCCACATCACCCTAATACCAAACCCAGATAAAGACAACACAATGAAAGAGAATTACAGGCCAATATCCCTCAGGAACATGGATGCCAAGATCCTCAACACAATTCTAGCAAATCAGATCCAGCAGAAAGATCATACACCATGACCAAGCAGGATTTATCTCAGGGATGCACAGATGGTACAATATCCGCAAATTAATAAACGTGATATATCACATAAACAAATTAAGGGAGAAAAATCACATAGTCATATTAGTTGACACAGAAAAAGCATCTGACAAAATCCAATACACTTTCTTGATAAAAAAACTCTCAGCAAGGTGGTAATAGAAAGATCATACATCAATATCATAAAAACTATATATGACAAATCCACAGCCAGTATCACACTCAATGGACAAAAACTAAAACCATTTCCCCTAAAAACAGGAACAAGACAGGGATGCCCTCTCTCACCATTCCTGTTCAACATAGTACTGGAAGTATTAGCCATTGCAATTAGACAACAAGAAGAAATAAAAGGCATCCAAATTGGAAAAGAAGAAGTAAAGATGTCCTTATTTGCAGATGACATGATAATGTACATAAAAAACCCTAAAGACTCCAACAAAAAAAATTATTAGACTTAATAAATGAATTTGGCAATGTAGCAGGATACAAAACTAACACCAAGAAATCTATGGCATTTCTATATACACCAATAGTGAACTTACAGAAAGAGAGACTAAAAAAGCAATTCCATTTACCATCGCACCAAAAAAATTAAGATACATAGGAATAAACTTAACTAAAGAAGTAAAAGACCTATATGCAAAAAACTACAGGACACAGGAAAAAAAAGAGATAGAGGAAGATATAAGCAGATGGAAGAACATACCGTGTTCATGGGTTGGTAAAATCAACATCATCAAAATGTCCATATTACCCAAAACAATCTATAGATTCAATGCAATTCTCATTAAAATACCAATGGCATATTTCACAGACCTAGAAAAAACTTGCATTCATCTAGAATAAAAAAAGACCCCAAATAGCTGCAAGAATCCTTCGAAAGAAAAACAAAGTAGGTGGGATCTCAATACCAGATGTCAAGCTGTATTACAAAGTCACTGTTCTCAAAATAGCCTGGTACTGGCACAAGGACAGACATATAGATCAATGGAATAGAATAGAGAACCCAGAAATCGACCCAAACCACTATGCTCAATTAATATTTGACAAAGGAGGCATGAACATACAATAGACTCAAGACAGTTTCTTCAATAAATTGTGTTGGGGAAAAATGGACAGATAGATACATGCAAAAAAATGAAACTAGACCACCAACTTACACCATACATAAAAATAAACTCAAAATGGATAAAGGACTTAAACATAAGACAGGAAACCATAAAAATACTAGAGGAATCCACAAGCAGCAAAATCTCAGACATATGCCAAAGGAACTTCTTCACTGATACTGTTCCTAGGACAATGGAAAATAAAGAGAAAATAAACAAATGGGACTACATCAAAATAAAAAGCTTTTGCACAGCAAAAGAAACCATCAACAAAACAACAAGAAAGACCACTTCATGGGAGAACATATTTGCCAATGTTAACACTGATAAGGGTTTAATCTCCAACATCTGCATGGAACTCATACAACTCAACAAAAGGAAGTAAACAGACCTAAATAGAGACTTTTGGAAAGAAGACAGAAGGAAGGCCAAAAGATATATGAAAATATGTCCAAAATCATTAATTATCCGGGAGATGCAAATCAAAACAACAACGTGGTACCATCTCACACCTATTAGAATTACTATCATCAACAAATCAATAAACCAAAAGTGTTAGAGAGGATTCAGAGAAAAAGAAACCCTCATGCACTGTTGGTGGGAATGCAGACTGGTGCAGCCACAGTGGAGAACAGTATGGAGTTTTCTCAAAAAACTAAAAATGGATCTCCCATTTGACCCTGTAATACCACTTCTAGGAATATATCCCAAGAAGCTAGAAACATCAATCAGAAAGATATATGCACCCCTATATTCATAGCAGCACAATTCACCATAGCTAAGATTTGGAAACAGCCTAAGTGCCCATCAGCAGATAAGTGGATTAAAAACTGTGGTATATCTATCTACACAATGGAATACTACACTGTGCTAAAGAAAGAAGGAATTCCTACCATTTGCAACAACATGGATGGAACTGGAGAGCATTATGCTAAATGAAATAAGCCAGTCAGAGAAAGATAAATATCACATGATTTCACTCACCTATGGAAAATAATGAACAACATAAACTAATGATCAAAAACAGATCCAGAGACAGGAAAGCATCGATCGGACTGTCAAACCTCAGTGGGAAGGTAGGGGAGGAGATCAACCAAAGGACTTGTATGCATGCATATAAGCCTAAGCAGTAGACACAGACAATAGGGACAACAGGGGGATGACGGCATGAGTGGGGGAGAGGGTGGGAAAGTAATGGGGGGATGAGGACAAATGTGTAATACCTTAACCAATAAATAAATCAAAAGGCAAAAATATGAAATAAATTAAAAGCCAAAAGAAATGCATATATCTTAAAAAATAAAAATAAAAAACCTATGGAAATACCAGTAAGTAAAGGAGTACTCAAAAAAAAAAAAAAAAGATGGGGACGTGTCAAAGGGACACAATAGCCAACTGGAAGAACTCCTATTGACCAAAATTTAAGATAAGCATACATAGGCCATAATGGTATAAATGAATAATTGAATAGATAAAAGGGGGAAAAGAGACAAAGCTATAGAGGAATGGCAAATACTCCCCACTTCAAAATGTGGACTGTAACTTCCTCACCCTGCAAGTGTGGCTGGACTTCGCAACTTGCTTTCACGTGTTGAGAATGGAGAGGGATAACTAGTCACTTTGTAGTCGAGAGCCTGACAAATACAAATCAAACCGTATTCATTTCTTAGGGCTGCCATACCAGACTATCACAATCTTGGTAGCTTAATACAACAGAAACTCATTCTCTAACCACGCTAGAGGCTGGAGGTCCACAATCTAGGTGCTGGCAGGGCCACCTTTCCTCTGAGTCTCTGGGGGAATCCTTCCTTCCCTCGTTCAGCTTCGGGTAGCTCAACTAGTAGGTTAGCTTGTTTCATGACAGGTCAGCTCCAGTCTCTGCCTCTGTGTTCACGTGCCCTTCTCTCCTATATTTCTGTGTCTAAGTCCCCTGCCCATTTCTCTTACAATGATACCGCTCAATGGATCTAATGCCTATACAGAGGGATTTTAGAGGTGACAGGGAGGAAAATGGAAGCATGCAAGTGATAGAGAGCTCAGCCTGGTCTGTCAAATTAAAGCCATGGTTATTGGTCAAGAGATGGTTGAAAACATTTAAAAAGCGGAAAGGTTTTGAACTGTCAACAATGTTTCCTCACCCCTGAGATATTGTTAAATAAATATTATATATAGAAAAGCATTAAGGGGGCGGATGAAATGCGACCACATGGTTAATATGTTGCAGTTTGTTCATCTGATTTTTCAAACAACCGCTTTATTCATTCAATCTGCAGCCTTTTAGATACCGCCATTTGTGGGCCTGCTTCTTGGTGGCCCATGTCAGGCCATGTGGAAGGAAGCAGGCTTCATTATCTCGACTGAGTTTGCATTGCGAAGGGAAAGGGGTGGTTAGTAAAATACAGTGGGATGATAAATATTTGCACTTATTTTGACCACGGCGATGTGAAGCCTAAGAAATGAGCCAGAAATCTGTCCTCAAGAAAACGTGTTTGCAGCCAATTTCATGTTATCTAAAATTATAATGATACATTCCAATCTTAGTAATGTTGGCTTCCTCAGAATTTCCTAATAATATTAATTTGAAGCTGGCCTGTATGTCTCAGTGGTTGAACATTGATTTATGAATCAGGAGATCCCAGTCAAGGGCACATGCCCACGTTGAGGACACAAATCCCAGAATGGGATGTGTAGGAGGCAGCAGATCAATGATTCTCTGTCATCATTGCTGTTCCTATCTCTCTCTCCCTATCCCTTCCTCTCTGAAATCAATAAAAATACATATTTTAAGAAAAAATAATACTCATGTGAGTTTAACTATTTCCTGGCAACCAAATCAGAAGCAGAGGACATCTCCGAGAAGAATGGTTTTAAAGTGATTCAAACCGAGGAAGAATCAGGTTAATTCTACTTTTTTGAAGAGTTGCCATAACGTTTTTCTTCTTGCATTATCTTTTGTATACACAGACAATATCAGCAGTCTGATGCCTGGTGTTACATTCTTGCACATGATAGATGTGTGGGAGTGAAATGTGCACAGTACATGAACGTGGAATTACAATCTACACATGTTGAAAGTTCATTAAAAGCAAAAACCACTTGGATTCTTCACGAAGTCTCAATTCATATAAAATTGATGTTTCCTGTGGCTGCTTACATTATAACTTGAGGGACTTATAGTAGGCTGTAAATAGTCTCTTAAGGAAAAATAAGTTGAAATCTTTGAGAGTTCATCTTTGAGACAGAAAGGAACTTTGTAGAAAGCAAGGGGTGCCTGTAACGATCCAAGCTTTCCCCTCTCTGCTCCTCACCTCACTTCAGTGCTCTTCTCCTTGTAATAGCTTCTCTTCCATGCATGTTGATTTTTAACTGGATGCTGTCAGAGTCCTCTCTTAAAAGTCAGCCCCAGGCAACGCCCCACAGTCACTCAAAGTCAGACAAGGATATAAACATGACCCCTTTCTACAGGATTTTTAACTGTGCGTTAAATTTTTATTTTACCTACTCTGTGCAGTGGTTGTTCCCCATCTCTGTTCCCTAGGGAACCAGGAAAGTGCATTGAGAACAACTCCAAAACTCTGTCCGGCCTCAGGTCCTTGTTTTCCCTCTTCGACTAGAGAGAACATAGACCATTACTGAGCCCTGCAAACGAAACAGAATACTGTTTCCCTTTTATGTCCTAGTGTATGCAGCCAGTGCTCCGTACGCAGGAGCCTCTTAGAGCCTCCCCTGTACGTCTGATAATACAGCAAAGATAGAAGATGGGGCAAAGAACAGCTAACAGAAATTCAGATCCAGGATGTTGTATGATTTTTAAAACTGACATGGGCTACTTGTGCCAACAACTAGAACAACTCATTCTGGAAATACAGCTACATTTCAAATAGAGAAGCGTGGCTTTGTTCCTCGCTGGAGTGTGCTAGCTCATAAATCCATAGCAGTTCTCAAGTGACACATGTACAGCCCACAGATCTGTCAGGGGAGAGGGAGGGAGACAGGAGCTATTTTATAGAGCAACAAATAAACATGTCACACACCAGGATGGAAATAGATACGAGGCACTGCTCCTTTCTCTGTAGTTCCATATCTTTCCATGATTTTTTTTTTTTTGCCTTTTCCATGTTTTTTTTTCTCCATACTGTTTTAGCATTAATTGCAAGTCCCTGTCATGCTGGGGATGGCTGGTTTCCTCTTTCTCTAGACTGATCCAGATTCACACCTCAGTGCACCTGTGAACACCTCTCTGCACAGAGGTGCTGATGAGGCTGAAGGATTGTCAGCTGCTCAACATTTTGAAATCACTAGCTGGCTACACAAAAGACTTGACTTCCTTGTCTCCTGTGTCATGTGACCCAGTTGCTACACCTTCTCTCCCCATCTCATCCCTGCTCACCCGCCACAATGAAAGCAGGCTGCGATTTTGCTGTTTAGAAATGTCTTGTCCAATGTGTGGTCTGTATAGACCGGACCACATAAAATCGTCAGTTTTGGACCAACAAAAATGGCAATTCCTTATAGCTCCAACCTAAAAACTGTATTCAAACATCATCTTTCAGTACAGTGAAATAGACTATCCGTTTAAGAAATAGTCCTTTCCCAGGCTGTCAAAGATTGCTTTACCCTCATTTTCCCACAATTCACTAATCAGATGTCATTACTTTTATTTTATGCTTATATCATGACATGAAGACATTTGATTGGTGTTTTAGATTCCATCACTTGAGAAGAGGATTTTTCCAGCCAACTGTGACTCATCTCGTCATTTTGTTATTATTCCCACCTCATATTGCATTAGCAACTGTCTCAGGAAATCTCAGGAAGCAAGTATCAACCAAACTAGTTTTCCTGACAGTTTATAATTGGGTAACTTTTTATCATGATCAGGAGGTTTAGAGATTAACCAGTGCCTATGTCCCCTTCCTTGGAGAAAAAATGAATGCCAATTGCAGATATGGTGATGAAATAGGTATCTACATTATCATCTATAAAATTTCCCAAACCTTCCAAGTTAATTTTCATCCAGTCATATAGAGCATATGAGATTATGTGGGGCCAGTAACACAAAACCAAGCAATGTAATCCTCTAAAACACTTTTCTGAGGAAACAAGATATGCTGTGAATTCTCAAGAGCATTGTGTTGTGAAATTAATGCTACATATAAAAAACACATAAAGAGCTGCAGGCATCTTGGGAAAAGTAAGCCACTACCCTAAAAGGAAACTTATATTTAAATGATATTTTTTCTTTATGTAGGGGCCCGGTAATTTGATGCATTTAGTAAATTATAGCATGTTTCTGTTATACCCCAAAAGAATCATTTAACTCTCATTGAGATAATTTATCTTACCTAAATTACCAAGAATTCTACACCTTCGAAAGGTGTTCCTATCTAAGAACTCCCAGTGCTTTAATTTTATGTATCTTTTGTGAATTTCATAAAAAAAACAAAAAATAGAACATTCTCTATATCTCTAGTTTTAAAAGAATCTATGAGAGTCATGCAAATTGATAACTATCATTGGGTTCATAAACATTTCCTTTTTTTTTTTTTAACAACTAGCGACATCATAGTCGGATGAACATTTTTCCAGAGTGATGTAAAGTTTCTCATAACTAAAGGACACTATGAAATAACTGATATTTTACTAAACCTTTTCATCATCAAATCTGTAGCACTTCTATAATGTCATCATTTTGCTTCAAATTGAACCTGATATCCAATTTTCATATGCTAGTTTTAGCCAGTCATATTTCTGTTTTAATTGTCTTATGTTTGGTTTATATAACAACCCAGATGTCCTCCGAGGATTGAGTGGGGAAGCAGGTTGTCCACTTCCACACCATAAAATAGGACTCACTGAGCCACGCCGGCCAGGCCTCATCACTTTCAAAGGACTTGCTATGTGCCCGGCCCACTTCTAAACACTTATTTGTATCAATCCAGATAATATCACCAAAGAACTGAGGGCGCGGTTGCCCCAACTTTACAGCTGAAGAAAAGAACTTCCCTGAGCGCCAGGGCCTTTAAGCAGCAGAGCCAATAGTCACACAAGGCAACGTGGCATTAAACTGCGCGGTAGGTCCCCAATGTTGCTGAGCAGGAGCTGCGGCTGGATTCTGTCCTGGGCCCGGAGGAGGCTGCTGTGAACCACGGTCACTGAACTTTCGGTCCTGGAGCCAACAGTCTGCTGTGGGAGACGGAAATCAATCACATTGATACACAGATGGTTACATACAGTCATAATACATGGAAGATAGGAAGAGGGAGCTGAGAGAGTGAGAGAGGGGCTGGTTTAGACTGGGCGGGCAAAGCAGATGGGAAGCTCTGTCTACGCGGAGACCTGACATGGAGGAGAAAGTGGCCCCCTGAAGGCTCCAAGCCCAGGAGGAGGAAGCAGGTGGGGGCAAGGGAGAATCAGGGGACATCCTGACAACCCCAACTCGTTTCTTGTTATTTTAGAGTTGTGGAGCATGCTACACTGGGGCTTGTTCTGCTTGTCTGCCCTGTAGACTGCAACAAAATAATAGCTCTCACATACCCCACAGGCCTTGCAAGACCCCCTAACACAAATCCCCCTAACACCAATCTTGAGGCTACAACAGGCTGGGAGTTGAAAGAGGCTGAGAGCAAGAATTTCTCTGAAGAAGCCCTCACTAGGCTCTGCACCCACTCCCTTGCCCTGTCCCCTCCACAAAAGGAAGAAGAGAGGTGTCTTACCCCCTCCCCATGCTGAGATCTAGTGTGGGGTCTCCCGGGGATGTCTCTGTGGACCGGTGTCTGACTCAGCTGAAGTATCTCACGGGAGAGGCCAGGGCTCAGCTGTGCTAAGGAGTGGCACTCAGAGGAAGGAAGTGAGCAGCATTGGAAGTGAATTGTGCTTTCACACAGCAGGGATGTAGGAGAGGTTCCCACCCACCACACATGGGCCTCGTGGGAGCCTGGCTGGAGCCATCTTCAAAGAGACCTTGCTTAAGAGGTTTACCAGAGAGTTGCGGGGTAAGGCCCCATGTCAGGGGCTGAGAGCTTGTGCTGCTGAGTGGCCAGCCACATTCCACATCATAGGACTGGTCACTGGGGGTTCCCAGTGGGGTAGTTTCCTAGAAACCACAAAATGCATCCCAAGGGTAAGGCCTATATCTAGCTTCATGAACATCAAGGGCAGAGCATAAAAATACCAATGTCTGAATAATGATCATTCTCTTAACTTATTCTTCCCAATGCAGAAGGCAAAAGCCTGGGATAGTGAGCAAGGGTTAGAAAAGGAGCACAAAGTGGGGGTATAGACAGAAGCATCCGTTCTCCCTCCCCAGTGCAGGATTCAGAAAGTGGGGACAGAAAGCACTTTAAATCTGAAGGTCTGAATTTTAGAAGAATATCAAATGGGGTCAACTTAAAGCACTGAAATAAGACTGTCCCTGTAACAGTGTCCCAAAGAGATCGTGGTGGCAGATGGTAGCAGTGGGGAAGGTGGGAAGTGGTCAAATTCTGGAGATTTTTTTCAAAGATAATTTTCTATCTGGTAGATGTGGGATGTGGGCTGTGGGAACAAAAAGAAGGTTGAATGCAAGGTGTTTGGCCTAAGCTGGTGAATTTTGGGAATGACTAAAAATTGAAATGAGCCCAGCCGGCATGGTTCAGTGGTTGAGCATCAACCTATGAACCAGTCAGGGCACATACCTGGGTTGCAGGCTCAATCTCTAGTGTGGGGCATGCAAGAGGTAGCTGATCAATGATTCTATCTCTCTCCCTCTCCCTTCTTTCCTGAAATCAATAAAAACATATTTAAAAAATAAAAATGGACATGGGAAGAATCTCGATTGACAGATTTGAGGTTGAAGGACAGCTCTGGACAGTTAATTCTGAGATGTCCATGGAATCAAATGGAAAAGCTGCCAAAGTGATGATGGAGTATACAGATCTGGAGTCCAAGAAGGGGGTCTGGGCTGCAGCTACAAATGTGGGAGTAGAAACCAAGAACTGTCAGTTTAGAATAGTTCTGATATAAGAGAAGATGCATCTCATTATAAACCAATATGAATGAATAAATTTTGAAGTGGCCAGAAGCCAAGTAGAGAAAAAAATAATTAATGAATTTGCATAAAACCAGAACAGAGGTTTCTGCCAAATCTCATTACTCAAAGAAATCCTGCATATGCATTTATTGTTTGGTAATTTTGACAGTTTTTTTTTTCAGTAATAGCTATTTTTCAAAAGATGTTCTGGGTCCTTTTGTTGGATTTTTGTTTGTTGAATTTCTTAGGATGAGAAATACCATGTGTCTTCCATATTCAGGGGGAGGATAAGAAAGCTTGGGGTGAAGGGATGGCTTGAAAACGTGGTAGAACCTCTCTACCCTCAACATAAAAAGTGTTCTCCCATTAAACATCTTTCTCTTGCTTCATCTATTCAGCCTTCCTCTTGGCTGACATCATAACCTGTCAGTTACATCATCAGATGCCTGGCCTTGGGAAGGTAAGCAACCCATTGGCCAAGTCTCCCAAGGAACACACAGGGCACCAGCAGACAATTAGCCTGTTTCACCAGCAGCCTCTCCAGCATCCCACTCTAATAAGCCTTCATTAGAGCCCACTCAGCTCTGTAGCTTTTGGCAACATAACTAACACAACATTTTTCCTGGTGGAGAAAAAAGAAATGAAAGTCCAAATCACTGTTATCAGTGAAGCCGAATATAGTGACTTTTCTCCCTTAGGAGTTGGGGTGAAGTCCTTCTCCAGGAATGTATTTCAAATTTCAGCACCACGTAGCTCTTGAATCCAGATAAAATGATTCTTCAGAGAAGGGTGTTAATTTCTTTAAGCCAACCAGTCACTTAAGAATAGATGTATTCGTGGAGTCCCCCCTTTCTGAGAAGTCTTATCTGGTTATCCATGATTTAAGAATTCCGAGTTGCATTCCTGCCATGTTCCTTGGTGAACCCTCTAACCACAATAAAAAGGGAAATTTAGTCTCCCTCCCCATAGACCAGACAAAGAAAATTACAGCTAGAGGTCAGAGGGGCAAACGGAATGTCACTCTGACCCAAAGGTTTGGAAAGAATGTAAAAATTCCATCATGAAAAAAGTCAGGGGACAAGCTGCTGGGTCCACTCCTGGGCTGATGAAGGATGGGGCCCAGAACACGGGAGGGAGAGACAGTCTGTAGAGCTGAAATGCAGACTGGAAGCAAAAGACAAGCTAGACTCTTCAGTCCTTAGCAGTCCTATAGCTCTGAGACAGTGAGTAATTAGGGTACAGAAAACAATGGAACAAACACTGAAAAAAAAACAATATAGTAATGAGGATCAACACAGCCAAACAAAGAAAAACATTTGCAATATATTTAAACTCAGAGAGTTTAGCTTTGACTGTGAAGGCGGTGGAAGAACTGGTTCCAAATCAGGCTAGGAGGGTTGTTTATTTTGTCTTGCTCGAGTCAGAGCTAATGAATCTAATGACTTTAAATGTTCCCAAATTATTCCCCAGGCTTGGTTAGGTTTTATATTTGGGCCATAGTTTAGACAGCAAACATTGATTTATTTAGCATTCAATCAACCCAACTCTCAACTCACCAGCATCATGGCCCTGATCAGTACAGTGAGTGGTGAAATTTACACTCCTGTCTCTAAAATCGTTCAAAATTACAACATCCTTTCATAATTACCAAAGTACAGTTTCAGTATTCACTGTATTGGCTTCTTTTTCCTTTTCCTTTCTTTATTGTTTTATATACTTTTTTTTAAGGCATATGCAGTGTCTCTGCTGATCAGAACATGCAACTGACTAGAAGGGCCCCTTCTCCAGCACAGTTCTCTCCGGTAGAAAGAATGCTCTGCATTGATGGACAGGTTCTGTAACTGTATTGTCCAACACACTAGCTACCAGCCACATGTGACTATCGAGCACTTAATATGCTGTCCTTTACATCACCATGGTATTCTGTAACTACCATTTTCCACCTCTTAATCCCTTTACCTTTTTCACCTATTCCCCCAAACCCTCTTTCATCTGGTAACCATCAGAATGTTCTCTGTATCTATGATTCTGTGTCTATTCTGCTTGTTTATTTTGTTCTCTAGGTTCAACATGTAAGTGAAATCAAAGAGCCACATGTGACCCAAACTGGTTTGGCTCAGTGGATAGAGTGTTGGCCTATGGACTGAAAGATTCTAGGTTCAATTTCCATCAAGAGCACATGCCTGGGTTGCGGGCTTGATCCTCAGTGGGGGGTGTGCAGGAGGCAACTGATCAATGATTCTCTCTCATCATTGATGTTTCTATCTCTCTTTCCCCTCTCCCTGCCTCTCTGAAATTAATAAAAATATATATATTAAAAAAGGAGCCACATGCGACAGTGGCTACTGTATTACGGACAATACTACTCTAGAATAACTGAGACGATACTGCATATTATTAGCCTAAAGATAAATACTGCCTTGTGTGCAAATGTGTCTGCAGAACACACTGGTTCTATCCATACTGCAAGCAAAATAAGCATATCTATGTCTATATCTATATCAATCTATATCTATATCTATATATACCTATATAGATATATAAAAGGCTAAGTGACTGACCATGCATCTGTCCAACCATCTGACTGACCAACCAGCTAGTACATATGACATGCATTGGCAATTTAAAAATAAACTTGGACTCATGCATACACGATACATATAAAGCTCTTGCTGGCACTAATCAGACGTGACCAACTGGTCCATACATATGATGCTCACTGGCAATTTAATTAATTTCCTTTTAATGTGCATAAACCCATGCACTGGACCACTAGTTTTTTCATATGGCTGTGGTGGATCATAGGTCGGCCTGCTGTGGGAATGTTGACAAAATAAAAAGAGTATGAATTTCCTAGGGCTGCCATGCCAAAACAATGGAAATGTATTGTCTCATAGTTTGGGAGGCTAGAAGTTCAAAGTCAAGATGGCAGGGCCACGCTCTCTCTGATACTCTGCAGAAGAATTCTGTCTGGCCTCCTCTAGCAGCTGGTGTTTGCCAGCGATCTTTGGAATTCCTTGGCATGTGGATGTATCACTTGAGTTTTATGGCTGTCTTTTCCTCTGTGTCTTCACATTATTTTCCTCTATGTTTGACTGTATCTCTAAATTTCCCCTTTTTAGAGGGATACAAGTGATATGGATTAGACCAACCCTAATAACCTCATTTTAACTTGATCACATCAGTAAAGGCTGATTGCTAAGTAGAGTTGCATTCAGAGATACCAAGGGTTAGGACTTCAACATGTCTTTTTTGGAGAGACCTAGTTCAACACATAGCATTCCATGTAGCAGTCATTTCCTTGTATAGAAGCCAGCAGATCTCTGGAAGCTGACATAGCTCTTCTTCTATTCTAATCCTTAAAAGGCAGTAGAACCAGGTCAGAGGTCCATGGAAGCAGCATTGATCAGACAACTCTGAGCAGCAGAAAGGGAGAAGCCTCATCCACCCATGAGTAACCCTCTCTAGTATCTTCTCTGCTTTGAGTTGTCACAGGTCTGGCAGTAAAATGAGGAGCAAGCAATTTTGAATGGAACCAGACCAGCCTCTATGGTCTGGCCTGCTCTTGCTTTCAAAACTCACACTATTCACAGCCCCTCATTTAGATGAAGTTTAGTTGAAGGAAGCATTTCCTTAAAAAAAAAAAAAAAGAAAAAAAAGTGCACTTGCCCTTCTCTCTTTCTGTCTTCCCCCCACTTCCCTCTGCTAAGTCAATCTGAGTGTCTGCCGGTTCTTTTTGCCAAGCAGCATCCTTCCACTACTGGACACAGCATGTCACCTTTAGCCAGACCGTGGGAAACTTGTGACATTATGTACCAGCCAAACAGCAAGGGCACAGTTTCCCCTACAGTGAAGTGTGAGCTCAGTAGCAGCTCAGAGAAAGCCATTGGCATTGAGAAACTGGCTGCTGCAAGTTTTCCTGTGGAAGACCTGAGGCAGCTAGGAGGCTTTGGCATTGAGCAAGCAAGTCTGAGAGCCACAAAGGAAATGGAGAAGGGGGTGAAGGGCCTGGAGAGGTGAGGTTTGCAAATCAAAGTAGCTCGATGAAAATGTTAAAACACAGAACAAGAATGAGGTCCTCAGGTGAGATGAGATGCAGAGGAAACCACGACGGTAGCATGAAGAGAAGGGAGTGGGATACAAGGGAGAGAGAAGGCCATTCAGCCAACATCTCAGAAGACTGAGGAAGATGATGTCAACCAGAATCTCAATAATACTTTGTCAGTGAATACTTTGTCAGTGAGCTCCTGAGAGTAGTGAGAAAAGACTGCCTTATAAGTTTTTCTATATCAGCACCTCATGTAGTGCCTGTTGCATGGATGTTGTCTAATAAATGTTAAGTAGATAAACAAAAAAGCAAATGAATTACTGTATGATGTCAAGGTTCAAGAAAGGAGGGGCTCGGATACTACTCCAAGAAGTTTGTTGGGAGATGGAGATAAATAGCCAAGATATTAGTAAATAAATTACACAGCATGAAGAACAAAAATAATGTTCCAGTATTGTTGAGTAAATAAGTAAAGAAATGGAGAAATGAATGAAGGGGTCAAAAAGAACTGAGGCTTCTTACCTGAAACATTGGTATTATATTATATCAGCTATTAAGACAGAATCTGTGTAGAAAGTCTCATATGATGATGAATGCCCACGATCACGCCGTGGATGTGCTGTTTTACCCTCACAGAGTTAAAGAATTGTTTTTATAAAGGACATTTCCAATGAACATAGAATCCATTGGATTGCGACTAAGAGAGACTCAAGCTTACCATGGTCCACACCACTCTCTACTGTCTCTTCAGAGAGTCCACTTTACCCCGTGGGAGGGTGTGATAATCCACCAGTACAGTTTATCCCAATGAGTTGTTAGACCATTGAAGTGCTTTACATTGTTTGATAAGTCAGCACTATCCTGTTCCTTCCATGTATCCCGGCCTCTCCAGCTGTCCCAGACCCTTCCCTGAGGATCTTCCAAATCTCCCCAAGATCCAGGAAATAAAGCATATGGCCAGTGTCCGCTCTGATTGGTAAGTGGTGGTACCATATCAGTTGTTTAATGTTATTTTAGCATCCCTGCATATAGGTTACCAGCCTGCACCCTGCAGGCATTTGAGTTGGCCACCTCTGCTCAAATCTTAGCTGCTTCTCCACCTCATTTCTAGGTGCTCAAAGGAAGTTCCTCTCTTTCTTCTGCTCCCCCATATCTCAAAATATTTGGCTTATGTAACCTTTAGAACATGATTCTGTTATAGCTCCATGCCCAAACAACTTCTATGCACAACCTCTCAGCTTATCTAACTCTCTGCATTGCTGGTTGTCAATTTGCATGCCAAAAAAAAAAAAAAAAACAACCTTTCCCCCCAAAAAACCCTTTGCTCTCTTCTCTGGGCCTCCACCTACACCAAAGTTGCTGTTTATTACTGAATTTGAATACTAAATTTTGGTTACTGTTTACTTAAAACAGGCAAAATAAAGAGGAGCAAGGCTTTATTACGGAAAAAGGCCCATAGATTATAGGGTTACTGTCACTTTCCTCATAAAACTTGAATAATCAGCAGATACAAAATAAAATCACAAACGGAATTTTCTGCATAAGAAGATATCTAGAAGACTTGGGGGGTCAGGGGGACAGAGTGGAGGGGGAGAGAGGAGAAGGAAATGGGAGACATCTATAATACTGTCAACAATAGAAAAAAAATTTTTTAAAGAAAATATCGAGAGGACGAAGCTCTCCATCTTAATCCTGGACTCCTGTGGTGGCCAGGATTTGGCTGCATTTCAAAATAATAAGCACTTGGTTCACAAGGCTGTTTAAAGGAAATAAGAAGGCATAAAATCTCAACCATCCAATATGGTTCATATTAGAATAAATTGATTACTCAAAACCTAACGTGATCAGAGCTCTGCCAAGAGGCTGGCGAGCAACAACTGTTGACATGGTCCAACTCCTAATCAGTTATTTGTAACAAGTGATCCTTTAATAACCATCCCCATTTATCTTTGCTCCTTTCAGCCGAGTGGAGGAGGAGGAGAAAGAGAAGAACCCTCAGAGGGAATAAAAAAAGAGTTCCACACTTTTTTTTTCTCTTTGTGAGTACAAGCAAATGTGGCCATATACAAAGAAAAAATTCAATCTGTTAGTCAGACCCTGAACAGTGAAAATTAAGTCACTCTTTCCATCCCTGAAACAGACTTTATTTTTATTTTTAATACTCACCGGAGGACATACTTAGAGAGAGGAAGGGAGAAAGAGGGAAAGAAAGAGAGAGAGAGAGAGAGAGAGAGAGAGAGAGAGAGAGAGAGAGAAAGAGAGAGAGAGAGAGAGAGAAACATCGATCGATAGGTTGCCTTCCAGGGATCAAACCCACAACCCCAGGTGTGTGCATAGGATGACATGCAATAAACTGAGCCATTCCAGCCAGGCTAAAATTAATTTTACAGAACAGTTGAATTACTGATGTGGTCCTAAGAATAGAAATATTGGATGAGGAGATTTGGTATCATGTGTTCCTTAAAGAAAAAACTTTTTTTCTCTTGTAATGGATATAAAAGTATAAAATTACAAGGCAATGCATCAATTTTCAAAATGTTCCATTCTTGAGAGTGTCTGGTGGGCACTTGAATTATCGGGAGGAACACTATGAAAAGTACATAATTGTCTAAACCCTCTGCTGTACATCTGAAACTAATACAAAATAATATTGAATGTCCAAAAATAACAATAATAAAAGCAGAACTGGAAACTGTATACTATAAAAAAAAAAAAGCTCCCATTCTTTCTTAGTTGCACTTTATTGAATGAGGAATCCAGTGCAAGCTTCTAAATTTCCAAAAGCAAACTTTCAGTCCAGTACACTGAATCATGGTAAGCAGGGCAAATTTAAAGAGAAAATTCTGAACATGTTTAAAACACATTATGATTTTCTGATAGACAATCGATTAAGAAACAAATTTACAGCAGCCTTGAACAAGAAAGCAGCATTTTTTTTCTCCAGGGAATTTACAAAAGAAATCTCTCATTTCTTCTTAGATCAGTGTTGGTTAGAAAAATTTTTCTTTGAAGTTAGTTGTTTGACTTTCTAATTACATACCTCGTAAGACAACCCTCAACTTTTCAAGTTATCCTGACACTCCATGAGGAAAAATATCTTTTGTAACTGTCTAAAGATACGATAGGATTATCAAAGCCATATGGAATCAGTTACATAAATCTGGAAATACAAGTCAGTATTACTTATTCTCTAGGGGTATAAGTTTTCAGTAAAACAGGTCATACAAACCATGAAGAACTATAACCAACAGTGATGGAGAGCCTGCCAAGAGCACACCCGATCACCTACACAAGCACCAAGGAGAGCATTGGTGATACCATACAGCAGTGCAATGGCCTCTTGCTTTTGAACTTGGAGTGAGGCATGGATACAGACATTCCCACCCCTGGTGCAGACCTCTATACTGGACAATGCTGAGAGCAGTCAGCTACACTCACCTCTCCCCCACGTTGTCCTTGAAGGCCTGTGCTGGAGTGGGGGTCTCCGGCTGGGGCCGCAGAGAGATACTCTGTGAAGGACTCAGAGAAGAACGGCTTTGTCCGGGTCAGCTCCGGTGTGCCCTGGGACAAGCCCAGGAGTGAGAAACTTGGGTCGGTCTCTGAGCTGCCCGCAGGTATTCCTAATCCCCCAGCATTTGGCCAGTGGTGCAGACAAAAGGAGGCCTGGCTGGGCTGTGAAATCCGCTCACTCTTGCCTTCCTTCCACAGCCTCTGTTAGCTGGTAAGCAAAAGTCACCGGACTACTGGTCAAGGTTGCGTCAGGACCCTCTGGGCACACTCCTGCATCCCGACATCCCAGCAAGACAGAGAATTGGGGAGAGCTCTTTTCCCTTGTCTTTCCTTTGAGGCTCTCTTCCTTCAAAGTCCTACTGAGAAATATTCGAACTCATGGAGCCTCCCCCTGGCTTCTGATGAATCCCCTTAACCCAATTAGTTCATCTTGCTTAAGTGATTATGGCTTTATAATGATGAAATTAAAGAACAACACACGATCTCTACAGTATCAAATGTCACCTCTGCCATTACTTGGATGCATGATTGGAGGAAACCATTTAAGGATTTGTGCCTCAGTGTTCTCAACTGTAAAATGGGTATTCAAGTATATAGTTGTTTTTTTTTTATTTAGCATTTATTTCATGTCTAGGCTCTCATGTCCGTAATTATTTCTATAAGCTCCTCTTTCCTTGAGATTGCCCTGGGGTTATCCCAAAGAGTCCCTATTTCTTTTCATATTTGATGAGCTCAGACTATAATCCAAGATTTATTCTAAGCACCACAGAGAGGGAAAGGATGAGGAGAAAGAGGGGAAAGAAAAAAGGAGACAGAATTCTATAATCTCATGAAACTCACTGGAGAGAGAGAGAAAGAGAGAGAGAGGGAGTTTAAAAGAAAAAAGAAAGAAAATACTGAGCAGGTAATGAATGGTGATAGTACAGAGTATCAACACCTAAAGGAATTGTGGGAAAGAGGTCATGCAGTCACCTGGCCAGTTATCCCTGGCAGAGCGACACGTACTTGCAAAGCCCTGAAAAAAGGTTGCCTGGCACCTTTGAGGGATAGCAGAGGCCAGGACAGAATGATGGGGTGAAATCAGAAGGTGAGTCAGGAACATGACAGAGCAGCGTGCGAAGGCTCCTATGCGGACACTGACTTTCACTCCACGGTGAAGGGAGTCCACTGCAGATTCTGAGCGGAGGAATGACACCGTTCCACTGTATTTTAAAGGAAAGGCAAGCACGGAGTCAGAGAACCTCGCTAGGGGACTTGTACAAATCCCGGTAAAAAATGACAGTGCTTTGGGCCCTGAGGGAAACGGTCATGATAGAGGTGGAAGAGATGGCGGGATGCTGTGTGTGCATTCTGAAAACTCTTTGTTCCCTGCACACACATCCAGGAAGCCATTACCAAGCTCTCCTGGGAGCTCTTGCTTTGAGTATGAGGAGCAAGAACCACCTACGTGCAGCGACTTTGTCTTTCAGCTTTGTGCCTAAATAGAATGGCCCTCCATTCTTGGTATGGATGCTTAATAAACACCATCAGAAAATGAATGAACCTAGAACAGAATAGAGATATCAGAAATCAACCCAACACATACAGTCAACTGATCTTTGAAAAGGGAGTAAAGATCATTCAATAAAGGATATCCTTTTCACAAATGCTGCTGGAATAATTAGACATTTATATGCAAAAAATAAAAAATCCAGACACCTTACATCTTTCACATACACAAAAGAAGAAACAGCTCAAAATAGGTCATAGACCTAAAGATGAAACACAGTATTATAAGCTTCTAGAAGAAAGCATCAGAGAAAGTGCCTCTGGGCTTGGTGACGAGTTTTTAGATACAACACCAAAAGCATGACCCATCGAAGAAAAAATTGTCAAATTAGACCTCATTAAAATTAAAAACTTCAGCTATGCCAAAGATTCCATTCCCCAATGACAAAAAAAAAAATATGATAAACAGTAGTAGCTAGCAAATGAGTAACGGCAACAGCACCTCTGAGGGAGAGTTCTCCAGGGAGACAGTTCCTTGACCTCACAGTAGCCTCTCCAAGCAAGCCACAGCACCTGCCCAAAGCCCTGAGCCTGCTGCGCAAGGTGGAAGGAATATTTAAATCACTTCCGCTGCTCCCCATGGGGCTTCTCCTCCCCCTGCAGGGGCAGGAACAGCCCATGACCTTTAGCCTCCTGGGCGTAATAAGTCTTGGAGTGGCCTGTGTTGCTCCCTTCTGGGATTTGCAAAGTATCACAAGAAGAGTGGGGCTGACTTGGATATGCCCCTCTTTCTGAGATCTGGGGGCACAGGGCAACACAGAACAGTATCAATTCTCACTTGCTGGAAATGGATATTTGTAGCGGTGTTGTTGTTTTTTTTAAGTCTTGAAATATTAACAGAAAGCCCGGTCAGTAGGTTTTGATAGAAACAACAATGGTTTCTAGAACATGTCATGCATTCCAACACATTCGGTGGAAATTTTTTAAATGGTGGAAAATATGGGCTGAAGAATTTATTTAAAATTAGTTGTATCACTACCAAACACATAAAATCACCTCCATCATCTGTGTCAGGCAGAGTCCAGTCAAGGGACAGAAATGACACCAGTTATTTAAACAGAGTGAAGTTAATCAAGTATTGTTAATTAAGTATCCTAGAACTGAAAGAGAAGAAAAAGAGGAAAAATAAAAAACCAGCCCAAGGATTCAGAGCTTCTGACTGCAATAAGCAGCTACCATGCTTATGGCCAAAGGAGCAGAGGGGAGGCGGGAAAATTACTAGAATGAGAAAACCGGGGACAGGCCCGGCTGGAGCTGGATTTGTGAGGGAGTGTGATGAGGCTGGTGCGTGTTGGGAAAATGCTAAACTGACCCCGATGCTGCTGCTGAAATGAAGTGCCAGGGCCAGAGCAGAGTGAGCTGCAGGGTGATGCTGAAAGGAGGCTCGCAGGATCTAGTCCCTCCCACCGCCAACTCTTCAGGTCCCTCGAGCACCTTCAACCCGAAAGCCATCAGGGAATCAGATGGCAATGCCAAGCATTTAAAAAAGGAACACCATGGCTCAGTAGTTGAACTTCGACCTATGAACTAGGACAGTGGTTGGCAAACTCAGTAGTCAACAGAGCACAAAAGCCGCGGTTTGCCGACCACTGCCCTAAGGGTTAGGCTCAGTGGACAGAGCATCAACCTGCAGACCGAAGGGTCCCAGGTTCGGTTCCAGTCAAGGGCATATACCTTGGTTGTGGGCACATCCCTAGTAGGGGTGTGCAGGAGGCAGCTGATTGATGTTTCTCTCTCATCCATTTTTCCAACTCTCTATCCCTCTCTCTTCCTCTCTGTAAAGAAATCAATAAAATATATTGATTTTTAAAAGGACTTAAATAGGTGAAACATTCCTCCTGAGATTTGACACACCTTTAACACTCCTTTTGGAATCTGCTCCTTCTTGATGAGGCAGAAGACAGAGGTCTGAAATACATAAGACATTTTCACCAATTTCAAGCGAGGAGGAATAGACACATTAGGCTATACTGTACTTGGGGAGCCCGATAAAGTCGCCTTATTAAAAGGGAAAAGATGAAGTGCATACAAACCTCCTAGGCTTCCGTTTCTTGACCTTTCTGCGATGAGATCCTTGAACTGTAGGCCTTCTTTATTTATCTCAGAGGAAGATGGAAAATTAGCTGGACCAGCAGTAAATGGTGAGCCAAAAGTGCCCCATTCTCTTGAATAACGGGACTAACTCTGTGGACTCCTGGCAGAGATTAATCACGTGGAAAGTTCCCACGTAAGACATTCACCCAGTCCCTCAGTTGAAACAGCTGTGGGCAAAGATTTGATTGCTTATTAAGAACCACTTGGGCCCTAACTGGTTTGGCTCAGTAGATAGAGCATCGGCCTGCAGACTGAAAGGCTCCAGGTTCGATTCTGGTCAAGGGCATGTACCTTGGTTGTAGGCACATCCCCAATAGGGGGTGTGCAGGAGGCAGTTGATCTCATGGATGTTTATGGATGTTTCTCTCTATCCCTCTCCCTTCCTCTCTGTAAAAAAATATAATATAATTTTTTTTAAGAACTACTTGGTCTTGTTTTGTCAAAAGCCCAAGAGGATGGCTCTTAGTACCAGCCAAGGCTAAGGCTGAGAAGTCAGTGCACCTGTCCAGTCCTCACCCCTCCACGTCCTGATTGAAGGGAGTGCAACTACCATCCAGGTGCCAATCATCAGTAAGTCCTTATAGGTGTGGCCTGTAAGGATCTAGAACAGTGGTTCTCAACCTTCCTAATGCTATGACCTTTAATACAGTTCCTCATGTTGTGGTGACCCCCAACCATAAAATTATTTTCGTTGCTACTTCGTAACTGTAATTTTGCTACTGTTATGAGTTGTAATGTAAATATCAGATATGCGGGATGTATTTTCATTGTTACAAATTGAACATAATTAAAGCATAGTGATAATCATAATTAGATATTGTGAAATATTTATTTCTAATTACAAATAAATGAAATTTTATCTTGAAGCATGGTGTAGCATGGGTAACAGTCTTAATATAACAATAGTAAACTGCATTACTACATTTTTCCGATGGTTTTAAGCGACCCCTGTGAAAGGCTCGTTTGACCTCCAAAGGGGTCGCGACCCACAGGTTGAGAACCGCTGATCTAGAATAAAAAGGCTTAGGGCAATCTTATTTAGTGTAGGGTCAAGAGGGGGTGGGAAGTTTTGTATGTAATGCTTTCAACAATAAAGATTTTTTTTAAAGGCATAGGACCCTCCTCAAATTCAGGAATATACATAAGAGAATAGCATGTGTTCCATTGCTGTGATTGAGTGCCAAGCAGAGAGGCTGTCACTTCCAGGAGGAGGTGAGGGCCAAGGAGCATGGTCAGGGAAGACTGCACAGAAAAGGTAGCTTACCTGGGCCCCAGAGGATTCAGTAGAACTAGGGGGGTCAGGACTGACCCCAAGGAACGGTGAGAAATGTTTGGGAGCAGGAGTAAGAATGGTGGGTTAAGGCACCATAAACCCCTTTATCTGGACAGACTCGATGTTTAGTCTAAGGCAGAGTGAAAAAATGTTTGGCCAGGTGATCATGGCCATGGCAGCCTTAGAAATAACACTTACTTAACTCGGGAGTTTTCTTCTTTTTCTAAGAATCTAAGGCCACAATTACATTCTTGATTTTTCCAACTGGAAAAAAAAATCTATGAGCAATTATAGTTCTGCTTTTTTCATCGTTCAGCTGTAGATTGATTAATAACTACTGACTGAAACTTTCTCCACACAGGGCACTGTGTTAGGGACTCCCAAGCTTACAAAGAATTTGAGGCTAAGTGCTATTTGGAGAGAACAGACTTGAAAAAGAGAAGTAATGGAAAGGTAAAGCGATGTGCGGTGACTAGGTTTTAGGGCATCGTGGGGGATGCAGAGAAAATGATTTCTTATTCAGGATCTCAACTTCATCTTCAAAGTGATCAAGAAAACCTAGTCATCAAACTGTATTGTTATCACAGAAAAGGTGGATGCTCTAAAAGCCATTTGATTTTGGACTTGTTGCTATTATAATTTAAATCATTCGATGTTTAGAAAATCACAATAGGCAGAATAATGACTGACCTCAAGGAGTGCATCAGGAGTCATTAGAAAATTACGTGCTTCCCTCATGTAACTTGGGTTTAGAAGGTGCCCTGGACCCATTTAAGCAGAATGGCTTTTCACAACAGAGAAAGGAAGATTATTAAGCAAATGCGTTTCAAAGGACTCTCTTGCTTAGGGAGCAGGTGAAACTCAAAGGAAGTGTACAGGGTGTAGTTGTCAACTAACAACAACAAAAAAGCAGAGAACAGACTCTGCAATTGAATCAAGAAGGTTGTGGGTGAAGTAACAGAATTTCCAAATGGAAGTTGCTTTAAAAAATAATGGTCTATTTTCTGATAATTAGTCCACGGTTGCTCTAGAGGCTTAACAAACATCCATCTTTCTAATTGGACACCCTGTGTCTTGGAAATGCTTTCTCTCTGTTCTCAGCGTTGGTTACCGTAGGTGGTCATCATAACTAGAAAACAGTATGACCACAACTGGCTTATGCTAAGTAATGCCTTCACTGGTGATAGGGCCATGTTTTTTGAGCAAATGCTGCCTGGACAAACGTGGGTGTTAATGGCAAGAAAGTAGGAGTGACAGTTGGGTAGGCAATCAATCATCTCTATCACAGCAACCAACATTTTCTGTCTGTGGATAATAATTTTTAAAAATTTGAGTGAATTTGGACCCTGGCAGTGTTGCTCAGCAGTTAGAACATCAACCCACATACCAAAGGGTCAGAGGTTCAATTCCTGGTCAAGGACATGTATGTGGACTACAATGCAGGTTCCATCCTCAGAACATGCAGGAGGCACAACCAATTGTGTCTCTCTTACATCGATGTTTCTCTATCTCCCCATCCTTCCCTTCCACTCTCTCTAAAAATCAATCGGAAAAATATCCTCCGATGAAGATTAACAAAACAAAACAAAAAAATGGAATTTGGTTAAAAAGTTAAGTCTTTATTGACTACAGTCTATGCCACATTTGGAAAATCAGTGTGAGTCTTACAAAGCAACATGTTCTCTCCTTGAATGAGTTTATGACAACCTCTAGGAAGAAAAAAAAATCTAATTTTGTTATACATGTTGGACAAGACTTAGGATGCTAATTTGGGCTTCTGGTTTTCAAAACAACAGATTGGTAAGAGGAGTGTGAAGTAAATCTTCTCAATAAGAACTTGTTTTTAAGTTCTAGGAATGATGCCCCCATGTGCCTGTGCTTCGAAGGGAAGTGCCCACAGCCCATGATGTAGGTATGTGAGATAGACTTCCCTAAATAGCACAGAGGAGACCAAGCATTTCAGGACCCGCTGCTGGGCTCAGTCCAAGAAGATGACCATTCCATCAACCAGCAGGTGATCTCCAGGACAAGTAACATCCTCATAAGAACTACCCAAGGTCCAGCAGGAGGGGATGGGCTCCCAGCCAGCAAATGCTGTTAGATAACACAGCTGCCATTTCAATGGCAAGATCTGTTCACATTTAAAACTCAGGAATATCCCAGTGTTTTGCTAAAACGTCTTAACTATGGAAAGCTGTTATTTTCCAACCACTGGAGAAGAGCAAAAGAAGGGAAATCTCCTACTGTTATAACAGAGGAACTTTGGCTGGAAACCCAAATGATTATGTCAAGGGTTAAATGGAGTTAAGTAACAAAGAATTAAATGAAGTTAAATAAAGCACATTTTCCTTGGGTGTGGAGTTGTCCAAGGCCCTAAAAGAAGGAAGGTTTTCCCACTGGGTTCAGAATGGGATTCTAAAAGAACTTGTCAAACTGCTGTCTGGCTTCCCGGGCCTTGGATCCCTTCTTTCTCCCCTGGGGGGTTAGTGATAACACTCGGGGAGCTGTGGACTAGGGATGAAGACTACAGCCACAAACTTAATAACCTCTTTGGGTCTCTTCTTGAGTGCTAAAATATGACCCATTTCACAAGATTATTCAATATCAGCCCAGCTGGTGTAGTTCAATGGTTGAACATTGATTTATGAACCAGGAGGTCACAGTTTGATTCCTGGTCAGGGCACATGTCCTGGTTGCAGTCTCCATGCCCAATAAGGGGTGTTCAGGAGGCAGCTGATCAATGAGTCTCTCTCATCATGAATGTTTCTATTCTCTCTCTTTCTTTCTGAAGCCAACATATATATATTTAAATGTCTACTTTTATACTAAACTTTCATATTCAAAGCCTTACAAATCTTTTCGATTTTGCAAGGTTTTCTAAAACTCTTTAAAAGTATTTAAAATAAATAATTCTTATGCATTAAATTAGCAGTTATAATTTTATGTTTAAAATTGTAGTAAAAGGTAACAGTCAGATGCCATCACCCTAGACTTGAAGTCTGCAATGCACAAAGAAAAGTAAAAATTTTTCTGTCACCTGCAAATCTGCACTGTAACTCTCTGATCCTATTCTAGCTTTTATCCAGTGATCTCCATTTTGCAATATTATCGTGAATACATTGTTATAATTACTAACATGGCGTCCCCAGACATAGCAGTGTGTGCTGTGTTGCTTACTTCATCCCAGCCTATAAAATGGAGAGCCTAATGTCTCCTTAGATCCAAAGGTGTAAGGTTTGAGCAACATGTGAAACCACTTTAGAAAATGTCTATAACTCTGCACAGTGTTTTTGGGTGAGCCATAGCTCAGGTGAGTGGTGGCATTAGATACCTGGCTCTTCTGGGAGGTAGGATGCTAGCTTGAGGCCCTCGGACTTTCCTAATGAGAACAGCCTGGGTTCCTGACGTACTCCAAGTCCTGTTCTCTCTCATCAGTGGGCCCAGCAGCGCCCCTTCCTCTATTCTATGACAGAAATAGAAGTAGGAGGAAGAGCTGAGTTCAATGATCCTTAATTACCCCCTTTCTCAGCCACAGAAGAGAAATATAAAAGGCCAACCAACTTCTGACTTAAGATAATTGACCATAGGCCTGACTGGCATGGCTCAGTGGTTGAGTGGCAACCTATGAATCAGGAAGTTATGGTTCCTGATCAGAGCACATGTCTGGGTTGTGGGCGCAATCCCTAGTAGGGGCTGTACAGGACGCAGCTGATCAATGATTCTCTATCATCAATGATGTTTCTATCTCTCCCTCTCCCAACCTCTCTGAAGAATCAATAAAAATAAATTTAAAAAATAATTGACCATAGTTTCTCTCTCATTTAAATTACTTTCAAGATGTACAGACACAGCCTGAATGACTCTGGAAGAACCGGAGATCAATGGTTTGAGTCATGCTAAGAGCAGTTAGGCATCTTTGTGGATTCAAACCGTTGGAAAGTGGAATACATCTCCCCTCCTAGAGTGAGGGGGCCCTGGTAAGACGTGCCCTGACATCCTTTCAGGTCCAAACACATGTGTGAAAATGACACTGTGGTCCCAACAAAATAGACTGGCATCAAATGAGGAAAACCACAAGTCTGTCTCAAAGGTTGATGTGTGCGGGGGTGGAGGGGTGACTCTTAGGAAATCAGACTCTGTTACAATGTGGAATTTTATTCCCTTCTCATTGAAGATGCAGTCCCTTTGGACTCTTTGATAATTTCCCAAAGCACAGCTGTCTCAGTGCCTAGAGATATTCAAGACGAAAGAATCATCTCAGCCAACCCCCATATAGTGCAGATGAGAACTCAATTCCTAGACTTCTGGTCTTGGTCTATTTCCTCATAGATTTGTCAGCTGCGATCTTATTTGTGACAACTGTTTATAAGGTATTTCAGAGGTGAAACTGTATGTAGCATACTTTTCTTTAAAAAAAAAAACTTTTTAAAATTAATTTCATAGGGGGAGAGGGAAACATCAATGATGAAAGAGAATCACTGATCAGCTGCCTCCTGCACACCCCACACTGGGGATTGAGCCCGCAACCCTGGCATGTCCCCTGACCAGGAATCGAACCCTGACCTCCTCCTGCTTCATAGAACAAAACCAACCACTGAGCCAAGCTGGCCAGGCCTTACTTTTCATCTTACATGCAGCTCAGCTCCTAGTTTTTGCATGTTAGGCCAAGGGAAAGAACAATGTCCTGGCTGTCCCTTCACAGGCATAATTATGAACATGAAAGTGGCAGGCATGCAGAGGAAGGAGCCGCAGTCTTTCTGGCCCACCCAGGAAAAGGTGAAGAGGCTTTCAAGGACCCACAGCCCTTCTGAGTGGAATCTTCCAGTCACTGAGGACAGCCAACAAACCTGATGAGCTGGCCCCAGCGAGGTCTGTGCGGGGCCATGCCCTTGAGCACATGGCAGCCTCGGGATGATTTGTGATAAGGACCCTACTCCAGACCACAGCCTCGAGCCACCAGAGAAACAGGAGAGTCAGGGATCAGCTTTCAGTACATGAATACCAAGCAGTTTAGTGTCACAGCAGCATTACCCAACAGAGGCCACTCGCAAAGGACGAGGTTAAAATACAAATGAACACGGGTCCAGGTTTATACATCTATCTGAACCGAAAACCAAGAGCAAATGATCTTTTACTAACTCGTGTCCTGGAAAATTTTTTACCCTGATTCAAGGACACAATGTCTCAGTCCAAAGTTTTTAGATTTGGTATGGCTCATAATGCCTGCATATTTTCAAAACCCTGTCATCAGCCCAGCTGGCGTGGCTCAGTGGTTGAGCGCTGACCTATGAACCAAATCATAGTTCAATTCATGGTCAGGGCTTGGTCCCCAGTGTGGGGCGTGCAGGAGGCAGCCGATCAATAATTCTCTCATCACTGATGTTTCTCTCTCTCTCCCCCTCTGAAATCAATAAAAATATATTTTTAATAAACCTGTCGTCAAAATGAGCTAGAAAATACCACATACTTATATCCTTGCTGATATGATTTAATGGGGACATACAATATGGTAGATACTGGCTGGACACAGTACATTCTCCTATCATCTTCCTGGCCTATATTCCAAATTGCCTTTTACTATAGCTGAGTATGTTTATCCACTACATACACTAGTATCACTTGCTAAACTGCTTTCACTTTTGTAAGAGGTGTTAGAAGTTGGCAAGAAATGGTCACAATATTCATAATACATTTATATTTAGGAATCATTTTTATAGAAACAAAGGTGATTTTTTTTTTATTAGAAAGAAAAAAAAGCCTTACTTCAATACAACATCAATGCTTGTGAGAATGTACATCAAACCGGTCTTAAAAAAACAAAAAACATCACAATGACAGAAAATTTGATATATTACATCTCTGAGGAGCCTGCAACCAGGCCACTTGGAAATAAACATACAGTTCCCACCACCACCACACACAAATATGTACATGTTGTGTAAGCAAAGGTTTCGAAAACACATTGGAAGAGAAGGTAGATACAGCCATATGTGTGTATGTGAGGATGTCCTTCATTTTACTCAGCTCAAAGAAATTCTCCATCTGAAACTATCTCATGCCTAACACTAAACAGAGGAAACAGCACAGGCGAATTCCTTGGGAGCTGTTCATTGAAAGTATAAAATCTAACACACAAACACAAGTTATATGATATAGTGCTTTGCCACCTAGTATAACATTACAAAAAGCCTTCCTTCTACACTACAAGTTCCAGCTCTGAAGGGGAGTATAATGAGGAAGGTAAACAGGGCTTCCAACTTTTCTAATACTTCTAACGGGGGATCCAAAGAATACAATGTAGTTAGATGGACAAGGAACTGTTTTCTTCCCACTGACAATGTGTCCCTGACCACAGACAAGCCCGTCAGCCACCGGCCAGGGTCCTAACACACAAGTCTCTTCTACTGGACTCGACAGTTCTCGTTGGGCTTGGTGCTGGCTTCTGGGCTGGGAGTGAGCTGGCCTCGCTTGGACCTCAGGCCCTCCCTGGGGCTGCCAGCCAAACGTCTCTCAGGAAGGTTACTGACCGAGAGAGGTCTCATGTGGGGTTCTTGGACGATGCTGCCTGAATCCGCTGGGCTTTGCTGAGCAACCTTGACCTGCAACACAAGCACCTTTGTTAGAGTTTTGATCACATTCACATTTGTACAGCATGAAGAATCCTTTGTCATAAAAATTTAGGCTATTCTCCTTCCCTAGGATTTGTACTTAGTTTTTACCAGTTTTTCTTACCTAAGAACAGGTCCTATCTAACAGCTAGTGGATGTCAAACAGGACCTCTGACAAGTCACCTTGCAAACTGTCTGTGAGGCCTCTGATGGGCAGAGATATGCTCCCAAGGCCAGTGTGACACCATCAGACCAGAGGGCAGCTCTCTGAGGACAAAGACCATGTCCTCCTTACCTCTTGTGCCCACAATATGCTTGACTACCTGGCAAACCTTCAATATACACCTCAGAGAACCCAAACGAGCTTTCTTTTACCCTCACTGAACCTCTTCTGTCATTCAAATGAGAATAACCCAAATGAGAAATACCACCTCCACAGTGTATAAGCTTGATCTACAACATTTCAATGGCCCACCACCTGTTCCTCATATAACGGCTCTTCATCTGCTCCCTGCATCATTGTCAGCTTCCATATTGGATATGGATTAGAACCGAAGGGCAGCCATCTAATCACGTCTGATGATAGTAAATCTCCGTTCTGATGACGGGTCTTTTAAAAGCCAGAAGGACCTCAGAAAATATGAGACTTAGAAGCCAAGCAGAGTCAAGACTTTTTTGAGGGTTACACAGTAGCGAAAGAAGACAGGGAGGTAGAGAGAAAAAGGAACAAGAAGCTGATGGGCACCAAACTCCACTTAACCAAAGTTAAGGTAGGATTGGGAGAGCCAGATAGGAAGATCTTTAAAAAACCGAGAAGACGGGCCCTAATAAGGGCCACGCGTGCCCAGCACCGACTGAGAAGCAGCTCGGCGACAGTCACTTCCTGCGCGGCGGCCGCCAGGGCCCTCCCTCTGCAGCAGTAAGAAGAATGGAAATTATGTCTCCATTTATATTCTTTCCATAGGAAGAATGTGACTTTAAAAGGCAGCTAAATACTTTTCATTACAGAAAACATAGCAAATCTGGCCAACAGATCAAATCCCTGGAAAGCTCGCCCCAACCTCAGACTATGTGCAGGACACGTAAAAGGAGCAGCAGCCCTGAAGGGCCAGGACCAGAACTCAGTGGAAAATCACCGTCATGGAAAGTTGAAGGGAAAAAACAGAGTTTTATGGTACTTTTTTAAAAAATAGCAAGTGATATAAAAGGCAGGCATTTCCCTTGAACCCATCAGATGCAGGAGAATCAAATTTCTAGGTTCACCATGGAAGAGAGGGAGAGAGAGAGAGAAAAAAAAAAAAAGAGAGGGAGAGAGAGAGAGAGAGGAAGAGGGAGGGAGGGAGAGAGAAATCACATTGATTCTCTTTTCTGAGCTAATAAAATTCTTCCTTACCCCCAGTTCAATAGCCAAGGTCCATCCCTGGATTTCCCCCACCTCTAGGTTCAATTTCTCTGATACTGGGTTGAGGAAATTAGTCTGTGATCAGTTTAAACCATGGATTTGATCCTCATGTTGGTCAATTAGCCGCAGACTGTGAACAATGCGATGAGGTCAAATGCTCCAGTACTTAAACTCCTAAGGGCACAAAAACCCTGACCATCTTACAAACTATGTCTGCAGCCACAGAGGGAGAGGGCGAGGAAGCAGACAGCTTGGTGGTGACAATGGACCTCCTTAGAAGGAAAAAACTCAGAGTCCCACTAAAGTGGTGAGTGACTGATGCTGCGGTGACGCTTCACCATCCTCCCAATTCAGTGGCCCATCTACCGGCACTGACCAACCCCAGGTTCAGATCAAGTCCGCACACATCAGGCTCCCTGGTCCTCAGCAAATTAGGAGCGCCTGGGTTTATTCATCCAGAGACATAAGAGAGACTGACCCTCACCTCATCTGCATTTCACCCACTACTTGTCAGATGTCACTGAGGGTCCTGCTAAATGACTTAGGGCAGCAGTCAGCAAACTCATCAGACAACAGAGCCAAATATCAACAGTACAACAATTGAAATTTCTTTTGAGAACCGAAAACCGACCTCTGCACATGGGCTACAAAGTTTCAATCGTTCTGTGCGTGGTGCGCATGTGGTTTTTTGTGGAAGAGCCACACTCAAGGGGCCAAAAAGCCGCGTGTGGCTTGTGAGCCGCAGTTTGCCAACCACTGACCTAGGGAATCATCTCGCTCAAAACTCAAGCCAGTTGCTTCAGGTGAAGGCTCGTAGCCCTGGGTTTCTGAGCAGACGCTTTAGGAAAATGATGCCTTGCTCTATATTTTTCAAACTGAATAATAAAATATGCTTAACAGATGAGGCAAGCATTTTATAAGGCAACTCGGAAAATGCTGAATTAAATTAAAATTCAGCAGGCTGGGTTTTGAAGTTTGCATCTAATCACGAAGTCTCCTATAACCTCCTCTCAAGAGGGACTCCCCCTGTTCATTTGTACACGTGCACAAAATTAGCAATTCATAACCGCTGGTGCCTTCTGCCTTCTATAGCTAATACAGGGGTCGCAGATCTGCAGGAAACCATGGTTACGACTTTGTGCTCAACAGATTCAACAGCAATGTGGAGAGCAGGCCCCCTAGTGTGCAAAGCCTGTTTTCTAAAGAGAAATCTGAACTCCACAGGCAACTGCTCTACAATCACTTACTTCCTCATCAGAGGAGGGAAAAGTGACCCGTTGGTGATTTCATGAGATAATTTCCTAGCACACCTTTAAAACCTCTATTTATCATTTCAGGACAACAGCAACAGCTCCACCCACTCAACAAACATCTGATGAATGTGAGATGTTGCATTCGACATGGGACAATGGAAAAGTATAAACATAATCAATAACTTCACAGCCCTAGCAGGTTTGGCTCAGTGGGTGGAGCTTCGGCCTGCGGACTGAAGGGTCCTGAGTTCAATTCCGATCAAGGGCAAATGCTCGGGTTGCAGGCTCAATCCCCAATAGGGGGAATGCAGGAGGCAGCCTATCAATGATTCTCTCTCACCATTGATGTTTCTATCTCTTTATCCTTCCTTCCTTTCTGAAATCAATAAAAATATATTAAAAAAACAAAACAAAAAAACCTTACAGAGAATTCACTCTGCAATTCAGAAGGCAGACTTTCAAGCAGGCGATTACAATAAAGTGGACTGGCATATCATAATGGGAGTCTGGGGTACTTACTACCTAGTCATGATTTTCGGCTTTAAGAGCCAAATACTTCACTTGATCCCCTAAGTGTGGGACCAGCAGGGTGGGTATTCGTGTGCACTGAGGAAGGAGCAGCTGCCAGCCAGACATGAGGAACCGGCCTGGCCCCGTCAGGGCCTTAAAAGCCCGACTCCTGGATTGCAGGTCAGGGCTCATCTTACAGCTTTGGTCAAGCTCGGAAGCTTCACTCTTTAGAACACTGGTTGCTTTATGGAAAAGCTGTTCTATGGTCAGTGGAGATGCAGGGCCTACCGCAGTATGCTCTTTGCAGTGTTTTGTTGTTACCAGCACCCAAAAGTTAAATCTAAATGTGAGAGGGAGAAAAAGGGAGAGGAAAGAATAGGGGTAATTGATGGAGGAGGGAAATCCTTGCACAAAATGAAAGAATGTTTCTAATACAGACTTGAATGAGTGAAAGAAACTTCCAGACCTTTTCTCCTCACCCCTGAATTTTAAGAGCTCCTGAGTCAGAGGGCGCAGTGTCAAACCCTAGCCCTATTAGCACTATCATTTGCTAGATTTCAAAAGGCAGAAACTTGTTCACAGGCATTTACCTTTTGTGATCTGCTGCCACCAGCTGTTGGTTTGGAGGCCTCAGCCTGGTTCTCTTTGTGGATACTGGATTGGGATGGAGTTAACTTTTGGGCAGCAAGGCGGGGGCTAGTCCTAGTTGCCATGGTTGTTCTTCGCAGGACATAGGGACTTGTCTTTCCCGTTGGGATATCAGCAAACCCTAAGGACAAAAAAACTGTCAACACTGCTAGATCCAATTCTATCCATAATGGAAAAGATATAGAAAAGATATGCACTAGGTCACATTTTAACAGATAAGCGGGACTCCAAAACACTTTCTCCTAGCTACAGAGAACAGAGATCAACTTCTCAGTTACCCTGGGAGTCATCACACTGACTGACTGACTGACTAACAGGTTTTCTCTTATTAACAACATAAAAAACCATAATGGGAAAAGAAGGGGGAAACAGAATATATTTTCCTGCCTTCTTCTATAAAGATCTTTATACTTGTGTTTTTCTAAAATTGAAAGAACACACTGTAAAATTTGGGTTAAAGGGGGAAGAGGATAAAATGGAAAGAAAAAGAAAAATGAAAAGGCCATTTTCTGGAGGCAAGTGTAAAATGCTATAGCTACTTCAAGTGACTCCCCTCGGGTGAAGACCAGGAAGGGCAAAGATCTGTGTTACACGGAATTTCAATCTCACTCTGCGTCCATCCCTTCCTTCCACAGAAGAACCCCATAACATGACTTGTGATGACAAGAGACAGTCAATCCAAGGACACTTCTGGACAGGATTATCACACACTATGGAGTGGCACTGACTAAACTAACTAAAATAACATTTAGTTTGGTTTGTTTTTAACTCTAACTACAAATAAAAGCCAGTAAGGAGAAAGAGATATCTCACTTTCTTGGAGTTAGATTTCCTAAGGACTGGAGTTACTTAGAACAGTGCTTCTCAACCCATCTATGGCAAAGAATCAGTTTTGATAATTTGGGGGATGTTGGGGTACATAATTTCTATGGAATGACACTGTTGTATAATACAGTAAGAATGAATCAATAGAGAAATGATTATGTGCTTAAAAGTTGTGACCATGTCAAACTGCTATGAAAATGTGAAATTCTAACTCTTGGTTTTTGTACATTGGTGTGTTCATTTTCGGGGAGGAGAGGAGGAATCAAGAACCAGTAACAACAGTCTCCCATCTCCTGGGCCACACTTGGAGGACAACTTAAAAAAAAAAAAGCCTTGTCCTAGCTGGTTTGGCTCAGTAGATAGAGCATCGGCCTGAGGATTAAAGAGTCAAGGGCTCGTACTTCAGTTGCAGGCTTGATCCTCAGCCCCAGTGGATATGTATGTGGTAGGCAAACAATCGATGTATCTCTTACATTGTTTCTCTCTCTCTCTTCCTTTCCCTTCCACTCTCTCTCTTTAAAAACAACAAACAAAAAAATCAATGGAAAAAATACCTTTGGATAAGGATTAACCAAAAAAATTTTTAAAAAAGTGGTACATGGCACCAGCCAGGGGCCAGCATCTTCGGGCCCATCCTCCAGCCCTTGACTATAGACAGGAAAGCTAGGAGGGTCTCCTACAGTTGGGGACTTTCCAGCACAGGAATATCAAATTCCAGTCACTCTGCAAATGGACCAGCCGTTTGGGTTGTGGGACATAGGTGCTCTTTGGTCTCATGACAGAAAGGAAAACACATGCCTTAAAAGTAGGCGACCGCTTCTGAACTTTAGTTCGTACAGTTGCACAGTAACTTAAAACTCAGTGCTTCTCTTTTGCATGGGAAATGCCATATGGACTTTCAAAAGAACACAGATCATCTTGTTCTACAACTATGCCGTACCTTTCTTTACAACTTCTGGAAGCCCCTCAGGCTCAAACTGGGTGTCTTCTGAGTCCTCTGCAGGGTGAGCGCCACTGTGGACCGTCCTCCGGCTTCTCTTAGGAAACGTGTCTGGGGTGGACAGTGCTGTCCCTCTCCCATCTTCCCAAATCCCACTGTTCCTTTGCCTTTTGCCCGAACCTTTACTTTGGCCAGATGACTTCTGCTTTTCAGTAACAGAAGGGACTGGAGACGATCCCGGAACAACTGACTTGGGCGAAGAACTTTGGACATTAGGTTGAGATTGCTGTGTTTCTAACATCTCTTTGGCTCTCTCCAACTTCTCATAGTTTATAAGCAATGAACAGTATTTATCCAGATACTCGTCTGCCTCCTTGCTTTTCTCTTCGAGGGTTTCTTTCAGTTCTTTCACCTCGGTCATTAATTCATCTACATTAGCATCCACAACAGGACCTGTCAGAAATCATACCGCATCACTTCACATTCCTCTATTTGACACTGGACATCATAAAGCAGAAAACCTTAGGCTTGTGTTTTTCTTATTTTTTTTTTACAAGTTGGGGAGATATATCTATTCATGTTAAGAGTTTAAACAACCCTCATTTGGGAGGGATCACATCAAGGTAATATTCTTATTAGGACAGCTTACATACCCAAATCTCAAGCATGTATTTCCTCTGGCCTATCAAACCTTCTTGTAGTTGTTCATGAGATCAAATGGATTAATTTAGCACATCCCTTAGGATCCTAGTCCATTCTTTTCACCATGTGTGAATGAACAACGTAAGTTGGTAAAGAATATGAAGTCCCAGTTGTGATGGCTCTGGGGGGCAGAAGGGGACCTGTGACAAGGCAGGTCCAAAAGGATCTGAAAACCATTTGTAAGCAATGGAGAGTCTGATGGACAAAAGCTTGGGGGAGGCTATGAAGTGGGAGTCTTGGCAACTTGTAGCTGCCATTAAATCCAGTGGAAAACCTCCTTGGAGCCCCACATGCTGAGGACTCTTCTCAGTGGGAAAGCACTGACACACCCTGCCCAGCGTTGGAGCAGAAGAGCTATGCATACAATGCTCGCCATGAACTTCCCACACAGCAAGCAGCATTCCCCTCGGGCATAACTGGAGAAAGGCTATTTTTTCTTTATTTTATCACCACAACCAAATATAAGCCTCCCACCCTCCCAAGTGGCTGAGCCATGAGGGTGGGCCCAGAATGACCAGAATCAGCTGTTTGTAAGTTGCCACCACCAGCTCAGAGGCCAATCTGCCTGTGACGTAGGAGCTAATGAGAGGGACATCATCACATGAAAACTCACCCTGGAATGGTTCACTAGCAAAAATGCTGCCATAGAACAGAAGATGTGACAATCCTATTTCAAAGTGCAGGGTTCATTCTGAATTTTATGAATGATCCCAAGCTGAGCACAAAGTTCGAAAACTGGAAATGGATAACTGCTGAGAATCAGTGGGCAGTAATAAACAGAGTGCTAAAACCATGCCTGGCACACACACCAGCGAGCTGGCCTGGTCATGCCCAGCTGACCCCACCTGAGTTCTGTTTCTCCCGCGCAGCATCTTCCAGGCGAGACAGCTCTTTCTGCAGCAGCTCCTTTTCCTCTTCCAGCTGCTTACAGGATTTGATCAACAGCTTGATTTTCCCCTGGGCACGCTCCTTTTCTTTCTTCAGCTGACTGGCATATTTTAGATTGTCCGTCTACAAAGCAAAACCTTGAATTTAAAACCTTCAACTTCTTTTAGTGAGCACATAGAAAAAGAATCATGAGATATAACTAAGAATCATAATATTGTAAATCTAAGATTATGTTCAAACTGAAACATCTAAAGATGAATGAAACAATTCACTCTTTCTACTCAGTTTTCCAGGTCTCCCCAATAGACAATGGTTTTGTTACTTCCTGTCTTAGCATCAGCAAGCACAGAGCACAGTGCTAAGATAATGTTCTCTTACGTGGCTCATGCTGCCTTTGTTTATCCAACATGAGGCAGGAATAAGAGTCCATGAACATATTCTTGGTGGATCAAAAATTCTCAGAGAATTATGTTCGCATTTGTAATGACCTGCTGGTGCAAAATTTTCAATACCTAAGATAGCATTTGTCTTAGTCACACCAAGTAAAGGCTAAATAACATTATGGTTCACAATACAAATTTAAATCTTATATGTAGTTCAACTATAAAGCAAATAGAATGGTGAGAGAATTATGGCATCATGCACTTCTCAGCAATGCAACTTCAAACTCCTTCACCACAATTGCAATATCCTAAAAAAACTCTGAAAATGATTTAGAGGCAAAACTTGATTGGATACCGAAGTATTCTAGTCTTTATTTATCCTACCTTGTAAGAACAGTCACATATTTTGCTACAGAAATAGCGATTGGTATGATTACTACCTGAGAACCTGCTAGGATATTATATAATACTAGGACCCAGTGCATGAAACTCCTGCACATGGGAGCTGGGGACAGGGTGGGGAGGTCCCTCAGCGCAGCCTGCACCCTCTCACAGTCCACGCCCTCGGGGGTTGTCTGACTGCTTGACATTCTTAGTGCTGCCACTGTGCCCGCCAGCTGTGACCCTGGCTTCACTCCCCCTGTGGGAGCGCACTGACCACCAGAGCGAAGTTCCTGCGTTGAGCGTCTGACCCCTAGTGGTCAGTGCACATCACAGCAATCCGTCATTCCACTGTTCGGTGGATTTGAATATTGTATAGGAGGATGTGGCATGTGCATTGTATTATATAATATCCAAAAAATGCAGAATTCTAAAATAAATTAGCTTTAACGAGTTTCTGGTAAGAGATCATGAATATATAAAGGTAAACCAAACCATTAAAATAAAAGAACTTGAGCACCATAATCATGTTGCTAGTGATTTAATTCTGTGTATGTCACCTTGAGATCCTGTATTAGCAATGTTGCAGTTCATCTACACTTGTGAAATTTTCTATTTCTGAATCCAACCATAATTGGATTTGAGATGGATTAATTCCATTTCAACAATGCTTATCAACTGGTACCTCATTAAAATTACATGTGATCTGAATAGATTCAACAATGTGCCATTTTGTACATGGTATGTACTCAAATAGACATTCCCCACAGTACAACTGTCAAAGATTAAAAAGGCAAAAAGTGAGTAAGTAAAAAAGTAGACCTGAAACTACATCTTTCCATTATTAACACTTACTTATCTCATTTTGTAACAAAACATCATTGATCATTAATGTTATTCTAAATTTATGAGTATGTATTGTTTTTAAAATATTTATTTTTTATTTCAGAGTGGAAAGGAGAGGGAAACAGATAGAAACATCAATGATGACAGAGAATCAGTGAGCAGCTGCCTCTTGCAAGTCCACTAATGGAGACTGAGTCTGCAATCCAGGCACGTGCCCTGACCTGGAATCGAACCATGACGTTCTGGTACATATGTCAATGCTCAACCACTGAACCACACCGGCCAGGCTGATGTGTATTTTATTGGTATATTTGCTTCACCTTGATAAGTGTATATGAGCAATAAACTTAAGAAGCTAATACCTAGTTTTCTGTTTGAATATATTCAATATACAATTAGTATCATAATCTTTAAAATTTTAAATCATTTGTTAATAAAGACTTTTATGGGACAATACTTATTATCCAGGTTCATTATTATACATTTTGGATGGTATTCACTTTGTGAAAATTATCTGTAGAAATCAAAACAGCCCTTTACAAGTAGAATTCCTGAAGCACCATTTCCAGTCTAAGAACCCTGGAACTAGGGTTCACCTCCTTTTTATCTAAAGAAGAGTTTTAGCATTCCTGCCTGGAGAGGAAGAGAATGCACACCTACCTATGCCTGACCAAATGCTCTGCCTCACCTTTGCCAAAGTAGGTTTGGTGAGGGCAATAAACTTGGAGACCCATCAAGCAAGAATTTGGAATTACCACCAAATTATTACTTAGGGGCCCACCCTAATCTGTCAGTGATACAACTTTTACCTCCATCTTTGAAGTAGTTTGAGAGGATTCGCTGAGCAGTGGATGAAGTTCATATATGCCATGAGACTGTAGGCCATCCACTGACTTGTAAAAATAACTCAGCAGAAAATTGATGAGTGATATTATTTTTAACTGCAAAAACTTTTTTCACAAAAATTAAAATGAAACTTTGTAATTCAATACCATTAAAACAATGGTGATTCTGCATAAGCCATTTGAGGTCATGAAGCAATGAGAAATAAACATATTGCCCTGCTGGTGTGGCTCAGTGGTTGAGCATAAACCTATGAACCAGGGGGTCATGGTTTGATTCCCAGTCAGGGCTCATGCCTGGGTTGTGGGCTCAATCCCCAGTGTGGGATGTACAGGAGATGCAGCCAATTCCCTCTCAGCTAAGTATCTCTCCTTTTCCCTTCCTCTCTGTAATAT
>JAAGEH010000042.1:16825460-16880075 GCA_011751065.1 Lasiurus cinereus | reverse complement strand
AAGGAAGAGGAGGGAGGGAGATATTGAGATAGGAAAACATACCTTGGTTCTCTTCAATTCCTCTAAAAGCTCGGTGGCTGCTTTCAAGGAGTTATTGAGTTCCTCTTTACTGGACTTCAAGAGGTCAATCTCCACCTTTTGGGAACTGAGACACTCTTCCTTAGACGTCAGTTTCTCCCGGTAGGTCTGGATTTCCATTTCATGCTGGGGTAGAAAATGCTACTTTAGCCAGGAGGCTCAGCTAAACACATTGTAAGTAAAGTGAACTAAAAATAGAACTGCTGTTTCAAGGGCCATTTCAAATGGTCTTTGCCCTCTCCTACTACTCTACTCCAAGATGGAAAGGTAGTGTTTAAAAAGGAGTTATGAATGAGACATATAACGGAGGGAAAGGTAGTGAGGAAAACATGATGGCACCCTTCCTAAGGTCATATAATAATGATGCAGAACTTTGACCTTCTTGCAAAAAAATGCCTCACTTTGATGGTCAACACACACAATACAGCTCCCCCAGTAACCAAACTCCTCGGGTCACCTGTTTGTTTGTATCCAGAAGCAAAGTTTGGTGATTCTTTTCAGCTTCCTGGAGCTGTAGCTGGTATCCAGCTATTTCTTCTCTCATTTTCTCCAGCTTTTCCATCTGGTCTTTTTGTAGGCAATCCAAGCTCCTTTTCAATTCATGATTTTCTAGCATGAATTCCTTCAATTGACTCTAATGAATAAAGTTATACAATCATGGAATAATAATTAAGAACCTTGACATATGTCTTCAGGAAATACTGAGTACTGAGGGGGAAGAGAATCACTTACAGGCAAGACAAAAACTTTTTCAGAATAATGCTATAATCCTTAGCAGTGTATTCCCTTTAAATTGCAACTTCATTGGCAGTGACAATATCCCCTGTTCTAGCCCAGCCACTCTAGGTCGCATCCAGTGGGGCCACAGAATCTCTGAAACCTGACTTCCACTAAACCACTCTGGGACTATACCCTCTTGGCTACCAGGTTCGCTTATGTAAGTGTTTCCATTGCAGTAACTCCTTGACCTCATCAATAGCACCACCATGGCGACCTCCACATTCCAGACTTACTGTTTTCTTTTTCGGCCAGTTTAGATTCCATGTTCTATCGCTTTAAGAATTTCCTTCCAAATGACCTGAAATCTTTAGCCCTCTTCCTCTATGCAAGACAGGCAGAACCCCAGCCCTGGAGGCACCTGCCTCCCCTGTGCCTGATCCCAGAGCTGCCTCTATACGAGTCGACATACATACTGTGTCCACTGCCTCATCTTCTATTCTCTCAACCCACTCCAGCCTGGTTTCATCCCAACTTCTCCTGAAGTAGCTTTTCATGGCATTGTCCACCTCCACGTTGTAAATCCAAGGAATAGACTTCAGTCCTCATCTCATCTGACCTGTAAGTAGGATCTGAGGCTCTGATCCTCCTGCCTTGAGAGCCTCCACTCTTGGCTGTTGGGACATGACTCACCCCTGCTTTGCCTGACCATGACTTCTGTCTCCCAGCTTGCTCTTCCTCATCCACATCACACTGTACAATGGGGGATCTCTGGGCTTGGTCTGTATTTTCTACCACTGCTATCATTCTGAAATATGACCTATATTCTGAACTAGTCAAATGAATATATCCACCCCAAAACTTTCCTTTAAACTCCAGCCTCATGTATTTGGTCACTTCAGACTTTATTCTAACACTTTACCATGGCCTTCCTTCTTCCCTAAATCTTTTCTCAAATCATGTCCATCTGATTTCAGCCACAATGGCTTCTCTTCAATTTCTAAAAACCACAAAGGCTTTACCACACTGCTCCATAGACCCACAAGGTTCCATGCTCTAGCTGGTATTTGCGGGTCTGACTCCTCATCCTGCAGGTAACCTTTCTCTGATCACCCGATCTCAATTAGGTTGTTGCCTATCCCCACAGCTCTCTTCGAATTCTTTATCCTCTCTTCACATCATTTGTTATAGCTTAAAATAATATATTTACTTGTATAATGATTTGATTAATATTTGTCTCTTTTACTGGGCCTTGTGTTCTACAAGGAAAGTGGCTATTTATTAAGTCTACCATCGCACTCTCAGTGGCCAGTATAGGGATCAGAAATATCTGTTATGTGAATGAACAAATGAATGAATAAGTAAATAAATGTGTAACTAAATGCTTGGTGGACAAGAAAACATCAACACACCATGGGCTGAACTATGACTTGGTAAAATAAATGCAAATGTCTAAGTGAAGTGATGGCTAATAATTCATTATAAACTTTCCAAGGATAGTTATGACATTCTTAGAATATTCATAACAGATATTACCAGAAATCCAACTACTTTCAGAGAAACAGCTTTACCTTGCCTTGTGAGTATTTACCTGTTTGAGTATCTCGATGAGCTTGGTTGGGTGGAATTCCTCCAAGGGATATAGTGAGCACATCGAGGCCACCAAAATTCTGAGTAGGGTGGGCAATTACTCAATCCCAATTGTTCGGCAATGAAGAATCTTATTTCTTTCATTTATAGCACTTAACAGTTTATAATTATTTCATGTTTCTTATTTAATGCCTTACCTGTGTGTCTAAACCGCAAGCTCTATGAACATAAGCAGCACAGGAGAGCTACGGGTCGCTCTAACCTTCCCAGTGCTTGTTATTTATAGAATGAATAAAGCCACGGCAAGCTAACACTCTCATATATATAACCTTAAGATTAAACATCTAGCAATTTTTAGAGCCTATAAGTGAAGTACTGTACTAATAATAATATACTTGGGATAGTCCCAAGATGCTCAGTGCCAAAGATTTCAACAGATGCGATACTCAAACTTATTATCCATAGGAACTCTTACACAGCATAGCCAAAAAATTCTTTGTCAATTTCCAAGATTAAACACCAAAAAAATTTAAATTTTCATTAGCTTAAATATAGTACTTTAAAGAAAAGTACAACTTTCCTCAACTTCTTTCTTATACAGGCTATTACAAATGTAATTTCAACTTTTTGTGATTATTCAGGTTCATAATCACAACTCTAATCCGCTATCCTTTCCTAAGTATTCTTTAGGGATGAAACTGCATGAGGACCATATGGATATCTGGGAGTGGCAAACAGGTTTCCCTGCATCTGCCAGCTCTGCATGCAGTGGCTGCTACCTAGGACTCAGCATTAAGAAACTCAGAAGGCAGGCAGGTAGGGTCAGCTATGGGAACAGCAGTGGGGAGGGGCAGCCCAAATGCTATAGATCTGTCACATTAACCCAGCTCTAAAATATCATCCACGATTGACTGGAGTGGCTCAGTGGTTGAGCATCGACTCATGAACCAGGAAGTCACAGCTCAATTCCCAGGCATATACCCAGGTTGCTAACTAGGTCCCAGTAGGGGGTGTGCAGGAAGCATACATTTGATGACTCTCATCACTGATGTTTCTATCTCCACCCCTCCCTCCCTACCCCCCAGTCCCGTCTCCTTTCATGTCTCTGAAATCAATGTAAAAAAAAACACATATTTTACAGTATAAAGGTCCTTTTCCATGAAAAAAAAGTACTTGGGCTCCATGACAGGCCTGGTCATGTGTTCAGAGGCCTATTGTGACTCCTGGGTTCATGACAATGCTGGCTGGTGGAGATGACTGCAAACCTGATTATGACATATGCGTGGGGTTATTTTTCTCAAAAGCTAAACAAAGTTTAGTACATTACAAAAACAAACAAAGAGAGCGAGCACACTGAATTGTCAATCTGTCACAGAGAAGCTTACTTTGCTGTTCTTTATTTCTTCCGACATTAAATTTAATTCTTCAGTGAGCCTGTTTTTCTCCCCACCGAATTCTTCTTCCAAACCCGTCATTTTCTGCATCATCGCGTGCATTTCCTTCTGCAGCTCAGTTTCCTTCAAACTCATAGCGTCCACCTGAAATTTAATCTTTCATCAGGACCTGCTTCTGGTTTTCTGTTTTGATCAAATTAATCCCTCAGATACAATATATTCATGACATCACTTCAGGCTTCAGTAAGAAAATGGGTCCCAGCTAAGCCTCCTTCTACTAATCCACTCAATTAATATGCTCAAATCCTACTGAGGAGCTTACCTTTTCTTCTCAGCAAAGATTTAATAGAAGACAGCAATAAGGAATGGAATAACAAGATAATATTACTGAGTATTAAAATCCTTCATAAAGGCATTAATTTGAGTTAAACTTAAACCTCAAATACTGTATGAGGCAGCATCTCAGATTTTTATCATTTCATGGATCTCTACTAATCCTCCAATGCCATAATGCTCTGCAAGAAACATGACTCTGATCAGTTCCGGCCAGCTAAAGCTCTCTTGTTTGCATCTGCTCTGTGACGTAGAAATAGCCTGCTATAGTTTTTCTAATCTTCTCTACCAGAACCACCATCTCTTGCTAGCCATCCAAAAACTTGAAATTCTTAGAAAATAACGTTATGATTGACTGCATTTTCTGGACATACCCTTTCTCTTTTAATATCTCCAGTGAAAAATGTGATTTGGTAAAATCACTTTGCTAGATCAGTAAGCAAACAAAGAAGGCAATAAGTGAGCCTCCTGAGGGCAGATCTTCCCTTTAATCATCAGCTTACAAATAACAGGAGACTAAATGAGAAAATAGAGGGGAACTGAAAGTACAAAATCCCCAGGATACACACTAGGAACCATGAAGGTTCTGCCCTGACAATTATATCACCATCCTAATAGGTCTTTCTCCTAAAGGCAGCCCAGGGACAAAGGGGATCCCTTCTGATTCTAACTAGTATATGTTATACCTTTTATAGCAGATTCTCACCTGTGTATTGGAGGGTACCATTCTGATGCATTGTGAGAAAGGGAAGTGTAATGATCTAGGAACTGTGCATGACCCAGAGCTTCTCCCATGTCCAGGTATCACATTGAAAACCTGGGCAAATCCTTAGAAGAGTCCCAGACAAATGTGTCCTAAAGCAAGAGTCACTACTACTGAAGCCAACTCAATGTCTCCCAAGTTCAAGACCTTTACAAAGTTTGGTCCAATACTGTATACACCATCCACAGAGAAATATAACTCACCCAGTGGTTTCCCTCCCTCAAGACAACAAATGAAAATGTAGATAAAGCCACTTACTTTTTCAACAAAGCATATTTTTTCCGTTTTTGTCAATTCAAGCTCTTTCTCCAGGTCCTTGTAAGAAGTCTGCAGCGCTTCGAAGGTGTTCTGCAAAATATCATTTGTGGACTGCAGCCCTTGGATCTTTTGCTCCAATTCCACTGTGAATTTCTCCAAGTCTGCCTTTTGCTTCTTCCAAACTTGCTGCTCTCCTTCCATTTGGGACAGTTTAGAGACAAGCTGCTCTCGGTCTTGGATTTGATTTTTGAGTACATGGATTTCTTCATCTTTCTTCTGGAGTTTCTGTTTGCCATCTTCGACTTCTTGAATGAGGCCATTCACAGAAGACTGCAAAATAGTGTAATTACTTTTGGCCTCATCAAGGCTTTGCAGCAACTTAGACTTCTCATGTTCAAGATAATCTACCTGACCACTCAGATCCTGTTGTTTGGCCTTCCAGGTCTCTTGGTCATTGCACAAGGCTGCCACTTTCTCCTTTAGCTCTTTTAATTGTGCCTGAAGCCTCTCCTCAGCAATTTTAGATTCTTCTTTCAGCTGAAGTTTCTCTTGCTCTCTTACTTGCAGCAGATTTTCAAATGAATAATTTAATGTTTCCAATTCAGATACTCGTCCTTGCTCTTTTTGTAATTCTTTTGTCAGACTTTCTTTTTCTGAACTTATATTGACAAGGTTTAATTCCAAATCTCTCAGATTTGGGGTCATCTCCTCTATTTTTGCTTTTAGGGTATCAACCTCTGCTTTGGAGTTCTCAGCCTCCAGAATCATTCGCTCGTGGTTTTTTCTTGACATCTCTAGTTCTCTTTCGAGGTTTTCAATTCTATCCTTAAGCAAGTCTGCATGATGCTTACTTTCCTGTTGCTTCTTTTCATCAGTTTCTAGGTGGATTTTCAGCTTTTCCATGCTGTTTCTCAGCTGGTGGACAACCTGCATTGGAGAGCCCAGGCTCTGTGCTCTGACCTCCCTGGTCTCTTGGTCATCAAACAAGGCTGACACCTCCTCATTCAGCTCTTTCAATTCTGTTTGAAGCATTTCCACTGCAGCTTTAGATTCTTCTTTTGTCTGTATATTTTCTTGCTCTTTTTCTTCTAATAGATTTTTTAATGAAGAGAGCAACGTGTCTAATTCAGACACTTGACTTTGTTTTTCTTGTAGTTGCTGAGTGAGATTTTCTTTTTCAGACTTTATTGTGACAAGGTTTGATTCTAAAGTTTTCAGGCGTTCAGTGGTCAATTCTATTTGTGTTTTTAGGGTATCTACCTCTGCTTTGGAATTCTCAGCATCAAGAATTACCATCTCTTGGTTTTCCTCCGCCATCTGCAATTCTCTTTCAAGATTCTCAAGTTTATCCTGAAGCAAATCATTCTTACGCTCAGTTTCTTTCAGTTTCTCTAAGACATGGAGCTGCTTCTTTTCATCAGCTTCAATACGGACCCTTAGTTTCTCTATGCCACTTCTCAGCTGATGCACCTCGTCTTGTGTTGAGTTCAGCCTCATGGCGACCTCGCCTTTTTCCATTAGTGCAGCCTCCAAGGCCTTGGCATTGGTCAGCTTTTCCTGTTCCAATTCATGAAACTTGGTCTTTAGGCTTTCAGATTCCCTTACAAGCAATTCTTTCTCATTATTCAATTGTCGGATTTGGTTTTCTAGCTCACTTTTTTCCAAAGACAGTGCATGTGAGTCCTTTTCCAAACTCTGCAGCTGCTCCTGCAGATGAGCATTATCTGAGGACAAATTCTGAAGGAGCTGTACTTTGTCCTTCAGCTCATCTCCCATCACCTCAATGTGCTGTAGACACTCCTTTTGATGAGATTCTAGCTCTTGAATTTTCTCCTTCATCTTTTCAGACATCAAGTCCAATTCTTTATTTTCTTTTGACAAAGAATCTAATTCTCCATGAAGCTGGTTTCTCTCACTTGTGATCATAGAGAGTTCTTCCTCAAGATGGCTTATAACTTGCTGCTTAGATTTATAGTCTTTTTCTAATTGCAGCTTCTCTGTTTGAACTCTCTCTATATCAGCTTCTACAGAGTGGGCATGATGTTCGATGCTGGCTTTCTCACACTTGGTCCTCTGTAGCTCACTTTCCACTTCAAGAAACCTCTCTCTCCAGTGGTCGTTCACCTTGGCTACATTATCTTGAGTAACTTCATGCGGCAATTTAGCTGTGCCCATTTCTAAACTACAGTTGAGGCCTTCCAAACCTTCTACTCTCTGGTGGAACTCCAGGTTATCACAAGAAAAAGATTCCAATTTTTCCATTAAATCGGATTTTTCTTTCTTAAGTTTCTCAATGATTTCCTCCAATTCTCTGCACGTTTCAATCTTGGTAGTTAGTTGTACTTCCTGTAAATTGAGTTTTGAATCCAACTCTTTTATTTCGCTTAGCAAAACTTCAATATTTTTGTTCCGTTCCTCTATGATATGAAGTAATCTCAAATTCTCACTTGATATCTCTTTTACCTGCAGCTGGAGATTCTGAGTGGTTACCTGAGCCTCTAGAAAATCCATAGGTATCAAAGAATTAGGACCAGAAAGGGATGACTCAGAAATGCATTCTGGAAAGTCCTGGGTTTTATCTTCCAGGGGGGAATCAGAACTGGTTTCTGGGGATAGCTCCTGAGAACTTTCTTCTGCCTGCAGAACTGCCCCAGGCTTGGTGCTTTTCTCTTCCTCTAGACTGAGGTCCTGCTGAACCTCTTTTTCACAAATTAGATGAATGTCCTGCTTTGGAGCCCTCTTAGTTTCTGAAGTAGTACATTCTTCTGATTTGTTGATGTCACAGTTATCATTTCCACCCTGAACAGCCTGCAGTTTAATACATAACAAGAATGCTTTTTATGTTTCAGGAAGAATCCTAATAGAATAAATAGGCTTAATTATTATTTTACAGCAACTGGCTTCTTGCCTTGGCTAAATACATCTCTTCAAATAAAATATTTCCTACAATATTCTCTTCTCTCCATCCAAATACTCCACAATTAAATAAACATTTAGAAAGTGTTCTCTCTGGGCAAGGCACTGGTAAGGTCTTTATCATGAAAATAAACCTCCAGTTATTTAATCATCCATGTTGGCATACTCTTAAATTTCATGTATTGTTTTTCTAGCTAGAAATAGTCCAGATACCCTAAATATAAAATATCTCTTTGTGATTACCAAACAAAAGAATAACCAATTCCACATGACATGCTCAGCTTTCAGCTTCAGCATTTCTGATATTCTTCAAGAAAAGGCAATAAGGTTTTCTGAGAATTCCAGCTGAAGAGCTTAACACTCTCAGAAAAATCAAATGTCTAGACATCATCTTCCTCTCATCTGTAAAATGGGGATCAGTTGCTGACTGATCACTCTACCTGCTGATTCCTCACCACTTGCCTTTCCTATCTTACAAAGACAGAAGGAACAAAGTGAGATTCATCAACCATGAAGAATTATTAGTTTAGCTGGCAGACTACAAGGACAAAGTTATAAGTAACTAAGCAATTTCCTATTCTATAAAGAAAGAAATGTCTTTTTAAACAACTGATACCAAATTACAGATTTGTATCAGAGCAAATTGTTAGAAAATGATTTAGTAACATGTAATACACTATTTTAGTTTCATGACTCTAACTCTGTAACATTAAAAACAGCCTGAAAGGGCAAGAAACTTTAAAATTCATATCACAAAAGCATTCCTAAGCTCTAATTTAGTATTTAAGTGTGCTTTATTAACTCAGAAAAAATGAAAACACACGACATACACATCCTGAAGATACTGTTATGATGCCATATAATTTTCTCCAGGAAAGTTTAAAAGCTCTCTTTAGTAATTTCCCATACAATAATGTTTAAATGTATTAACTGTAGAAATTTAACTCCCAAAAAAGTTTACTCATATTCATAAAGTTCTGGATTTTTCTTTTAAAAAACCTTTGGGATATTTAATGTCCTTGAATGTTAAAACTACTTTTAAGGTCAATTCATCATTGATTTCCATTCAACAAACATTTATCGAGTATCTGCTAGACACATAATTAGAGAAATAACATGTAAATCCATGTACTTACATCTTCAAGGTCAGTGCCAAGGAAAGACCGGGTACTTAAGTCCAGACCTTGTAGCTGGAGTCGTGCTACTTCAAGTTCCAGGGACAGTTGTTCTGTCTGTTTCTTTTCTGCTGCCAACTTGGACTCCATCTCCATCGTCACGCTTGCCAGTTTCTGCTGCCACTGTTCATTTTCTGACAAATGCTGCTTCCTAAGACAGTTGAGCTCTTCCATTTCAGAACTTAGTAACTGTTTGAGCTCTTCAATTTCCTTCTTTTTCATGATCTCTTGACTTTCAATTTTTTCTTCTAGCTTCTTAAGGGACTGCTGGTATATCTGACAGAGGATCTCAAGTTCTTCAACACTCTTCTCTGAGGCTGATGGGACAGCAGTCTTGGGCAGATCCTCTTCCTCCAGACTGCTACAAGATACCTCCTCTAGGTTAGATTGGTTTGTGGAAACATTCCCTTCCAAACTATTCCAAAGGGATGTTTCCCCTGTCTGTTCTAAAAGATCTTTGCAAAATGATAATTCACCCACACTACTAAGACTAGGGCTGTCAGCCATACAAGAGAATGACAGTGACAGTGAATTCCTTGCCCCAGATTCTATCTTCCCTTCCTTTACCAAGTCACCTGGGGAGTTTCGAAGACTCATTGACAAGACCGAATTTTCAGCCTTCAACATGTCAACATAGGATTGTAGCTCTGACATCTTAGAGCTCATTTGGCTGTGCTGATCATGTAAAGTTTTGTGTTCACTTTGTAAAGATGAGAATTTCTCCTGCAATTCAGCAAAGTGCATTTGAACTTCTTTGTTCGACAATGTCAAGTGCTCATAGATGTGACTATTCTCTAAAGGATTTGGGGATACAGATGTCTCTGAATTTTGTTGTTCACCACATTCACCTTCTAGCATTTCTTCCACTAACTTATCTTGGCAATGACCATTTTCATCATTTAATATTTTAACTTCACTGACTAGTTCCTCAACATTTGCCATTTTACTAGTTGCTATGATACATTCTGATCTTGAGTCATTCAGCTCAGACATTAATTCAAACTTTTCACTGCGCAGCATTTCACACATTGTCTCTAGCTCATTCAGTTTGTTCAATGCCATTTGTAGAGAGCACTGCAGCTGCTCATTGTCCTTTTGACTTGTTGACAACTCATGAAGCATGGACATATACTTTTCTTCTGTATCTACTTCACAGACTTTAGGGCCACTAATATCTTGTGACTGAATGCCTTGCTGCAAATTTCTAGATTCTAATTCTCTAGTTTTCTGTAATTCATGCTGTAGGTACTTCTTTTCCTTCTCACTTTCCTCAAGTTGTAATTCCATATTTCTTACCTTAGCTTCTAATTGTTCCAACTGTGCAAAGTAATTGTCCTGAGAAGTATCTTTAACTTCAAGCTCCATTGGAAGTTGAACATGATATTTACTCTTCTCACTGTCTCTTTCTGTCATGAAGTCATTATTTAGATCCAATTCTAGATTATGTTCATGTTTCATCTTCATTAAGTTTATCAGCTGCTCATTCTCTTGTGATAAGGCATCCAGTTCCTTTTGCATTTTGCTGTGTTCTTCCTTTAAAGTCACAATCTCTTGCTTTAAATCATCAGCCTCACTCTTGGAATTGTTTTGAATCTCTTCAATCTCAGCTCTCAGATCTCCCTGCAATGACTCCAACTCTTGTTTTAGATTCTGGTGACTTTCTTTAGCTAAAGCTAATTCTGCTACAAATGCTTGGTTTTCTCTTGCAAATGTTTCCTCTAGCTGTTCCAATTCATTTTTACTATCTTCACTTACACTAATGCATTCATTTAGCACGCTTTCTAATTTGGAGTTTGTTTCTTGTGCCGCTTTGTATTTCTCACTGAGATCTTCAAATGCATTTCCTGTTTCTTCACATTTTTGTAATAAAATAAGTCTCTCTTGCTCATACTGATTACATAACTCTGAAATACTTTTTTCCCTTTCAACTATACACTGTGAAATACTTTCACTTTTTTGGAGTAAATCCATCTTCTCTTGATTTAAGGTTGCGTTAAGTTCCTTAAGAGCACCATTCTCCTGTGTCAACTCTTCAATCTCCTTTTTATTTAGAGAAAGCATGGAACTCATTTCCTTTTTCTCTGAGCTCAGAGTTTCAGACAAAAGTTGCAGCTCCTTTAGAGATTCTTGAAGTAAATTGTTGCTCTTTTTTAATTCTTGAATCTCTGCTTGCTCAGTTTCCAATTTTCCATTCAAAAGCTGCACCTCTCTGTCCTTGTTCTCCAAGGCAATTAAAGTTTCAGCAACAACATTCTGATGGATAGAAGTGTCTTCCTGTAACTTGCTAATGCGTTGACTTGTTTCTGCCACAAAACTTTGATGCATCTGTTCTGCCTTGACAAGGTTTTCTTCTATTTCTCCTCTGATTTGCACCAACTCTTCACACTGCTTTTGCAGATCTGAGTTCCTTTGCTTTTGGGATTCTAATGAAAACTCAAGAGAAATGACTCTATGTTGTAAGACAGATGAATTTTCGGGACTTTGGTCAGCTTCTACATGGCAATCGCTCCTTTCTGACGGCATACTTCCTTGTTCCCCTATATTTGCAAAGGAATTATTCACTGCAGACTGCTGCTCAAAAGCCAAAAGATTTCTGTGATGAGCCTCATTTGCCACCAAAATATCATTGGATTTTAGCAGGTCCTTGAGACTCTCACATTCTGCATGCAAGTCTTGGTAACGCTGGTCTTTGTTCATTATTTCACTTGAAAGTAATTGAAGCCTGTGCTTCAGATCTTCAACTTGCCCAGTAAGCTCAGAAACTTTCACACTCATATTTTCCATTTCCTTCTTATGTTTCTGATCTGAGAACTCGGCTTTTTGCTGTAACTCTGCATAAGCTTGTTTCTGAGCCTCTACCTCGATAGTCTTGCTATCAATCACATTGTGGAGGTTTCTCACCTCAACATTTATGTTTTCTCTTTCCATCTCCAATATGCTTACTTTCTCATTGTATTCACTGTTTTTTATTTTTTGTGTCTTAAGACAAGTTTCCAACTGATTAATTTTACTTAGCAAGCTTTCCTTGTCTGATTCCATTTGCTTTATAAGTTGTTCATTTTCATTTTTCCAACAAGAAAACCGAGTTTTCTCTTCTTTCAATTCTTCAAATTCTTTCTTTTTTACCTCTAAAGCACTCAATAAAGCTTCAGACTCTCTCTCTGTTTTGCTTAACTTTTCATTCAGTTGTTCTATGTGATGTTCCCTTTTCTTCAACAGATCTTGAGAACAATCACGCTGCTTTTCCAGGTCAGCCAAGGCAAGTTTCAGTTTCTCTAAAGTCAAGGAATTCTCTTGCTGATTTATTTTTTCTTGTAAGTCTTTTAACATGGTTTCCTGAGAAGTATTCTTAGCTATTGAAAATAAAATAATAAAAAGCACTGTCACTGTTTTTAATACTTTAAAAAATTTTAAACTGAGGGAAAAAAAAACTAAACAAATAACTTTGCAGCCCTGTAAAAACTGGTATTATTGCCCAGGTACCTCCTGCAAAGTAGATCACCTGATAATCATCATATAAAGTCAATTACAGCAATGAGAGGCATGGTCCTTTTAGGAGTGGTAATATCTTTCTTCTAAGCAGCTTAATAAAGAATTGTTACAGAAAATATATAAAATATCAACAAATTATTTTTCTAAGCTGCTGCAACTTTCTTTTCTTCTTCTGTGTACATGTTTATGTATACGTGTACAGGAATACTCGTTTTATTGTGCTTCAATGATGTTGCAAGGTTCATAAACTGAAGGCAAGATCTCCATCAGTAAAAGATCATAACTCCCCTTCATTGTGATACTCGCTTTTTTGCAATGGTTGGGTACAAACTTACCACTTCTCTGGCTATATTTTTCAAATCTTTTGATATACTTATTTAAAGAGAGAAAACTGTGTCAAAAGCAGCACTGAAATGAAATTACCCATGTTACTGTGGAGTAATACTGATTTTCCAGGAAAATAAGTAACTGCGCCACCATTTTAGACAAAGTCTATAGGATTAAATATAAAAGAGTAAAAAAATCCTAAAATCGCTAACTCTTGAAGCCTATATAGGAATATTACTTAGGAACAAAGTCACCCACATCCCAGCCCCTTGCAGTAAGGGTGGTGTCTATAAATCCAAGAATTATCCAAATTTCAAACTCCATTAAAATCTTATTTTCTGTCCAACAACACAACTCTACCCACTGGTCCCACCCAGTTGAGAATAACCTCAATGATTTCATTCAAAAGTGGTGGGAAGGCTTTATACACTCCAAATATATAGAGGGAGAATATAAGTTGAGAAACTTAATAGTAGATGATAAGGACAGGATGTATTCTAAATGCAGATGTTACAATACAGCTCCTATATTTAATCAGCTAAACTCATTCTACCTACTGGGTGAGGGTTCCCAGTTGCCCACAAGGCCATCAATCACCTCTGCTCACAAGTACCTGAGACAATAATCCTGATGACTAATACTGGAAAATGCCTGAAACCCTTCACTTTTGCCATGGTTTTCTTTCAAGAGAGACTGACATTTTTACCACTGCTGTGGAAAAATTGAAAGCTATCTTTAGGAGAAGGAAATTTTAAAAAGAAAACAGTTACCCGGCAAGTGTGACCCATAATCCACAGGTCAGGTTAAAAGAAATCCTAGAGCCCTGGCCAGGCGACTCAACTGATTGGAGTGTTGTCTCGCACACCAAAAAAGGTCACAGGTTCCATTCCCAGTTGAGGCATATATAGGAAGTAACCGATCAATGTTTCTCACATTGATGATTCTCTCTTTCTCTCTCCCCCTAAAATTAATAAAAATATCCTCAGTTGAGGATTTAAAAAAATCTCAGATGTGCAAATATCCCAGTTGAGAAAATAAATGAAGTAGAAGACATATGGTACACTGATAAATGGGAAACTAGCAGTGGATTCATTTAGTGTGTATAGCTTAATTCTGTAGCTCTAAAGTAAGGAAATAAAATCATTCAGTCAAGCTAGTCATCAAAAATCAATGGTCATTAAGGGTTGGGACACATGCATTTCATAAAGGGATTTTCCATAATATGGGAAATGGTAATAAGCAAGGAGATGAGCTGTCTGAATGTAACGAACAAACACACTTGAGACAATCAATAGCACTCTCGGGCAACAATCAACACTGACAATTTACTTTTATGTGGGAAATATTTACCCCTCTGGCTTCAAAGTGCTAAAAACCAGGCTTTTGGGGACTCAATGCGCTCCAATAAAACAATGTCCAACTATCATTTGGAAACTAAAAAGTGGTCAAGAGAAAACTTTCTCCACATTGAATGCAGACATCTTTCTGGGAGAATATACGGAAAAATGCAAAGTTTCTAATGCTCTCTCTCAGGAATGGTAGCTTAGAAAAATAATTCTAAAACAGCAAGTTTTCCTTACCCTTCATTTCTTCTGCTAAATTCTGGCTATGAGTCAAACACTGCTTGGTCTTCTTCAGTTCTTCCTGCAGGTGGCATACTTCTCTGGAACTTTGCTCAGACTGGTTCTTAAGGAAGCTGTTTTCCTTCTTCATTTCCTAAAGTGCACATTTTCTTGGTTATAATCAAAACAAATGCTCATGCAAACTACAACTTTTGCCTTATGAAAGGCCCTAATGGAAATGATTGTGTAACTCACTAGGGGAGGAATCACACTTTCCTTTGAGTGCTTAACAAAGTTAGGCACTCTTAAACCAGTTTATGAATAGAAGTTACAACAAATAAAAAAACCAAATTTGACAATTATCGTTTTCCTTCAAAAATATATTTCTTTGAGCTTTCTGGTTTTCCCTAAGATTGTTAAAGAGTTAGTTCATAAGAAAAATCCTATTAAAAGATCCTCAAGGACACAAGCTCCAAGTTCTTACCATATCTGAATGTGTATCAAAAGTACTTGAAAATATATTTTTGCAAATAACCTGATTTACTAAGGAACAAAAAAAATTCACACTACAAATTTTGGCTCTACATCTTGAGATTCACTGTTAAGGGGATGTCTTCATGAGTAAGTTACCTTTAATAAGTGTTTATCAAAAAAGTCTACAATGAACTACATGCTGAAATGAACATTATAAAAGATGTAAATTTAAGTGAGACAGTTTCTGCCCTCAGGGCAGGTAACCCATCAGGGGAAGATGAGTTACCAGTCACTTAATACACATGGGGATATACTAACTGCTAAAGAGAAGTGGCAAGTACTATGGGAAATCGGGCTGGAGCACAAAAGAATTCATTCTAGACGGAGGAAGCTGAGCTTTCACGGTAAAAAAGATTCTTTGGGCACCAGATTAAATGAAGTATTCCTATACTGAAATGTAAAAAAAGTAGAGACGCAGATGTAACCCTATTGTATTATCTAAGGAGACATATTTGGGGGAGGGGAGGAATCTTAAAACCAAGCAATATTTGTATGCCAAAGGAAAGTGCTATTGTTTATTAACCATATAAGACACACAATATCATAAATCCTTTACTTCCTCAACCTGTTTTCCCACCTTCAATGATTTTTTTAACTGTTAAGTATCTCAGCTTATATGATATGCCATCCTCTGGATCACAAAGAATTGGCATATACTGACAGAACTAAGGGTCTCACATCCCTGGGGGAGAGGGAATTCATAAGGCTAACTTAAAAACACACACACACACACAAAAAAAAACAACACTTAAAAAATACCTCCTCTGAGAAATAGGAGAAAATTCTGAATCTTAAAGAAACAATTAAGACCCAGCCTCCCAAACCCTATTGCACCGTTAGAAAACAGATGGCCCTGGCAGTGTTGTGTTGGAAAGCTGCCTTCAATTATCAGTCTGGTTACTACCAGCAGATGGGTACCAAGGTAGCAAAGCCAAATTCAAGAAGGGGGGGAAGCTGGCTAGGAGAAAGTACTTGAAAACTTGCTGGCAGCTGCTGTGTTCATATATATATGCTCATTTCATCATCAAGATAAGACAGAACCCATTGTAGTTAAACTTCTGTCTTTGTCCTAACCCTGCCTCCTTTCCTTGCTGGCAAATTAAGACATCAATCAGAACTAAAGGGATGCTCCAACTGATCTCAAGACTGAGGCTAACATTCATACTTGGCAGTGTTCAAGTCCACAAAGAATGATCATTAATATACAACAGTGTGCTTTAGCCAGTATGGCTCAGTTGATCAAGCATCATCCCATGCACCGAGAGGTTGCCAGTTCGATTCCCGATCAGGGCAATGACCAGGTTGCAGGCTGGATCCCTCCATAGGAGGCATGCAGGAGGCAGCACATCAATGTTTCTCATCTCATCAATGTTTCTCTCTCTCTTCCCCTACCACTTCTTTAAAATCAATACACACACACACACACACACACACACACACGTATTTAAAATGTAAGTGTTATTGACTTAAACTAACATCATTAAACTATAGAAACTATAATCTCTTGTTTTTCAAACACAGGATAATAATCATCAAAAGATATCACAAATGGGAAAGGAAAAATACCTTAAAGAACTCTAACAAATAAATGGGGGGCATCATTAGTATTTCTTCTCAAAATTTAACAGCAGCCAGATCTGCGTGATCAGTGCTAAGATCAGCTGAATGAGTTCATAAGAGAGGAACTAGTACTTACCCACCTGCCTGGGTTGACACACCATTTTTATTTACAACCTATAAAATATTTTCTTACCCTACAAAACCAATCAAATTAAATGGCATCTATATCTGGAGGTGACAAGAAAACTGAGAAGACACCATGTGCAAAGCTAAAGCTGGGTGCATCCCAAAGAGGGAGGAGGACAACTCATGTACACATGTCTGCTGATCTCCACAGCCTCTGTCCGTAACTAGAGACATTTACAGGAATTGTAAGTGAAATGGCAAGATTAGCATGTCTTTCTCTATCCTGGCATTAGCTCCATAAATATTTGTTTCTAACAAAAAAAATGTTCAGCCAATCCTGGGACCCAGCAGGCTTCTAATGCTATGGCTAAGACCAACGCAAAGATTTTTAAAAGCCAAAATTTAGAAAATGAACATCTGAAAATGGAGCTGAAGACTGCTCCCATCAGCAATTAGTTTTCTGCAAGGCTACAGCCACTTAAGACTTGATTGGGTAGCTCATTATCAACAACGAGTTAAGCATTCAAGGATACATTCTCCTAGGCATCTCCTGCATCCTGACATGATGTGCAAAATTGGGCACGAGTTTGGATAAATGTAACAAAAATCCCTATAAACACAAGCCAGCATCTGAGCTTAGCAAGCTATTCCACCCAAATCAACTTTGGTTTAGGAGCAACAAGGGAAGCATCCTTTCCTAGGGCCAGACAAAACAAATTTCAGTTACTGTGCACTATTTCATGATACCATATATGAATGATGCTTAATACATCCCCTGCTGGTGAAAGTCTGTATCATGAACAAGGGACGGATGCAAAGGATGTGTTTTTCCCTTCCACCTCATCATTCCTGTCTGCCAGAACAAGCCCCTTAGAGGATCTGGTGTAATACAGCTTCTATGCTCAGAAAGGTCCCCAAGCGTGTTTCTCCTACCTTGGCTATCAAATGATGATACTTGACGACCTAACCCAGTGGTCAGCAAACTGCGGCTTGCAAGCCACATGTGGCTCTTTGGCCCCTTGAGTGTGGTTCTTCCACAAAATACCATGTGCGGGCGCACACGTACAATGCGATTGAAACTTAGTGGCCCATGCGCAGAAGTCGGTTTTCGGCTCTCAAAAGAAATTTCAATAGTTTTATTGTTAATATTTGGCTCTGTTGACTAATGAAGTTGACTAATGAATTTGCCGACCACCGGCCTAACCCATTGTTATAGGGATGGCAGCCAATGCTTGATGAGCAGTGTATCTAAACCCTCCATTCACTTTGATACTAAACGTTAAGTTTACCCTTGATTGGACCATTAAATCACGTTTCCATTACTAATGCTTTCTCATTGTGAGTGGCATATTAGTTTGCCAAACACGAACAAGGAAAATTTCAGTACAACTGTCACATTATTTCGGCATCCAAAACCTATCAGCGTGCTAAACTTGTTAGTACTTACTTATAATTAGATCCAGAAAGACACTCACAGTAATAGAAGAGAACAGGCAAATTTTAAATGTGCAAAATCTCAAACGCACTGTCCCCTGGCTCATTGCTTTCTGTGCCCATTGGTGACAGCAAACAAGTCCTAACAGTTGTGAAGACCAAAGCAATGAGCAGGTGGACTGCAATAATTTACTGAGCACTTATTTACTGGACAGGGTTTAATTTAATCATTGATGAAGATTTGAAAAGGAAGGGGTATTATTTGTCCTATATGCACATGAATAGTCAGACTCAGAAGAGGAAAGTCACCGTCTCAAGGTCACGCAGCAGATAGGCGGCAGAAAAGCAATGCAATTTCAATTCTCACTCACTAAAGCTGCCAACATTATACCATTAAGCTATACACTGCTCTAAGTGGCTAAATTACTTTTCTGATCCCAATCCCAATTCAAAATGCAAGAGCCAGCTCAATGTAAGCTCTTATCATCTTCAAATGAAGACACACACATAAATGAAGACAGACATTAAATGAACTCCCTGGCCCTGTGCTAAGCCCTTGCACACAACTGAGCTCACTGGACATGGAGATCGATGAAATATTAGTGCAACATGGTAGGCAGTTAGCTCAGTATAGACGAGTTCTCAGTATACAGGAGAGCTCCTCAGCTGGCACACCAGACCCTGTGGGCTCACCCAAGTCTTCAGAAACACCTGCAAGACAACGCTCAGCCCACTACTGTGCCTTGGCCAAGGAGACGGTTTTAAGTGTTTGTGGCCTCTTAACCAGATGATTGCTTTTACAAAACGCTTCCACCAGCTCGCCAGTGGCGTCGTGGGAGAGTTCCTGGCTGAAAGGGGACCTCACAGAGGGAAGAGTTCGGTGCCAGTCTGCCTGTGGAAATGTTAGCAGAAGCATCTGCTGGTTGGTCCCCACTGGCCAAAAGGCAAACATTTGTTTTGCTGAAACAAAACACTTCCATTTGAAAACGTTCGCTGTTGAAACCATCATCTGATAGAAAGCTTCCTTCCACTCCAATGGCTGGAACTGGGGCCGCCTGTCTCCAGCCGTATTATCCTTCTGAGACAGCTGCATGCTCCTATGCTACTGACAGATGCTCGGATTTTACAACCATGTTCTCTCTCCAAAGCTGGGGGATAAAAACCTTTCGACTCTACTCACCTGCATAAATGACTGCTCTTTACAGAGAATTTCAAAGAGAGAATCTTTACAATCTAGTGAAGTGACTACAAAATATTTTAAGAATGAGTGGAACAATTTCTTTCCTGTGACAATTGAAGGGGGAGCAATTTCTGTTCTGCTGCGCTTCTTTGTAATAACACCACGCTGATGTATGTCACTATTCAAATTGTCTAAGGCTAATACGTGCTCCTAAATGGCTCTTCATTAAGCCCATTAAAATAAACTCCAGGCCACTAAGTAAATTCAGGGAGAAGCCAAATTAAGTATGGAGAAAACCCTATCATTGGAAGCAATGTCAGGGTGGTTCTATACTCACACCACTGGGGATACCACCCAGCATTGTGCACAAAATCTATGAAAACACTGACAACCGTGCTCAACACTGAGCCTAAGGCTGATTTTTGAGGCCAGAGTAACATAATTTACAATTGCTTGTTATTTTCACAAGAACTTGAAATCTAGAAACTCTTCATCTGTCATTACTCTGCTCATTTAAATCATTGACTTTCCACCAGGTTTTTAATATTTGATGACTCAATAGCCAACCCTTGGAAAAGGGATTTCAATTTACCCCTTCCCCAATTTTGTTTCTTTCCACTTAGAAAACTCCTCATTTTCTTCTATTCTTCTATCTCCCAAATGATCTAAAACAATTTTTTTTAAAGAGTAGTATATGTCCTTAGTACAAGTCAAGTTTTCCTATAATTGCTACATGCATATTAGTAATTATATCAGAACTAGAGTCCCAGTGCTTGGATTTGTGCACCCAGTGGGGTCCCTCAGCCTGGCCACCTGGGACCCCTCGGGGGATGTAAGTAGTACGTGAAGTGGCAGGAGGCCAGGGAGGAGCCCAAGCCCAGGCTGGGTGCTGCAACGCTCCCGCTGATGCTGGCACCGCTGTGCCTGCCACCATCACCGCTGGGTAGCACTGCCACAGAGGCGGGAGAGGCTCGCACATGAGCCTGCTGTCTGGCACCTGTTCATCAGCTGAGCAGTGCTTCCACTGTGGAAGAGCACTGACCACCAGGGGGTAGCTCCTGTGTTGACTGTCTGCAACCTGGTGGTCAGTGTGCATCATAGTGACCAGTCGACTGGTGGTTCAGTCCCTGAGGCTTTTATATATAGATAGAATGTGAAAAAAAAAAAGCACTATGTTCAATGTCATAGGTTATATACAAAATACATTGTCATACTTCTGGCAAATAAAATGGACAATGAAATTATTATGTTAAGCTACTGAAAATCAGTGTAGCAATTCCCAGCGCATCCTGAACTGAAGTTGGCAAACGCTCATCTCTGCTCCTCACTCACCTCACATCCCCTCCTCAGCTCATTTTCCTTGCTCTGACTTGCCTGTAACGCCTGCTCGGTTCGGCAGGCATTCTGCTTAAACTCTTCCAAATTTTTTTCTAGCTGGTTCTTTACTGATGTGACCTACAAAGAGAAAATAAAGTCAAGGTTCAGTCTCCTGTTCTTTACTTCCTTAATAGTAATTTCTTCTCCAATAATAAAGAAGTCACCAAATAAAAGAATTTATCCATCCATGTTGGCCAAGACCCTCACTCTGAGAGAGACTGCGGAACTCTGAGCAGAGTGACATCAGGTTAACAGACTCACTCTGACCGCTGGTTGTGAACAGAATGAGGAAGAAGTGCGGGGCACAGAAAGAGTTAGGAGGCTAAAACAGTAATCTAGGAGGGAGAGGATGTCGTCTTAGACCAGCACCGGAAATGGTGAAAGTAGTCTTATTCAATATAAACTACAGACAGACTTTGTAAAGTCAAGTTTCTTCTAAGCAGAGAGGTAAGTAGTACATGAAGGGTTTCTGAGGTAGCTGATAACATTCTATCCCAACACAGATAATATTTATAAGAGAGCACGCCTGATAATGACTTACCATAATTTTATTCTATATATAGATTTTGTGTTTTAACACAAAAGTTTAAATGCACTCTCTATATGATGCACATACACATACAATCATGCAAAGAAATATACATATGCACACATATACACTGATATATACAAAATACACACGTATGTACATGTGAATACATAAAAGTAGAGTCGGCAGAGTTTTAATGAATGACACTGAGGTGTGTGAGAAAAGAAAGATCTGAAGATAACAGGAAACTTCAGGCCTGAGCAATATGAAGACCAGCATTGATATTTATTGGGATGAGGTATTTATTGGAGTTCCATTATTAACAAGTAAGAGGCGTTAGAAATGCAAGTGGCAATGTCAGATACAAACCCACGAGTCTCAAGTTCAGAACAGATGTCCAGGCCGGAGATATAAATATGGAAGCCTTCACCACACAGATGAAACGCAAAGTCACAGTACTGGACATCATTTTTGAAGTGAGTGTTAAGTAAGTAAACAGACTAATTTTCAGTGCTTTGTCAATTTGAGGGCATAAATTACTTGGGATGGGAACCCAGTGACATGACTAAGAACCAGAATATCAGAGCTCACAGACTTTCAAATTTAAGAACCCCTTTTCATTCGCTGTCTAAATGAGAGAAACCAGACCCAGAGAGGGTCCGTTTGCTCCCCTGTTTGAAAAGGAAAGTGAGGATAGAGCATTTTTTCCTTCCAAGTAGCCTATGTCAGCTACAGTGCAGAAATACCAGGACGAGGAGAAGGCGAGAGAAAGGAGCACCTACTTTGTCCAGCTCAGCCTGCAGGATGTTATGAGCATTCTTGGCCTGCTGCAGCTCCTGTGTGAGTTTGGCTTTCATCTGAGTGCACTCTTGGTCCAGTGTTTGGAAGGAGCGCTGTTGACGGCACAGCTCCTGAAAAGCAAAAGACACACGCGTCACACTGCTGATGGTTCCCAGGCAGATACCAGGGTGACAGACACCCCATAGGAAATGCCAGAGACAACAGGGAGCCTAGAGGGCCATCCACTTGATGACGAACATAATCAGCTGGAGCACTGGTCCTGGTATTCAAATCCAGGTCTCCGAGGTCCCGGGAAGGAGCCAGTTGACCACATGGGAACTAGCCTGTGTCCACCTCATCCCCACTCTTAAATCAATCATCAGGGGCAGAAGAGAGAAAGAGATGAGCACTCAAAGGCACTCAAAAATGGGATTTAAAATTTCAAAAACCACACACCACTTATAATTGAGAATGACACAAAATATGTCACCAATGAACTTGGATAACCAGGTAAGGATACCAGAGTAACATTTGCAGGTCACTTTTTTATATGTATGGTGCTTATGTGGGTTTTTTCTTTTTTGGGGGGAGGCGTTTCTCTCTATCACCCCACTACTGCACGAGAATTGCTAGCTTTGGCATTACTCATATTCTGGGCTGGGGACAATGTTTAATCTAAGGGACTGTCACAAACTACAGGGTGTTTACCAGCAGGCCTGGCCCCTAGCCACCTAATGCTGGTAGTACCCCCAAATCCCCCACCACTGTTGTGACAATAAAAATGTCCCCAGATATTGTTAAATATCCCCTGAGAAGGAGAAAATAATCACCCCTGGTTGAAAACCACTGTTCTAGACTATAAAATCCATGGTCTTAAATCACCCCATTCACCCAGAACTAGCAAAGCATCTTATCTGATCAATAAATAATAGACACAATATTTAAATACTTGTTTTATCGGGAGAATCACTTTGTAAGTTTTACAAACGTCTTACCACTATGCTGTACACTTGAAACTAATAGAATACTAAATGTCAACTGAAATGAAAACATTAAATTAGCCCTAGCTGGTTTGGCTCAGTGGATAATGTCAACCTGTGGACTAGAGTCCCAGGTTCGGTTCTGGTCAAGGGCACATGTTCGGGGTTTCGGGCTTAATCCCCAGTAAGGGGTGTGCAGGAAGCAGCCAATCAATGATTCTCTTCCATCCTCAGTAGGGGGCATGCAGGAGGCAACAATCAATGATTGTCTTTCATCATTGATGTTCCTATCTCTCTCTCTCTTTCTCTCTCTCTCTCCCTTCCTCTCTGAAATCAATAAAAATCTATACATATATTTTTTAAATATGTTTTATTGATTTTTCACAGAGAGGAAGGGAGAGGGACAGAGAGTTAGAAACATCGATGAGAAACATTAATCAGCTGCCTCCTGCACATCCCTCACTGGGGATGTGCCTGCAACCAAGGTAGGTGCCCTGAACTGGAATCAAACCCAGGACCCCCCAGTCCACAGGCCGATGCTCTATCCACCGAGCCAAACCAGTTTCGGCAAAAAAAATATATTTTTTAAAAAAATTAAATTTTAGTCCAAATCAGTTTGGCTCAGTGGATAGAGCATCAGCTTGGCGACTGAAAGGTCCCATGTTCGATCCCGGTCAAGGGCATGTATCTTGGTTGCGGGCACATCCCCAGTAGGGGGCGTGCAGGAGGCAGCTGATCGATGTCTCTCTCTCATCGATGTTTCTAACCTTCTATCCCTCTCCCTTCCTCTCTGTAAAAAAATCAATAAAATATATTTTTTTTAAATTAAATTTTAAAAATATTTAAATATACAATTGGTTATAATTTCCCCAGGAGGCGGAATTACTTCCTTCTGGGTATATCATGCCTGCTGTATACAGTAGTTCTGGTGAGAAAAACAATAAAGGGATACACAGTTTAACAAATGTATGAAGCAGTGTCTGACCAAGATAAGCTCCAGACTGCAGTCACTCCTATTGAAGTCTGCAGACCCTCAATCTGTATGACACACACACTTCACAGCTAACTCGCCTCACATTGGCAACTGTACTTACAGAAGGGCATCCTCAGCTATAACCTGCCTGCCAAAGCTTTTGCCCACTTCATCAGTTACTGTTCTAATGTATTTGCCAACCCACAAGCTTTACAAATAGCCAGAGATTGTAATTCAATTTCTTTCACAATGGAGAGTGTATGAAAGAAGAAATATGACCCTTTCCTTCTCAGAATAATAATCTCAAATTAATCAAAAAACATGGATAAAGAAGAATATTCTGACTACTGAGTTCTTTCTCTGATCAAAAACTGAAAGACTGAAAAGACTGAAGGAAAATTTGGACCACGTGGTCCAAAGTGTTGATGGTTGACAATCATGGGAAAATCCCCCACCCCTAGAGCATTTCCCTAGTAGAACATCCAAACAATGACAAATGGCTCTTTTCCAATGAGTGAACTGTGACATCCCGACAAACTCCTAATGAATCTATTTACCTTACCTCTTGAAACTCCTTCTCTTTTTCTTTGAGTTTCTGTTCCAGAGAACATCTGGCACTTTCTGCATTTTGTCGCTGACAACTCAAATCTTCAGTCAATTTTTTCAGTTTTTGTTCCAATGCAGTACACTAACAACAAATAAAAATGTGCAATACAAAATTATTCAAGGAGAAAATATTTTGAACTTTAGAAAAATTAGTACCAAGTTCTGGTTCAAGTTTAACATTATCTTTGACATTTATATTTCATAAAAGGTTGGGCTTAAAACTCTTACCCATATACCAAAAGCACTATAATTATTTTAGAACACATAAAATTTATGTTTGGGAAATAATAGCAAGGATGTAAAGCCTTAGGCCACTTAATACTTCATCATTTACACTATGACCTACAAACCAGGAGGTCACAGTTCTATTCCTGATCAGAAAACATGCCTGGCTTGTTTCCCAGTGTGGGGCATGCAGGAGGCAGCCATCAATGATTCTCTATCATCATTCTATTCTTTTCCCTTCTTCTCTGAAATCAATGAAAATGTATTTTTAAAAAGTTAATACATTGCCTTGGGCCTTAAGACACCCTTGTCATTATCTTAACTGTTCTTGAATTTTTTAAACTCCAAGAAAAAGTATTATAGAAATAATTTGTAATATGAATTTAATACTTATTGCAAACCTACTATAGGTCAAGCACCATGCCAGATACTGGAGATACAGGAGTAAACAATTTAGATAAAATCATTGCCCACGTGGTCCAAAATGTTGATGGTTGACAATCATGGGAAAACTCCCCACACTTGGCAAGCACTGTAGAGGACTGAACCCTTGGCGCCCTCTGCTGGTCCTCCTTCAATCTGCAACTCATTCCATTAAAGTTTCTCAGAAGTAGTAATTTTTTCTTACTAAAAGCAGCACATTAAAAAAGAGCTTTCAGGAGATACTTCTACTTTATGTAAAAATTTTTAAATAGAATTCTCATGCACAATTCATATAAGAGGAGCTTCCTACTAGATGTCATGAATGTTCCATAATATTCTAAAATAGTGTCCAGAGCCCAAGTCCATGAAAATATGTGGCACATGAAATTGGTACTCAGCGTTCTGGGCCTATGTTTCATCTCTAAAATGTGGGTGGTCAACTCCAGGTTTGCTGTGAGCCCCAACACTTTGTTTATACATGATTTCCACAGCTTTATATGCCACACAGTTCATTAGTACTTGGAAAAGAAGCATACCAGAAACAGTGTATGTTCACTAAAACTAAAGTACATGCATGGTATTAAACTTGGTTAATTAGCTCCATTTTATTTAATAGGTAATTCTATGGTTAGATTCAGGGGAGAGCATAAACAATGCATAACTTGATTTCAGCAACATCTGACAAGGTCATATTGTCCTTAGAGGCAAGCCCAAGAGAGGCAGACTGAATTTTCAGTCAGGTGGACTGTAGCTCACGGGAAAATGGAATCCAGGAAACACGGAACAAAAAAGTCTTAACCTGGAGGGATGACTAACAGAAGGAAAGCCAGAGCTGTGTTCTCAGCACTCAGCACTGTCCAGCCAAATATTTCAATCATGACCTGGTAGAAGACACTATATCAGATGGAACAAGGATTCAGTGATCTTATTACACGAAAACCAACAGCACATAATGTGAAAGAATTAAGTGTAATTCTTATATATGTGAAGGCCTGAGCTGGCAGAAATGCAATTGAAAATGAGCTTAACTGACAAAGAACTCTATACAACAAAAATCATTACGAATATATATAAATATTAACATAATTCACATGTGCCAAGTACTATGCTAAAGCCTTTATGAAAATTACTTCAATAATAACAACAATCCTATGACACAGGCATTTTTAACACCATTTTATTGATTAGACAACTGAGATTCAGAAGTTAATAGCTCCAAAAGCAATACAATTAATTGAGATGTTGCAGGGCCAGGACTCAAATCCAAGTCTTTGTAACTTAAAAAACCAACTCAGATTGCACAAACAGAATACATATAAAGATCAAGGCAGGCTATGGTCCCATTGACCCTCACTTTACCTTCATAGAATTAATAGTTATCAAGAATTTCTCTGTGCCAGGTCCTGCACTTGGAGAATATTTAAAAATGAACCTGGACTACCACTTCCAAGAAGACAGAACAGATGTCCACTTCCCTATTTTTCACATCAAAAACAACTAAAAATCCTGATTAGTAAAACAGACATAAGATTCAGTGGCTAGAGCATCCGCCTGCGGACTGAAGGGTCCCAGGTTCAATTCCGGTCAAGGGCATGTACCTTGGTTGCGGGCATCTCCTCAGTAGGTGGTGTGCAGGAAGGCAGCTGATTGATGTTTCTCATGGATGTTTCTAACTCTCCCTCCCTCTACCTTCCTCTCTGTAAAAAAATTAATATATTTTTTTTTAAAAGAAGAAAAAGTATGCTCTAAAAGGAGAGAAGACTGATTGGTTGGGGACCAAAGGAAAAACATGTTGGTGCTGAGAGAAAATAATTTCAGTCAACCCAGAATCCTATACCCTGAGGCTGTATTTTCTAGGAATGAGGAGGAAACCAAGACATCTTCAGAGAAAAGGCAGAGTAAAGCAACCAAGCCAACAGACCAACATTAAAAAAATTATTTTAAAAAGTTGTCTAAACAAAAAGGAAATGATGAAAGAAGAACATGTGAAAGGAATCAGAAAAGAGGAAGGGAAGCAACAATATTGGTATTATAAAAGGCTTCCCTTCTCTTTAGTTTTCTAAGTTATTTGACAGTTGAAGGGAAAAACAAATTTATTTTTGTTAATCCTCACCCAATATTTTTTTTTTTTGAGCGTGGATAGGGATGGGGGAATATAGAGAGAGAAACATTCCTATGACAGACACATCCATGTGACCAGGCCAGGGATGAAGCCTACAAACAAGGTATGTGCCCCTTTGACCGGAATCTAACCCGAGACCTTTCAGTCTGACTGCCAGCATTCTATCCACTGAACCAAACCAGCTAGGACTGAAGCAAAAATTATAACACTGTCAGATATGATTCTAAACATATGTAGAGAAAACACTTAAAATTACACAAAAGTGGGGTGAGATAAAAGGATGAAAAAAGGAGCATATCAAGTGTATTCCAAGGGGAGAGTAGCAGAAAGACACTGGGTTCAGATAAAGATTACCCCCAGAAGACATCAAATAAGGCCGGTAGTTCTAGAAGATAATTCATTTTTCTCTACACTCACCCCCATATACCACACTACCTATGATTTCTATATTGAGGATACATCCCCCATTAGGATGAAGCTCCACAGGACAATGATTTTTGTCTAATTTCTCACTGCTCCATCACCAAGTCTAGAACAATGGCTAACATAGATAGACCAAATACTTGTCAAATGAGTGAGTGAGTGAGTGACTAACAGAAAAAAAGAGAAGACTAGAGATAGGTTGGGGCCAAAGCAACAAACATCCCTCCAACACACCACCAGCAATGACAAAAAAAAGCAAACCTCAAATAACAGGCCTTACTTAATTGGAGCTCTAGGAGTAAATGGATACTGGATCCCAAGAGCAGTTCGATTACATTCTATCATAATTCCTAAATGTCATTCAAAGCTCCATTTCTTTAAGTCTCTTATATGGGCCAGGCCATGGCAGGTATTATGTATACATTATCTTATTCTTTACCCTCTGAGATATAAGAGAGAAGTGACAGGCAGTCCAGAACTGAGCCCTGATATACCCAACTTAAAAAGAACTTACTAGTTCAAGGGTATCGATACTGCCTGGAATTTGTTAACAAGGTTCATTTTATCATTTATTTCATAATTTGAATGTAAAGTGTGCTCCCCAAATAATTGCATAAAAGTGGAGATTTTTCAGTAACTCTTGAGCGACTAGTCACGTACCTTTGCGGAGGCTTGGTCGTACTGTGCTGTCGTTCTTACTAGTTCATCCCTATTTTTATTCAAAACTTTCTCCTTCTCATTTAATTCCACCTTTGCTTTCTCCAGTTGAAGCTGCAGTTCTTGCCATTTATTCACGTGGCCTTTCATTTCTTTTTCTTGTCCTTGTAGACGTAGTTCCAACTCATCAATCTTGCCCTTTAACTCTTAAATCACAAACAAAACCCACATGTTCACAAAAAACTTACAATTCAATTCAGAATTTATGTCACTGCTCTGAAATCTTTGGTGAGACAAACAAGTCAATTCACATTAAACACAGAAGCTACTTTCATTGGATTTAATTTCAGTGGTTAGTCTCTATTATTATTTAAATAACCTACAGAAAGGAGAAACAAATTTTCTTCTTATCACAGAGAAACTTGGGGAAAAAAATGCTTTTCTAAAATTGTGAATATTACCTGATCGAGCCTGCAAAAAAGTGCATCACGTATAACAACACTCTTACTAAATTACCACCTGGTTTTACACACTGGCAGATTAATATGTGTTCTGTGCCCATATCAATGCAAATAAGTGATAAACAGTGAAAAATTCACCCTTCCATATCCTGGGGTAGCTTTACCTCCACTAAAGATCAAGACAGTGTGAGCATCCTATACAGCCAAAATTAACAGTAATTTTTTCTCATTCTCTCCCCTCCCCCTCCACATACACACACTATTGGTTCCAATGGCATTGGCTGTGTGACAGCTCTCACCAGTGAACACTGACGGTGATTTTCAATATATCATAGCCCTGGAAATTATCGTAGTTTGCAGAGAAGATTCCAAAACACCACCTGGTACCCTTGGCTGTCAGCTGTAGTGTAGTGCAGCAGCCAAGGTTACAGGTTTGCTCCCATATGGACAAGCTGGCAGCACGGAGTAAAGCTGTTCTGCAGACACATGCCACACCTCTGGCCCAAACTGGCCAGGACACAGGCTGTTCCATGGGGCACAAAAGGCACCAGATGAGAAGCGTGGGGAGTGTCGACTGCAACCACCCTACTCACCCGGCTTCTGGAAAGACAATCAAAGCCATTCATCCTACTTTTGAAGGCTTCAGGGGCCCAGCTTTTTAGTACAAATCAAGATACATTCCAAAACTGTGTTATCTTTTCTCATTCTCAAAAGGACAGTATTTAAAATCATCAGACTGGGATGCTCACTGCTGATGTGTCTAACGAAACACATGAGCACTTTCTCAGACCAACAGTATCTGGACTCACCTCTAAAATTATCTCAGGAAAATTTAAACTTAATTTACCTTGATTCTGGGCTTTTAATTGATCCAAAAGATGAGAATTGCTAGAATTCTCATCACAGAAGCTGCTTTTTCCCGCTTGTAAAGTTGATCTATTCGGAGTCATCTCTTGTTCCCTGGAGAAGTGAGATGCAGAGAAATCTCTCCTACTCGGGGTTTGTAGAGCATGAGAAGAAAGACGACTTGGAGTCTTCTCTTGTTGCCATGAGAACACAGAGGACGAGGCCTGGTGTCGGGCAATGTCCCGATGATTCATGGTGTTTTGTGGAATAGCCTGGCTTGCTTTCTGTTAAGATAGAAACTCTTTAGAGCCCTTTAGAAATCAATATTCAAGACTATTTATTTTCAAATAGAACATAAAGTCATGCCACGAGGTTAGCATCTCCACTGGGTACCAAGGAAGAACATTCATCAAGTCAAGGGAACCATTAAGCTCCAAATACCCAGTGAGATTTTCCAATGGTCAAACCAGCACTGAAGAGTTAAGCCAGTGCTATTTCACATGAGCTTAGTTTTTGTATTTAGCTTACATCCCTCAAATACTCTATTAAACACATGAGTATTCACTATAATTTTCAATTCTGAAATTTGATTTTTTTTTCCCCTGTCCTTGGTCATATCTGCTCTCCTTATCCCCTGCAGTAGCTTTTTACAAAGAAAATCAAAATTAACCTAAAAAAGTTTCAAGAATCTTACTTTCCCGAAATGTCCTATGAGATATTTTACAAAATATAACAGGCATTTTCCTATGGATTTTCCTAATGCTTTGGATTTTTTGGTTCTTCTTTCAGACTTCACTCTGACATGGCTGTAGATACTACATTTCATTTTTTATAGCAAGTGCTTTTCTTGCCACAGCAAGAAGTTTAATGTTTATGGAGACTCCCACTCCTCCACAGAATAGCTAAGAATCAGGGGCAAAATTGATAACAATGACTGAAATGGATAATGAAGCATATGGTATTTCTAGGATAAACCATAAAATTATTAATAATTATTCATCTTCATAAGCAATGCTGTTGTCATAAATGAAAATTCTGGTGACTCCAAAACAAAGGTTAAAGGCACAAAAGGAATTAAAATTGTTAACTTTTGATCCTCAATATTTAAGGTATCTACTTACAAATTTGTCATTCAACTATCTGCAAAATAGTGGTATCTTATCAAGTTCTTATGTTTAGCAGAAATACAATATACTATTAAGTACCAAAATGTACTTTTTAAAGAATATCATCACATGAGCAAAAATGGTGAAGGAAAATTGCGGATACCAGGTATTTTAGAGTAAGTCCCTAAACTAGAAGCAAGGGTTTCTAAAATATGCCTTTTTTTCTTTGTTGACATTAAACAAATCTCTCTATCCACCTCTCTCTGCTCATAAGCCATTTCCTCCAGGTGACAACGCCAGTGTCGGAAGAACTGGTCCTACCCTCTCCAAACATGATTCTTATCATTAGACCTTAATAGGAAAATAAACATACTGTATTGCTAGTTTCTATAGCATTCAGTGAACATTTAACATTTAGAGATAATGCAATCTCCCACTCTATTTTATTCACTCTTTATCTATTTTTAAATTAAGAAATATCATAACCAGTGATATTTTCCTTGGTGTAAAAAAAACGTGCCAGCTCTACGCAAAGCAGATTTTTCTAACCTTGTTCTAGCCTGTACCAAAGTACTTTCTTGAGAGCATACTCTGTTATAAGGCTCATACTTGACTTACTTTTGCCTGCCAGGCTTTCACTTCTGCCTCTAATCTTTTTCGTTCTTCAACTTCTTTATTATATTTTTCTTTTAGCTCTTCATATTTGGAACCTAAACATACACAAGGAGATAACAGTTTTATTTTGACCATTGATTCTGTGAAGGATTTCTCAGATCAAAAATGAATGCAATAGATAGTTGAAAAATGACTACCTTAGTACACTAGAAAGAACAGTTCAGTTCGGGCAACAGATACTGATCAAATTACTCAAGTATCAAAATGCATGAAAATACAGGTGCTTTGAATATTTTGAAACTGAATTACCATAGAAGGATAAAATGAAAAGTATATGTCAGTCAACAAGTCTGCTACCTGAATGTGTTTCTGCAGAAATTTAGAAGCTGGCAATAGTGGACATTGAGGTCATTACGTTCCCTGAAAATGGGAGCTTCCTTTAAAGCTTCCCTATAATTAGTGCTAACAACTTGGTGGAATTCCTAGGTTAGTAAAAGAAATTTTAAGCCCTGGTCATTGTGGCTCAACTGGGTTGGAGCATTGTCTTGCACACTGAAAGGTGGCAGGTTCGATTCCCTATCAGGGCACATACCTGGGTTGTGGGTTTGATCCCTGGTCAGGGGATACAGGAGGCAACTGACTGATGTTTCTCTAACATCAATGTTTCTCGCTCTTAAATAAATAAAAGGCATATCCTCAGGTGAAGAAAAAGAAATGTTTAAGTAAAAAGCATGAAGACTTATTAACCTAATAAGTTCAACAAATAAACAAATGTATATTTATAGCAAGTAGTTGCATTTTCTTAATGCCCAGACAGAAATTTAATTCAAAATTGAACTAACTCATTTCTTAGGCAGAACTGAAATCTCAATAAGAGAACTATTTATAATCCTTACCGCTATCATACTGACTTGGCGTTAGTGGAGTTGTGAACATTTTTTGTGGTGTATTGCATGGATTCAGAGAAACATCTGCAGCTTGCTGGCTTCTTTCAAGTTCAGATTTACACCTGTTAGAAAAAGGACCCAAATCAGAGTGAAAGCTACAGAAAGCCAACACCATACATTCCCAGAGAGCAATAACCTGACAAAACCCACCCTAAGAATTCTAACCTCTTCATTCACCTAACAGACATTTTAATTAACCCGGTGTATGTGACAGACACACAAACTCAGACTAGTTAGGGAACAGAAATATAAACCAATAAACACAATGTCATAAAGGCTAAAATGAAGATCTGTAATATCTACTATATAGTTACAAGCAAGAAGTGGAAGGCTGGGGATACATTCCAAGGAAATTTTGTATTTGAAGTCTAGGGATATAAAGAACCCAGAACTTCAGAAACACAGAAAACTGGTATCCCTGAAGCATGGGCTGAAATCACAAAACTGTATGTTATCAAAGCATGACAAAAGCATAGTAGATGTGATATATGTACTATGTGCTCTATTATATTTTTAAATCAGATATAAGAATCAAGTTAACATAATGCATAAATATATGACTGAAAACAGTTACAAAGAAAGGGGGAAAGTAAGCTATATATTGTATGTATGTATAAAATCTATCACTTCAGTTCTGAGCAACTTTCAGAATCAAGCAATCTAAGTGAAGAGAGGATTCAATTCTCGCAAGTCTCTAATGTCTCTGATTTTAGCTTAACACAGAAATATAACGAACATCCTATTAGGATGGCTAGCGATGTGCACCATTCTTTTGCCATGGGCGCATTCCTCAAAGCAGAGCGTGAAGAAAGTGCCTCGGTGCCCTAGCTTCCCAGCCTCAACTTCAACCTTGAAAGCAGCAAAGGAAGAGCTGGAAATGACTGCTCAGCAAATGAGATCTCAGATTCGAACCCTCAGTAGGTAGAAAAGTACTATTCAATTGAAATGTTCCATTCACATAAAAAAAAAAAAAAAAGGAACAAGAAATAAGTGAATTTCATCTCAATATTTAACTCGATGTTTTCTAGACTGTCATTTCAACTTGTAATCAATAAACTGTTAATAAGGTATTTTATATATTTTTTTTTTACTAAATCTTCAGAACCTGGAGCACATCTCAGTTTTCACAAACCACATTTCAAGAGTTAAAAAGCCACATGTAGCAGTGGCTACCATATTGGACAGTGGAAGTGTATCTACAGACCACCTAAGGTGTCACAAGGTTGGTAATAATTCCAGAGATGAATTTTTAAAAACCTCGAAAAGTCAGTGTTCTTTACCCTCTCAAATTCACATCTTATCCCCCTTTTCCCCTTTCCTTTCATTAAAGAACAAAAAGTTTGTTTTAAATATTAAATAAAAGTATATGCTATTATTTTTATAAACCTTTCTCATTTTTTTTTACAGAGAGAAAGGGAGAGGGATAGAAAGTTAGAAACATCGATGAGAGAGAAACATCGATCAGTTGCCTCCTGCACGCCCCCTACTGGAGATGTGCCCGCAACCAAGGTACATGCCCCTGACCAGAATCGAACCTGCGACCTTTCAGTCCACATGACGACGCTCTATTCCCTGAGCCAACTGGTTTCGGCTCTCATTTTTCTTAAGGAGAGAACAAAAAAGCCCTCAATGAGGATGTTTCCTATTAAGTTTAACTACACAAGATTGCCAATAGTCAACAGCTTTTGATCAACATTTCAAACTTAACATGTTTGAAATGTTCCTGAAACACCTGTGGATACTGATGGAGAAATTAAGTTCCTGCCCTGCACTTAAAGGTTACCAGTAAGAATTTAAACACTGTACTCAATAGTTTTTATAGTTTTTATACTCTTAACAGTTTCTAGATTATAGAAAACTATACTCGTAATAGTTGTTATAGTCCAGCCAGCATGGCTCAGTGGTTGAGCATTGACCTATGAACCAGGTCAAGGTTCAATTCCCAGTCAGTGCACTGTTTGAGTTGCACACTAGGGTAAACCCCAATAGGGAGTGTGCAGAAGACAGCCAATCAATGATGTTTCTCTCTCCCTCTCTCTTCCTCTTTGAAATCATTAAAACTTTATTTTTTAAAATGAAGTAAGCAACCATTTAATGAATTTAAATAGTACTGAGCTATGCAATGATAGGCCTGAAGTATATAAGAACCAATTTTCCTTAGATCATGGTTTTTTTCCACTGGGAAAAATAACTGCATCACTGAAGGGAAGAGAAATGCATCTGATAAATACACGCAGACAGCCATATAAATACCATTAAAAAATTACCTTTTAAGTTCCTGTTCCAGTTTCTCTATTTGTTTCTTGCTTGAACTCAGCTGTCCCTCTTGGAAATTCATTTGTGACTCCTTGACTTGAAGTTCGTGAGCAATCTTCTGCTTAGCCTTCTCCAGGTTTTCACAGATTTCCATCAGGCTTTGATTCTCCCTTTTCAGGTTTGTGCCCTCTGTTTTTTCATTCTCAACCTAATGGGGATTATTTAATAGGAAAGAGGTCTCTTACTTCATGAACTTGCTGGGTAGGATTTGTAAATCTGAGCTTAACACTGATGACTCATTTTCTGAGACAGGGTTGCAATAATCCAGTGGCAATGCTTGATGAATGCAGATATTTAAAAGACCTCCCTGTTAAGCCTCCGAAGAGAAAAGTTCTACAAACTCATGCATTACATTACCTTTGGTCAGGGCTACATGTACCCATCCTAGAAAAGTTTTAGTACACTTTCAAGAATTAAAACAACAAAAATAAGCCCTAGCCTTAGAGCACTTTCTCATTTCTGTATCTCAGCTTATGGTACCAAAAGAGAAGTGGCCTACCTCCTTGGCAGCCAAATCTTAAGACATTTAAGTCAGCTGGGAAAAAGGCATCTTCCTTAGCAAGTCATTTTCAAAAGTGACTGCTAAAATCTGTTATTGTAATAAATTGGAAAATGATCCCATGGGCAAAAACATTTTAGAAGCAGTAACTGTATCACCACTTTGCTGGTTAGTGAAGAGATAAGAAAGAGGGACTGTTTAAGTTTTCATTTGCTAGCCCTGAAGAGACAGGTCTGGGAATATCAAGTTGAAAAGCCCACTCTCAAAAAATGGTTGCTATTTGGACCACAAAGTGTTCTATCCTGTCCCCCCTAAATATAAGCAGGTAAGAAGAAACCAGGATAGAAGATGGAGAAAAACGAGGTAATTGAAATTAAAATGACTCTAAAAAGGTCATTACCACCTAAAGATATAGCAAAATCATTTTGCTCTAAACCAAACAGGCCAAGATGAAATAATGCATCCACAGAATGAATGCCCGGCTGTTAACACGAGGGTGTTAGGGGTACCTTCTGTTTTTGTTTCTGCAAAGCAGCCTCCAGGGTTTCCAGCTGAAACTGCCTTTGCTGCCTTTCTTTCTTCAGCTTTTCCAGCTGTCCTTCTAGCTCTTGGATTTTCTGAAGAGCTCTTGAGGGCAGGCCTTCTTTCCATTCTTCCACAACCCAGCTCATTTTGACTCCTTTCTTTGTTATTCAAACATCTGTATGTGAACTGAAGAGAAGAACCAGGCTGCTGGTCTAACTATAGATAGGAAAAGGATACTTAAAGTCTCAGAGATTAATGAGTCTACAGAACCGCTCCGAATAATCAAGTTTGAAAACTTCGCAAAAGATGACAAAGCATAACGTCTTCCCCATCCTCTGAAGGTGATTACCAATAAACCCGATGGTGAAGCACATAGTATGCCTGTTTGGCATCACCTTGCTTTCTGTTTTTATTTCTCCCCTTTTTGACTTCTTAGATTGCTACCTGCTTTCCATTATACAAGATATGAATATTTTGCCATAATGTTTTGGGTGAAGTGGGTCCTCTAAGCAAATAAAGTACACAAGTTATTTTGTAAATGCTCTTTCCCTCCTCTTTATGCAATCAATTCCCACTCCCTCTTTGTCCCTCTTCCCCTGGGAGATCCACAACCTGGTCATAGTTTCTCGTGACACCGGTACCTCCCTCACCTTCCCAGTACTCATTTGTTGAATTAATGGTCTGAGTGGAAAAGCTATGACTACATGTTAGTATTAGAACCACTGCAAACTGCAGTCAAGTCATGCTGCAGACAGACCTTGACCAGGAAACCGTGGCCTTGGGCATGTCATTTAAATTGCTCTGTGCTGTGGTTTTTCTCCTTTGCAAAATGGGGATAATCACAATGGCAACTTCTATAGCCTCATTTCTGTATCTCAGCTTATGGTACCAAAAGAGAAGTGGCCTACCTCCTTGGCAGTCAAATCTTAAGACATTTAAGTCAGCTGGGAAAAAGGCATGGTAACTGTTCTTTACCCATTAGTCCTTTGTACTTAAGTGAAAGAAAAAAAAATTCATTTTCCAGTTATTTTGGCAACAGGGTGAAAAAAAATTTTTTTTTATTAAATGAAACGCGAAACCATTTTAGTGTCTTATTTCAATCGACTGTATCAATGAAATTTCTTATCAGAATAAATAGTTGATGAAAGTACTAAGAATGGCTTAAAAAAATTTTCGTTTATTAAGAGAGAGAAGCAAAGGTCTGGGAAAGAAATTTTGACATCACGCTTTTGGAAAGCGGTGTTTTCTCTGCCTGTTTAATCCTTTCGCTTCCAGATGTCAGTCCTTTGAATGCATCTGAAACTCCTCTCCCATTTGCCCAAAAAAATTCCTGAAGGGAGTCTCAAGCCTCTCCACCAACAAAGGACAACTTACACTGTCCCAACAGGGTGCTCGGTCCATTCCTAACCTAGCCGACTGACCTCCACCATTCCGCCAGTCACTGAGATGGTGCCACCAAGACGCCACAGACGCCGAAATATAAAAAGGAGCAATGTAGAAGGATGACAGAGATGAGGTTATGGAATAAGGAAGGCTGGCAAGTCCGATGCTCTTCCAATTCAAAACCTAAGATACAGCTCTAAAGAAGGCGTTAAAAATCGAAGATACAGCTGCTATAGAGAAGGCGTTAAGGCAACTATACCAGACCCAGGCTAATTCTGACTAGAGCAGACTTCTAATTAAGGCATCAAGAACGAGCTGAGGGGAGAAAAAAAAAAAAACCCAAAACTTTAAAAATAAGATGTAGGGGGCAAAGGATGGGGAACGGGGCGGGGGCTGGGTGAAGAAAAGCCCTGGAAGTCAAGGTTCCTGCAAAGAGGACTGACGGGACCCTCGTCCTTTCCAGAAAATGCTCGCTCTCTCTCCGATATCTGCAGGACACCCTTCATGCCCGCATCACCCACCCCCGGAAAGTGCCCGAGAAGGCTGACTTGTGACTGACCCAGCAGACCCCGGCGTGCAGGCCCGTGCGGACGCCTTCTCTTTATCGGAAACCCGCATTTCCACCAAGAAACCCGCTCCCGCCAAGCGCGCCACTGCTGCGCCCGGGAACGAAAACACCTGCTCCTCCGGACCACGCTCCAGGCCGGGGCGCGGGCCACCATTTCTGGGTCCTCCTAACCGCGCAGAGCCGGGAGCACACACGCGTCCCCAGGAAGCGAAAGGCCCCGGGGACGTGCCCTCGGGACTAACCAGCAGCGTGTGCCGCCCGCCGCCGCCGCCGCCGCCGCCGCCCAGACCAAAGCCCACGCTGGCCTCTCTGCCAGGCGACAGAGGACGCACGTCCACCTTATCCAGTGGGAGCCGCTGGCTCCTGTTCCAGGAAATAAATACGTAACAGACTTGGAAACGGACCCCCCAAAGTGCAAGCCCATGACCCAGCGGGGTCTCGGGACCTTAGTGCGAGCACAGCTTTCTGGGGACCAGGTTCCCCAGTGGCGTCAGGTGGGAGAGGGCGGTTCGCTGCACCGGCCGGGGTCCGGGGGGCGCAATCCCACGGACATCCCCTCGCCGTCCCCCACGGCCGCCGCGTGGCCGGGACCCACGCAGGACGCTCACCTCACCAGCTGGGAAGGAGAAATACCCCCTCGCAGAGCCGGGTTCCGGCGCAGCCTCCGCGGCTCGGAGCCCAGACCCCCAATTCAAACTGCCCGCGGCCGCCACCCGTTTACGACTCGCCCACTTCCGGCCTCGACCCACCTCGCTTCCAAACCTATTGGTCGCTGTAAGCGGCGGTGGACCAATCCGCTTCCGCGCTGTAGGAACGCCGCTTCTGATTGGTCATTTCGGATGGATTTAAAAATCAAGTCCTCCCCCTTCCCCCACGTGAGGCGCCGGCGCCGGAGTTCCAGGGCTTTTTTGTTGTTGGAAAAGGGGGCGGGCGCGGGAGGCGGAGCCCACGTGCTTCTGCGGGGGGAAGTTTTGAACCGCTTTTTCCGCCAAAGCCGGGCCCGGCCGCTGATTAGACAGACGGGTGTGGTCTATCACCTGCTGCCAGCGGGAGAGTGCTCTCGGGTGAAAACATTCAATACTGCACGCACATTCCTACTTGCTTATTAAATATCATTCACGGCATGGATACGTGGTGCTGTGCTTGCCATGCATTCTGCATCCATTGTCATTCTTAATCATTCTTTTAGGCAAGTCTTCTCATTTTATTTAAAAGTTAAGCGAGGCACATAAAAGCTGTGTGATTTGAAATTCAACCCACGACCTCTTAACTGCTGTCCTTTATTGATCATTGATCATATTCTTTTTTTTTTTTTTAACCCCGCCTCCTCTGCTCTTCGTAGCTACCCCTCCCCTCCCCCGCATTGATCATATTCTAAAGAGTGATTCGGGACACTTGCTAGCTGGGATTCCACAGGAGGGCACTGAAGCCAGAAGAATCTGCAAAAAGGTGTAATCTCTCCTTTTTATGAAGCCCCCTGGTGTGTGTGTATGTATTTGTTTTATTTCCTTATTCAACTAAAAAGAAGCTCCTGAAGGCAGGAGCAAAACAATGAATTGTCTTTTTTTTTTTAATATACAGTATATATTTTATTGATTTCAGAGGTGAAGGGAGAGGGAGAGAGAGAAACATCAATGGTACATTAATAAGAACAAAATTAAAAAAACATTTTAAAAGAGAGAAATATCAATGGTTAGAGAGAACCTTGACCAGAATCCAACCCCGAACCCTTTAGTCCACAGGCTGACACTCTGTCCACTAAGCAAAACGAGCTAGGGTAGATTGTTAAATTAATATATCTCTGGTATTATTATACTCCTCAATAGTCTATATGTTGTGTAACCCTCTCTCTACCTTCCCTTAGATCAGTGGTTCTCAACCTTTCTAATGCCGCGACCCTTTAATACAGTTGCTCACGTTGTGGTGACCCCCAACCATAAAATTATTTTCATTGCTACTTCATAACTGTAATCTTGCTACTGTTATGAACTGTAATGTAAATATCTTATATGCAGGAGGTATTTTCATTGTTACAAATTGAACATAATTAAAGCATAGTGATTAATCACAAAAACAACATGTAATTATATATTGTGAAATATTTATTTCTAATTATAAATAAATGAAATTTTTGTATTGAGTCATGGTGTAGCATGGTAACAGTCTTCATATGACAACAGTAAACTACATTGCTACACTTTGCTACACGGAGGAGCCGTGTGTTGGTTCCTAAGACCATGGGAAATAGGTGTTTTCTGATGGTCTTAGGCGACCCCTGTGAAAAGGTCATTCGACCCCCAAAGGGGTCGCGACCCACAGGTTGACAACCACTGCCTTAGATGGTTAGCACAACCTATATTGCCCCTATCCTTGCACTGAAATTCTACTTCAGAACCCAATTCAAATGCCACTTTCTTCATAAAACATTCCTATTCTCACCCACTCTCTTAGAAATAATTACTTCCTAGAAATATAATGCTTATATATTATATTTATTTCTATGTCTGGCTTCCCCACCAGACTCAAAAATTCCTATAAAGCAAAATCAGTTCATCCTTGTGTCTCTTGTAATTCCTTATACTTCGCACATACAGTCTAGTATCTGGTCATTCTGGGATTCTAACCAAATTCTGACTCCAACACCAATTACAAACCTATAACTACTAGTGACCCAGTACACAGATTGATGCACATTGAAAGAAAATTCATTAGAAGGTTGTCAGTGGGGCAGAACTGGGCAAGATGGGCCAGATGTGCTCTGGAGCCAGCCTCCTTTGGTTCCTCCCCTGCATCTGTAGAGTGAGCAGGGTCCCTCCAGTAGGCCTGTGGGGATTGGGCCAAAACTGGCTCTCTGACATCCCCTAGAGGTCCAAGAGTGCGAGAGGGCACTCTGCGAAGTTGCTGTTGTACAGGGTGTGGAACACAAATTCAAGTGCGCAGTAAACCAGATTCAGGCCAACAGTGCCCCAGCAACAACATAACCCATGGCTGAAGGTGGAATCGTGTGGCCCCGTGAGGAATCGGGCTCCCTCCTCTCTGGTTCTGGGGTGCGTCACCCAAAGAACTGCTGCTGCCAAGCCTCTGCAGCTCAGCAGCTCCTGCACTGAGTGTCTGTCAGTGTGTGTCATAGCAGCCAGTCAGACGGGTGGAGGGACACTTAGCATATTAGCCTTTTATATATCTAGATTTGTTAGCTGCCTAAAAAAAAAAACAGAAATAGAAAAACACATAATAGAGAGTTTTGAATGAGAAATTTACATTTGTTATTAGATGTCTACTGAGTGGCCACTCTATAGCCAAGCCATGTGCTTTGTTCTTCTGTAATAAATAGTGAAGAAATACATTCACTTCTTGAACAATCATGTGATGGAAACTATTCTAGCAACTTCTGTGCTATTTCTACATTTCAACTTTTTTTTTTAATATTAGCAAAAGTTTATTTAGAAATTCACAGAGGCAGAGGTGAGCCAGCTGGGCTGTGCAGACTCAGGAAATAAGTTACAGAGGCAAAAGAAGGGCCCTGGGAGCTTAGGTGAGAGAAAAACAGAGAGACAGAGAGACCCAGCAAAGGTACTCACCTGCCTTGAGGAAAGATGAGGAGGAAAAGTGTGGGTGTGCTTCAGAGAGGGTGCTCCTGGGAAAAGAAGTGGGTAGGAAAAGGTGATAGCATGCTAAAGAGAGAGAGAGAGCCTATCTGGCATGGCTCTGTGGTTGAGGGTAGACCTGTGAACCAGGAAGTTTCAGTTCGATTCCAGGTCAGGCCACATGCCCGGGTTTCAGGCTTGATTCACAGTAGGGGACATGCAGAAGGCAGCCTATCAATGATTCTCTCTCATCACTGATGATTCTACCTCTCTCTTCCTCTCTGAAATCAATAAAAATATATTTTTAAAAAAATACAAAGACAAGTGGAGTAGGTGAAGGTGTGTTCCATAGCAATGACTCTGATGCCATCCCCTTGACCCACCTTGATTGCAGCCACAGCTGTGGAAGGTGGGTAGTTCTGTGTGGGCTCAGTCTGTTTCCACCTCAAGTGCAAGCCATGGATCATGCCAGTCCCCTGCTCTAGTACTGTCTCCAAAACTTGGGCAGCCTGCTAAGCCAGGAATTTTGAGGACAGTTTTAGCTTCCAGGGGCCATCCTCAATGAGTGGGGTCAGGAACTAGTGGATAAATAAAGGCCTTGTGTTGCATCTTTCACGTGGGCTATTCTGAGGGATCCCGGAAGAATCAAACCCCTGGCACCTACTGCAACAATTGCGAAACAACACCCTACGACTGGCTTTTTTCCTCCTTCCCTGTCACTCTCCCTTCTCCTCGCTTTGCTTCCTGGAATCATCACCTAACGGAACTTCCATCTCAGTCCTTATCTCTGTCTCTGCTTTGGAGAGAACCCAAACTGCACATATGATTTATTATTTTCAGCGAGTGAAAAATCAGTCTTGGTCTCCCAAATGTATCAGAAGCTTCTGTTATGTAGATGGAACCTCATCTACCTCATCTGTGATATTCGAAGTGTAATTAATATAGATTTGCCTGATATCTGGTAGATAAGGGTTATGCTTGGTTTTTGCATATCTGGACTTCTTTTGACTAAAGTACCAGTGAACTTAACACATTCTTTGGGACAAGAATTTCAAAGCTTGATGTTAAGGAATTTTTTTATGAGGAAAGAAAAGCTTAGGGTAGTAAATATTACATATTCAACACATTCATATGATTTAAGTAAAGTTGATTACAAAAAAAAAAAAATCAACCCTGACCGGTTTGGCTCAGTGGATAGAGTGTTGGCTTGCAGACTAAAAGGTCCTAGGTTTGATTCCAGTCAAGGGCATGTATCTTGGTTGTGGGTACATCCCCAGTGAGGGGTGTGCAAGATGCAGCTGATCAATGCTTCTCTCTCATCAATGTTTCTGTCTCTCTATTCCTCTCCCTTCCTCTCTGTGAAAAATCAATAAAATATATTTTTTAAAATATTCAACATTTTTTAAAATTGATTTTAGAAAGAGAGGAAGGGAGAGAGTGAGCGAGAAAGAGGCATCAATGCACATATCCTGACCAGGGATCAAACTGGAACCTGGATATGTTCCCTGACCAGGAATCGAACCAGAAATTCTTTGGTGCACTGGATAACACTCAATCAAGTGAGCCAAGGCTATATGTTTTAAGAAAATTGATTACAGGCCATATGGACACGACTCAGTGATGTGAACTAAAGCATAAGAAAAGGGATCTTGAATTTTTAAAAAGCTTTTTCTATTCCAGCCACTAGGTGATTCCCTATGCCTTGAAAAGTCTTTACAAGTCACTATTGCCCCACACCCTGACTCACTACATTCTCTTTCTATCTCCCTCTGTCTCTCTCTCTTCCTTCAGTGTATCTAATGTTCTTGTTTACTTTCTTTTAATATAACATTTGTTTGTTTAGAGTAGAGGAAAACCACAGAAAAAATAATGGCCCATAATCCTACTGCTTATCTAGCCTTTCTTATTAACAAAGTAATAACACATGCACACAATAAGAAATTCCAAACATTCAAGAAAGATGTAAAAGATGAACTTGGGAAAGTAGAACAAACATTGGATTCCCTCTAGACTGAAATCCTCACTTTCTAACTGAGGTCAATGAGATTTAGCTATTTTCAAAAATCACAGGCACCCACCCCCCAAAAAAAAGACAAGTAAAGAAACCAACTTAAACAAGTAAACCCTCATCATTCTGCAATCAATTACCTTATAGAAATTCAAAACATATCCTAATGAGTCTTGAGACCGTAATTTTATGAATAAAGTGGAATTGTTTGTACAATTTTAAATTTTCAGTAGCATTTCTTAGGGGCAGAATGCTTACGTGGTGATTATTTCTGCCAAAGTGTTAAAATCGATGCTTATCATATTTTCTATCCCTTTGTTGGAAACCTGATGCCCAAAGGAAGAGAGTGGCTGGTACAGGCCTATGGTTCCAAAACAACAATGTACATCTAGTCAAAAGTCAATCTCTCAACCTGCTAGACAAGTTTGTTCAAGGAGATGACGGTTCACTTGGTCTCCAGTTCATTTTCAATAATAGTTTTGGTCCAGGTGTTAGGTCCACCATGAAATACAGTTTATGATCCTCCCAACCCCTATGATCAGGTGTTTGAGTAATTGGAATGAAAAGTGAAGAAATTCCTTTAAACCAGGAATAAAATTTTAGTGTCCCTCAGACTATCATGAAAAGATTTTCTAAAATGCAAACATTTAGGCTATACCCAGTACTGATTTAAAGGTTTGGGGTGTAGCCCTGGCTGGTGTGACTCAGTTGATTGGGCAAAAGGTTGTTGGCTCAATCCCTGGTAGGGAGTATGCAGGAGGCAGGCAATTGATGCTTCTCTCTCCTACTTCCTCTCTCTCTCTCTAAAATCAATAAAACTGTTCACACTAAAAGGAAAAAAGGTTTGGGGTATAGTACAGAAATTCATTCATAGGTCTTCCTTTTGCTTCTGTAATTTGTTTCCTGAGCCCATTTCTTCTATGACTCACTTCTACCTCTGTGACTTTCTAAAAAAACTTTTGCTTGTTAAAAACAAAAAAAAAGTTAAGTTATGAAACATTCCTGTGGTTAATAGATAAGGAATATACTTCCTGGTTCACTTTTGATTTCCTGGTATCTGTCTGTTTTCATGTGCCCCAGAATTGTTGTTACTGCTTTTAACAGAATATTATTATTAATAGGTGTATCAAAAATAATGCTAGAGGGAGAATCCAAGATGGCGGCATAGGTAAACACCTACACTGCTACCTCGCACAACAATTTCAAAACTACAACTAAAAGATAGAACGGACATCATCCAGAACCACAGGAAAGCTGGTGGAGTGGAAATTCTACAACTAGAAAGAAAGAGAGGGGCTCACAGAGACCAAGAGGAACTGGAAAAAGCTGAGGTACAGAGACGCGAACATAGAGAGAGTGGGTGCTGGAGTACCTGGCTGGCTTTCTCTGACGGGAGGGAGACAGAGACTCTCAAAGGCATCCTACCACACTAAATCCCAGGTCCAGCCGAAACTCATACTGGGGGAGTTTGGACTGTGAGAAGGGAGAAGTGCACGGAAATTTAGGGGAGTCGCAAAAGATCAAAGGCTGGTGGCGCACACAGTACTCTCCACAGAGGACCGACTGCTGATTGTGCTGCTGGCTTTCATGAGTGGGCAGGAGACAGACCCTCCCAATTGTGCCACTTCTAACTCCACTAAACCCCAGTTTCAGGCGAAACTCTGGGAACCCAGACTCATGTGGTCCCAGAGCGCAGGGGAGCCGGAAAGGCAGCAGTCTAGAGGAACTGCACAAAGATCGCTCCAGCAATTACCCAGTCATGTGAGACTCAGGGGCCGTGGAGGGCGGGACCGACTGGAAGGCAAGGTGGTCCCTTAATCCCTGAGACTCCACCCATCCCAAGCTCAACAGAGAGACTTTTGCAGTTTTTTAAGTCTGGTATCAAAAGGCTGAATTCAACACAGAAGTTCTCCCAGCATAGTGAAAATGCTGAGACAAGGGAAGGGATCACAAACAAAAGAAATGGAGGAAAACAAATGACTGGATATAGAATTCAAAACCACGCTTATAAGTTTTTTTAAGAATATTCTAGAAAAGTTGGATAAATTTAGCGAGACCCAAGAGGAGATGAAAAAGGACCAACTAGAGATGAAAAAGGACCAACTAGAAATTAAACATACACTGACCAAAATAAAAAATATTATACAGATACCTAAGAGCAGACTAGAGGAAGGCAAGAATCAAGTTAAAAACTTGCAATATAAAAAATCAGAAAACACTCAACTGGAAAAGCAAGAAGAGAAAATAATCCAAAAATGTGAAGATACTGTAAGGAGCCTCTGGGACAGCTTCAAGCTGTCCAACATCAGAATTGTGGGGGTGCCAGAAGAAGAGAGAGAGCAAGACACTGAAAACCTACTTAAAGAAATAATGACTGAAAACTTCCCACATCTGGTAAAAGAAATGGACTTACAAGTCCAGGAAGCACACAGAACCCCATATAAAAGGAATCTAAAGAGGATTACACCAAGACACATCATAATTAAAATACCAATAGCAAACGACAAAGAGAGAATATTAAAAGCAGCAAGAGAAAAACAGTTAGTTACCTACAAGGTAGCACCCATACGACTGTCAGCTGATTTCTCAACAGAAACAATGCAGGCCAGACAGGAGTGGCAAGAAATATTCAACGTGATAAATAGCAAGAACCTACAACCAAGAATACTCTATCCAGCAAAGCTAACATTCAGAATTGAAGGACAGATAAAGAGCTTCACAGATAAGAAAAAGCTAAAGGAGTTCATCGACTCCAAACCAGAATTATATGAAATGCTGAAAGGTACTCTTTAAGAAGAGGAAGAAGAAAAAAGGTAAAAGACAAAAAATTATGAACAACAAATATATATCTATCAACAAGTGGATCTAAAAATTAAGTGAATTAAAAATTTGATGAACAGAATAAACTGGTGAATATAATAGAATCAGGAGCACAGAAAGGGAGTGGACTGATAATTCTCAGGGGGAAAGGGTGAGGGGTGTACAGGGAGAGACTGGACAAAAATCATACATCTATGGATGAGGTCAATGGGATGGAGGTAAGAATAGAGGGAGGCGTGGGAACCGTGTGGAGGGGAGCTATGGAAGAGAAAAAAGAGAAACAAATGTAATAATCTGAATAATAAAGATTTAATTAAAAAAAATAATGCTAGATTGGTTTGGTAGATCACTTTGCACTTCCACTCTCTACCATGGTGTTCTCTGGTAGTATGTGAGATAGCCTAAGCAGACATGTAACAAGTGGTTAAATCCAAACTATCAGTGATAACCCCTCCCACTTTTTCAAAACCTTTCTTACACAGGAAACTAACTCCTCCACTTTAAGGACAGTACACAGGCTCAGCCGGAGTGACTCAGCTGGTTGAGGTTTGTTTGTCCTGTGCACCAAAAGGTTGCTGGTTTGATTCCTGGTCAGGGTACATAACCCAGGTTTCAGGTTTGGGCTGTGTGCACAGAATGCAGCCGATTGATGTTTCCCTCTCACATCAATGTTCCTCTCTTTATCTCTCCCTCTTCCTTCCACTCTCTCTAAAAATCAATGGAAAAATATCCTCTGGTGAGGATTAACAAAAAACAAAAAGGGAATGCCTGCCATAGAGCTTATATAGAGTAGCATGAACAATTCTGCTGAAATGGTTTTGTTATATACTAAGTTCTATAAATCTACAACTGCTGTATTTATTTACTTTTTTGTTTATTACTATTTCATCTTTTTCAAGATTTTTTAAAAATATATTTTATTGATTTTTTTTACAGAGGAAGGGAGAGAGATAGAGAGCTAGAAACATCAATGAGGGAGAAACATTGATCAGCTGCCTCTTGCACACCTCCTACTAGGGATGTGCCGGCAACATGCTCTTGACCGGAATAGAACCTAGGACCTTTCAGTCCGCAGACTGACACTCTATCCATTGAGCCAAACCAGTTAGGGCTTTTTCAAGATTATTTTAATGAACCCTGTCAGTAGCAATGAGCTCAAGAACCAAAACAAAAATGCATATTTAGTGAAAAATTAAGTACACAATTTTAATTTCTCAGTAAAGTTGATAATGAGTACATAACATAAATAAAATGTTTGCCAACATTTACCATTGACCATGGGCCCTGTAGTAATGAAAACTGTAAGTCATAAATATACTACAGAGGCCCCAGAATTTAATTTAAAACTTAGACATTATTTTAAGGTTTTCATGAACAAGCATGAAATATGAAGCAATAGCTGTTAATATGTTTCGTTTAATTAACAGAAGAACTCTGCAGACAGCTAAATGACTCCGTTCTTATGTGTCAACAGATGCTTCAAATTAAAATTAATTCCAATCATAGTTCAATTTTTTTCCATAAAATTCAGAGAATCAAAGTAAAAAAATTCATCTGACTTTATTATGAATGCTATCATAAATTCAGTTAAAAATGTTAACATTGAAGATAAAATTTTTTATTGTGAAGATCATAGGAATACAAATTCTTCATATATTCTATCTCTTGTCAATAAATTTCTTGCTAAATAAAAAATCTATAGAGCAGAAATGTTCTATTATGCTTTTTAAAAATATATATTTTTTATTGATTTCAGAGAGGAAGGGAGAGAGAGAGAGAGAGAGAGAGAGAGAGTGAGAGAGAGAGAAGCATCAATGATGAGAGAGAATAATTAATTGGCTGCCTCCTACGTGCTCACTTTAGGGGTCGATTCCCATGCGCTCTGACTGGGAAACCAACCACAGCCTCTTGGTTCTTAGGTTGATGCTCAACCACTGACCCATGCCAGCTGGGCTCTATTATGCTTTTAGAGAACTGCAGTTATTAACAACAAAATTTGGAAATGGGGAGATATTGAAATTTATCCTATAAAAGCAAGGGAAGAACTGAAAAAATTAAACATTGAGTACTTAATCAATTTATAGGATTTAATTATGAATTTTGTAATTGTGCCTTGACATATCCTGACTTGTGGAATAATTTTTTGATGAAGCTCCTTCTTTTTATTTAACAAATGTGTATTCTATCCCAGGATAGAACAAAACTGCTAAAGCTAACAATTTTGAAGCATCTAAATTATACAAAACTAGGGGTCCCTTGGCCTGGTCTGCACTCTCTTGCAATCCAGGACCCCTTGGGGGATGACAGATAACTGGTTTTGGCCCGATCCCCACTAGCCTGCTCCAGACAGGAGGGAGCCCAATCCTGTGCATTGAGCATCTGTCCCCTGGTGGCCAGTGCACATCATAGTGACTGGTTGACTGTTCAGTCACTTAGACTTTTACATATATAGATATTGTTAAAAATATAAAAAGAGATAACTTGTAGGCAAGTTTTGCCTTGTAAATGTATTTGTTTTAAAAATTAACTCTGAATGAAGCCAAACATAAGGGATCTGTGAAAATATCTCAGCTGAAATATTTACACATTTCAAACTAAAAAGAATAGAATTGGGGATCTCCTCCATTTAGCAGAATTTGTTCTGAGCATACCGTGAGTCTCACCACCTGAAGAGAGATTTCTCAGTTGAAAATATTGTGGGCTACAGAGAAGTGTCAAGTGAGAAAGACTGTGGCAAACTTATGAAAAAAATGTGTATATCATAAGAACATACTGAAAAGTCTCTTTTATTAGATAGGATATTTATATCTCTCCCTCTCACTTCCTCTCTGAAATCAATTAAAATACATTTTTTTAAAAATGTTTCAAAATCTTAAAAAATTCTTCAGAAATATCTCAATAACAGAGCACTAGCAAATGAAAATGCTAAGAAACTGAATAATATATATAATATGTGTATTATCCTATATAATAAAGAGCTAATATGCTAATTAGATTGGATGGCAGAACAACTTTCCAGAATGACCAGTGAGCAGGGTGGGGAGGGAGGGTGTGGGGCCCTGGTTTGGTGAGGCAGCCAGACTTGTGAGGGCCGAGTTATCTGGGGCTGCAAGAGCCTACTCTTGCACAAATTTCATGCATCGGGACTCCAGTACATAACAAATATTTATAAGTAACAGTTATTATGTATGTAACAGTTATTCTGCTTATATTATTTTTTATATTTTGATAATCAAAATAAATATGTTTTAAGCCCTAGCTAGTTTGGCTCAGTGGATAGAGTGTCAGCTTGCAGATTTAAGGGTCCTGGGTTCGATTCTAGTCAAGGGCACATGCCTGGGTTGTAGGTTCTATCCCTAGTAGGGGGTGTGCAGGAGGCAGCCAATCAACAATTCTCTCTCATCATTGGCTAGAGGCCCAGTGCATGAAATTCGTGCATGTGGGGAGTGTCCCTCATCCCAGCCTGTACCCTCTCCAATCTGGGATCCCGGGGATCCCAGGCCATCGGGATAGGGCCTAAACCGGCAGTCTGACATTCCTCTAACAATCCAGGACTGCTAGCTCCCAACTGCTCTCCTGCCTGCCTTCCTGATTGCTTCTAACAGCTTCTATATGCCAACCTGATCACCTCCTAACCAGTCCCCTACCAGCCTGATTGATGCCTAACTGCTCCCCTGCCAGCCTGTTTGCCCCTATCTGCCCTCCCCTGCAGGCCTAGTCATCCCTAACTGCCCTCCTCTGCAGGCCTGTGTCCCTCCCAACTGCCCTTTCCTACAGGCCCAGTCACTCCCAACTTCCCTCCTCTGCAGGCCTGGTCAACTTCACTGCCCTCCCCTGCAGGTTTGATCACCCCCAACTGCCCTCCCTTGCAGACCTGGTCCCTCCCAACTGCCTTCCTCTGCAGACCATCTTGTGGTGGTCATCTTGTGTACATATGGGAGCAAGATCTTTGACCACATTGGGACAGCCATCTTGTATGTTGAAGTGATGGTCAATCTGCATATTACTCTTTTATTAGATAGGATAGAAGCCTGGTGCACGGGTGGGGGCCAGCTGGTTTGCCCTGAAGAGTGTCCCAGATCAGAGTGGGGGTTCCTTGGGGCATAGGGCAGCCTGGGTGAGGGGATTGTGGTGGTTTGCAAGCCGGCCATGCCCCCCCCCGCACCTCCTCCCCCCGGGCAACCCAAGTAGTGGCCCTGGGATCTGCGATTTATTTATCTTCTACAATTGAAACTTTGTAGCCTGGAGTGGAGCCAAGCCTCCTGTTTGCTCCTTGGTAGCAGCCATTTCTGTTGGGATTTATTTATCTTCTATAATTGAAACTTTGTAGTCTTGAGTGGAGGCCTGGGCCCACCAGGGTGTGTGGAAAGCTTGGCTTCCTCCATTGCCAGGGAAATCCAAGCTTTCCTCCTGCTCACTCTATGGCCACAGCCATCTTGGTTGGGATTAATTTGCATACTCACTCCTGATTGGCTAGTGGGCATGGTTGTGGATATAGCAGAGTGATTATTAATTTGCATATTCTTCTTTTATTAGATAGGATGTTTATATCTCTCCCTCTCACTTCCTCTCTGAAATCAATTAAAATACATTTTTTTAAAAATGTTTCAAAATTTGCTTGGATAATATATGTTTTGAACAGCCCTAGACAGTCTCAGGCAAATTGAGATTGATGGTCTCCCTATATCTGTTACATGCATTCAGATCCCAATGTGTTAGGTGAGGCCCATTGGCCTGTGGAGAAGGGAAGTCATAAATACTGAGCCTCTGAGCCATGGTTTCAGAAAAGGTGCTCTTTATCTTCAGTATGATGCAAGATGACTAGGCAGCAACTTTTGTGGCTCCCATACATTCCTTCCTTCTCAAACCCTAGACAAATATCTTATGATAGTTCACTTCCTTCCCTTCTTACCCGGGTCCTGACTTCTGCTTCTTCACACTCCCAATCCTAAAACTACTCCTGATTTTAAGAGTAGATGCAATATCTCAACAGCGTCTGGAGCCTGCCTGTTCTCCGAGTAGCCACTAAAAACGATAGGCATTGAACACTAAGGACTAGTTCAATGCCTGGCATGTAGTAAATATTCAATAAATATATATGCAGAATGTGTGAATGAGAGAGCAAAGTGCCCCCAAATAGTAGAAACTCATCAAACGGTACTCTCCCAGCTACCTGGTGAAAGACAGTTATTAGGAAAGGAAGGAAGAGAAAATGTTGGAGAATAACCATTTCTCTTTTGCCCCAAGAGCTCAGTGGATGAGGTAAAGTGCAAATGACCCACAAAGGAACTGAAGAAAACTGTTCATTCCTATCTCCTTTGCTTCTTGGAATTTGGAAAAGCAGGAGCAGCTAAAGGCACCTAGCTTTTCTCTCTTGACTGGTTTCTGCTAACCAGATTATCCCTTATACTTTCCCTTCCAGGAGAATTTGCTTTTGAGATCCTAGAACCAGAAAACAGGAACCCTTGACTATTTATAAAACAGGTAATCAACACTTTTCAGGGTTACATATGATTTTTAATTCTTAAGGGAAAAAGTATTATTTCATGAAAAAGGCAAAAATGACAGAATATGTAATCAGGATGGATAAAGGTGACCTGTTGATCATAGCAGTTAAAGAGTATTTCTTCCTTGTCATCTAGATTCTAATGCCATTGGATAACCAGGAGGTTGCACAGTGCAGGGGTGTACATATCAAACCAAAGAACCTCCTAGCCCCACCACCTACCTGCTATGAGACATTGGGCACATTGCTCAACCTGTCTTCACTCTAGGGTTGTTATGAGAATTAAGTGAGATAATCTGTGAAAAGCTGTGGGCACCATGCCACATGGTGCGTAGTCAATAGACAGCTATTGGTGCTAATTGTTGGCTAGGTTGTGTCATTCACTCACCTGTAATTTCTACTGGAAGAACTAAGGTGGTTTTTACACGTCATAGTAAGTTTATAAAGTGTATTAGCCACAGGAAAGGTTATGTGCTGAGTTGGTGATGAATCAGATTGTGTTCTTTTTTTCACTTCTGTGTTGAAAACAGAAATTTAGGTCAAAATGTTGCTTGAGGCAGAAAAGCCTTCTCATTTGGCTACCTGTCTGAAATGAGAAATTCACCTCCTTAATGTCTGGTTGTCTACCCACGCTCATGTTGGTAGATTTCATTTGGGAACCTGAAGCAGGACTCTTAGGACAGAGTCTGTGTATGGCTCTTAAATCAGGAAGTGTAGATTTTTAAAAAATATATTTTATTGATTTTTTACAGATAGGGAGGAGAGGGATAGAGAGTTAGAAACATCGATGAGAGAGAGATATCGATCAGCCGCCTCCTGCACGCCCTCCACTGGGATGTGCCCGCAACCAGGGTACATGCCCTTGACCAGAATCGAACCCGGGACCTTTCAGTCCACAGGCTGATGCTCTATCCACTGGGCCAAATCAGTTTCGGCAGGAAGTGTAGATTTAAAATATATATATATATATTAATCCTCACCTAAGGATATTTTTTCCATTGATTTTCAGAGAGAATGGAAGGGAAAGAGGGAAAGGGGGAAAAGAGGGAGGGAGGGAGGGAGGGAGGGAGGGAGGGAGAGAGAGAGAGAGAGAGAGAGAGAGAGAGAGAGAGAGAGAGAGAGAGAGATGAGGAAACACATTTGATTGTTTGCCTCCGCACATGCCCTGACCAGGGCCAGGGATGGAACATGCAATCCAGTATGTGCCCTTGACTGGGAATCAAACCTGTGATCCTTCAGAGTGTGGGGCTGACCCTATAACTACTGAGCAGGGTCTTTTATCTCCAAGTTCACCTTCAATGAAATGTTTAAAAACCCACAATCCCAGAATTCTTTGATTAAATTCAATAGACGTTCTAAGATCAGAGCTGATTACTTCACTTGCCTAGGGGGACAGAGTCAGGGAAGGCTGCCCAGCAGAGGAGGCATTTGATGGGAATCTTGAGGCTGACTAGAAACTCCCAAGGTGGTGTTCCTACTAAGAAGAGCTCATCTAAAGAATTGCTCTAATAGGCTTCTAGGTTGCTAATGACTGTACAGTCCTAATCAGCAGTAATGAGCACCTATTTAATCCACCCCAAGTCCTAAGGTGAATTGCCCCTGTCACTACTAAGTGGCATAACTTAAACTTGGCAGGTTTTCATTTTCCCACTGTTCTCCTCAGTGCATGAAGCTGGGTGCTGGCTTAATAACCTTCGGCCATAAAGTACTGTAACATGTTAGTTCATGCTGGGTGGCAACAGGTTTGTTTTTCATGATTATGTAATCCGAATTCCTTTTCCAAGAAAGGATTTGGAAATGAGCTATTAAATTGGATTGCTGACAAGCCTGGAGTCTCAAAACCCATCTACGTTAACTATGCTAAACTCAGACCCTTCCTCAGAAACGGGCTCTTCACGCCTAGATGAATCTGTAAGCTATAAATCAAGTGTGACCCATGGGCAGTGTTGTCCAGTAGCTGGCTGAGGTTTACGAAAGGCATTCAAATGCCTACTAAGGCTTTTTAGGGAGGGTATTTGATCTGCTCTGTCTTAAATAGCAACCTAATCAGCCAAGCGACCTGGGCACTCTGTACCCATATTAGATTGGCTTTAAAACTAATAGGGTGTTAACATACTGTGTAAAGGGTTCATACTGGAGTAAATTCAAAGACCTTAGGTGCCAGGTAGGTATTTATTGACTAGAATGTTATTTAGAAGAAAGTTCAGATTGTTCTTAACTCCCAGGACAAAGCTTAAAACCACAGCAATAACTGCTTGGGGTTTTGCATTCCATCACCCTGGACTCACAAGCAAGCTTCCTGTTCCCTCTGGGCTGGCAGACCCGAGGCCAGATAATGAATGGTTTGATTCTTACAGCTGGAGAGTCTACTCTGGCTTTCTGCCCTTAAGGTTCTGGGCCAGACCAGGTGTTTGTGTGGTTGTGTTTTTTTTTTTTTTTAGGTTCCTCCTAGAGATTTGGATTTCACTTGAAGATAAGAGCAGGAGAGCAGACTGAGCTAGGCATGTGGGCAAAGACCATATCTAATAGAGATCAACACAGCCATGTATGTCCCAAAAAGGAATGTTTCAGAATCTTATGAAGGACCAGAATTGTGAAACTCTAATCACTCTCTGAGATCTTCCTGGTAGATTTCAGGAATTAAGTGGGGGGAAAAAAGAAGAAGAACAATACAACATTCTTGGGCCAATGTTATCTTTTTTGGGGGGAAGGGGGTGGGAAGGGTATGTTGCATGCATTTTTAAGTGGTATGACAATTAATTGCTTTCCTCTGCAACTTTACATATACAGTCATACTTATTTGTGAGCGGAAGGTCAGATGCTAAGATTTCCTCCACTGCCTTCACCAGCTAGTGCTATTAAAGGGGCCCGGGTCAGAACCTACTGAAAACTGAGGG
>JAAGEH010000042.1:16804436-16825450 GCA_011751065.1 Lasiurus cinereus | reverse complement strand
TGCTATTAAAGGGGCCCGGGTCAGAACCTACTGAAAACTGAGGGAGGGAAGGAGGTGCTAACTCCAGCAGTGTGTGTGTGAGTGTGTGTGTGTGTGTGTGTGTGTGTGTGTGTGTGTATGTGTGTGGTATGTATGTGTGTGTAACAAAGAGAAAGAGAGACTGAATTGCCGAACTTGTCCTTGAGTGGAGCAGTTATGAGTCTGTTTTGAGTTTCAAGTGGAAAACAAATGAACAGAGCACTAGAACACTAGTTATTCAAATTAATTGCTTAGGGAAAACATTTCAACCGTTTCTTCTCTGCCTCATTCTAGCAACTGTAAGGTCTTATGGCCAAAGGACAGGATCTTGAAGGAGTGGGAGAGGGGAAGGAGTTGAACTTTAACTCAGAGGAATTGGAAACTAATTTCCTTGGCAGTTCACAAAGCTCTTAATGAAGGCTTTCTACCAGACAGGCCCAGAGCAGGCTGCTACCCAGTCACACTGAGGCCGGTCCCTAACCCGCAAGCTTCTGAGGCTTCGTCTTTTCCTCTGAGGCAACCCCTCCCTTGGGTAAGGCAGACCACCTTCCTCAGTGGCCCACCACAGTCACCACCACTGTGCTCATTCTGACCTTTACATTTGTGTGTGTGTGTGTGTGTGTGTGTGTGTGTGTGTGCGCGCATGTGTTAATCTTCACCTGAGGATATTTTCCCATTGATTTTTAGAAAGAGTGGAAGGGAGGGGAGAGGGGAGAGATAGAGTGAGAAACACTGATGTGAAAGAGATACATTGATTGGTTGGTTGCCTCCAGCACAAGCCCTGACCAGGGCCAGGGATCGAGCCTGCAACCCAAGAACATGGCCTTGTTCAAAATCGAACCTGGGACCCTTCAGTCTGTGAGCCCATGCTCGATCCCCGGAGCCAAATTGGCCAGGGCTCATTCTGACCTTTATGTCCCCTTTCAAACTCTGCTTGGAATTCTCTTTCTCCACCTCTCTTCAGCTCAGCCTTTCACCTCTTTCCAGGCCAAATTCTAGGTCCTCAAAAAATATCCAACAAAAGACCTCAACCCATGGCACTCTCGCTATATAGAGTTGTTATAATTTCCACTACATACTTCTGGCAGAACCTTTGAGCTAGATGGTCAATTAAAGACAAAGGCCTTTCTTTTCTTTTCTGGTTATCCTTTTCATTTTTTTTTTCTGCTGACTTTTATCATCATTTACTGTTCCATGTAGATGGGACATAAATGATTTTTGCTGCTTTACATCCAGCCTTGATGTTATTTCAACTTCTCCCTCTATGGCACATCAACAAAGCCTATATTTGGTTTTTGCAGAAGTTCTCTGCCATTAGAATTTAAAAGCATTCTGAAAAAAAAATGAAAGCTATTTCTCCAAAAAGGACAGGAGGAACTGAGGAAGAAATTAGTACATAGAAGGGATATGATGTTACTTACATTCCATATGCAGAGAAGTAACATGGAGGGACTTCAGAAATATGGGTCCAAAGACACTAGGGAAACCCCTTTTCTCTTAACAAAAATATCTCCAAGGCTTTTTAGAAGAAACAGAAAGTAGAAATGTTTTCTGCTCCAAGTCTCCCTAAGTTTTTTGTTTATTTGTTTGTTTGTTTATTAAAGCCGGGGACAGTGAAACATGGAAGGGGCTGGGATAGAAGAAGCCAACAGGAGAGAGACGAGGCAGGGCCGCTTTGACTCTCTGGAAATGTACAGGAAAGAGGGGATCCACGGCAGGGCTACCGTTAGCTCTCTGGAAAGTTAGAGGAAACAGGTTCAGGGACAAGCTGCTGCTGCCCAATGCTTCCGTGATTGCAAGTCTTGTGGAGAGTCTTAGAGATTCGGAGAAAGAAAATAAGTCACTTGAAAAGGAGATTCAAGCCCAGCTGGTGTGAATCAATGGGTGAGTGTCGACTGATGAACCAGGTTGGATTCCCAGTCAGGGCACATGCCAGGGGTATTGGGCTTGATCCTCAGTAGGAGGCAGACAATCACTGATTCACTGTCATCACTGATGTTTGTATCTCTCCCTCTCTCTTGCTCTCTGAAATCAATAAAAATATATTTAAAAAAAAAGGGGGGGCTTTGAGTAGGCATGCCCCAAGGAGGGTGTGTCAAGCCTCCCTAAGTTATTAAGTCTTCCTTTAAAATAATAGAGGTAGATAGAAGGAATAGAGCTTCCATGAGAGACAGGTAATTTCTTCTCATGAGTCTAGGCTGCTCTACCCAGAGAAGTCTAAAGGAAATTGCATGCAGTCAGCCTGTGAGGGTGAGCAGAAATCATTGAAATGCACTGATCGTTCAGAATCTCATTTCCACTTCATTAACTTCAACGCCTGTTCCCCTCTATTGGTATTGCTAAAGAAAAGCAAGGTAGACCAAATTGAAGATAATATCCTGTCCCCACTGCCCACTGCCCGGAGCCACCGTCCATCCCTCTCCTTCCCCCTCACCCCCAGCCAGAGCTTGGTAAGTGGGGTGAAGTTCATTATTAGAAGGATGCAAAGCAAGTGGCCCACATGATCCACAACCCAGCTAGCTTCGGCTCTTAACATACGGCCACACAAATCTATCCATTTCCTTAAAAAATGCGCAAAAAATAAGCGAGTTATAAAAAAATTGGCAGGATGGGGATATCTGATTCATGTATAAGAGACCCTCAGAATCTCATTTCCACTTCTTTGGGGCTCAGCTTGGCTCTTTGGGGCTAGGTTCCAACCTTCCAGACTGGGCTCTGCTGTTCCAGCATGTAGAGGTAAGATGGAGAACGAGTGGCTAGAGAAGTGGCAGGTGGGGTGTGAAATAAGTGTGCCAGGAGGCGTTGGGTTTCAAGAAGGAGGCAGTCAACTCTGAAATGCTGCCAAGGAGCCAAGCAAAATGAGAACAGAAAAATGAACATAGGGTTTGGGCCCATGGCCAACCCCGAGTCTTGATATCTGGTGTGTCTGCTTATTTACTTAATGCTTCCTCACTTAACATTCACAACACACTTACAGCAGGCAGAGCACTCTCATGGCTAATTCTAGATGATTGCTGGCTCTTTTAGGTACTGATTTTCATAACTGGATCTAAGTGGGGGCTATTTGTTTGTTTGTTTGTTTGTCTGTCTGTCTTTTCTGAAGGAGGGAAGAGAAAAAAGAAATTGGTACTTGGCACTTGCGAGAGAGGAAGAGAAATGGGAAAAGGAAGAACAAGATGTTCCACATTCCCCAGCCCAGACTCAGAGATCATGCTGATCGATAAGAAACACCTTATATAAAAGATGAATTATTTTGAAGATTCAAGTATACCAAATTCTAGGTTAGGAGACATATTTTCTCTCAATACTATTTTCCCCCTTTATTATGTTTAGCATAATTTGTCCATGTGAATATATTTGGCATAATAATTTATTTAACATTTCTGTCTGCACTACTTCTAACATTCATGACACCAAGAGCATGTCTAGCAACCTCTTATATCTAGTGTTCAACACAAGCCCTGGCACATAGAAAGTTCGATATAGGAGTTGAGCCTTGACCCAGTAGCTCAGTTGGTTAAAGCATCATCCTGAGATGCCAAGGTTGTGGGTTTGATCCCTGGTCAGGACAGCTACAAGAATCAACCAATGCCGAAACCGGTTTGGCTCAGTGGATAGAGCGTTGGCCTGCGGACTGAGGGGTCCCAGGTTCGATTCCGGTCGGGGGCATGTACCTTGGTTGCGGGCACATCCCCATTTGGGGGTGTGCAGGAGGCGGCTGATCGGTGTCTCTCTCTCATCAATGTTTCTAGCTCTCTGTCCCTCTTCCTTCCTCTCTGTAAAAAAATCAATAGAATATATTTTAAGAAAAAGAAAGAATCAACCAGTGAATACATAAATAAATGGAACAACAAATCAATACTTCTCTTTCTCTTGCTCTCTCTTCCTCTTTCTCTAACATCAATCAATAAATAATATTTTTAAAAAGATACAGGGGTTGAATTAAGTGATGATAGTTTATGCAAGAATAAAAATTACAGGCCTGCCGAAACCAGTTTGGCTCAGTGGATAGAGCATCGGCCTGCTGACTGAAAGGTCCCAGGTTTGATTCCGGTCAAGGGTATGTATCTTGGTTGCAGGCACATCCCCAGTAGAGGGTGTGCAGGAGGCGGCTGATCGATGTCTCTCTTTCATTGATGTTTCTAGCTCTCTATCCCTCTTCCTTCCTCTCTATGAAAAATCAATAAAATATATTTTACAAAAATAAAAATAAAAAATAAAAATTACAGGCTTAAAGTTATAAGCATAAATAAATTAGTAAACTAAGAGTCAGTGGTCTTTTATGTATATCCATATGTATAATTTGGTACTTGTTTGCACTGCTCTCCCCCACTAATAGACAAGTGTTGAGACGCACTGGAAATCTAAGAAACTACATGGGAGAAACATAGGAAATTAAGAAAACTTTATGTATTAACTTATTTTTTTCAGAGATTTTAGAAAAGACAACATTTGTGTGTGTGTGTGTGTGTGTGTGTGTGTGTGTGTATTTTACCTCAGCACTCTACTGGTATTTGGGGATTGAAAGGTTATATTTTTTACTGACATGTCCAGCAAAATCCAGATGTACAACAGCCATAGTTCTAGAACCATGGAAGTCCACTATTTGTGTAGTTCCTCAAGCACTGGCCCAACCACTACTCTTCAAATAGGTTTGGGGAAGGGACATATTAGGGGACTGTGAGCTCCTCATGCCACTGGTGCAGAAGGAAACATCTTAGAGAACTAGTAGAGAATCGTACAATTTTAGAGTTCAAGGGACTTTAGACCAATACCCAGTGGTTACAAACTGTAATAAGGACTTATCTCATTTCCAGATCAGAAAGTGTGTTTGTGTATAAACACTGAGTTTGTGTAAATATTGAATTCTTTTTTATAATTAATACTGGTACACATAATACAAATAAGCCTACGGTGATAGCCGTGGTGATTTACCTTAAATGAGATACCACCCCCAAATATATTTATTTCATAAGTTTGGAATTTTTTTATTAGGTTTTCTCCTAAGTGAAGCACAGTTGAACTACTCGGATGAAATCCCAATTTTAGTGTAAGTGAAAATGTCACTTTCTCCCCTTACAAGCTCTTGTTAAGACCTGGGTGAGCTCACCATGTGTCACACACTGAGGTCAGAGCCATGTGGCCCAGGCATTGCTACCAACAGCTGGAGTGGAGGGTCTCTTATACATGAATCATATATCCCACCCTGCCAATTTTTTATAACTCGCTCATTTTGTGCATTTTTTAAGGAAATGGATAGATTTGTGTGGCCATATGTTAATATTTACTTTCTTAGTAACAGAATTTGATTAAGAAATGACTATTTCTCCACAAATATAGGGGAGATTTCTCAAACTGATTTTTCTAGAGTATTTGCCTTCTACATTAAAGTTTGTACCAATGACTTTGTTGGCTGCAAATCAATAAAAACAAGTATATACACACACACACACATATATGGTAAGTTACAAAAATGTAACTTTATAGAACAGCCATTGTTTACATTAAATTTATTGTTCCTTAATTTAACATTGTTTTCTTCCTTTGTATAATTTTCAGATATTAGGAATTTTGAAGTTAGAATCCATTTATATCCTTTTATAGATCTTACAGAAAAGTGCTTTTTTTTTTTTGCCAAAAATGATATTTCCATGCTTAGGATCACTTTTTTTTTCTAAATCTTAATGTTGTTTTCATGATTTGATGATGTTATATTATTTTTTGAAGTTTAATGCCAAGTGTCATTTCATTTGAACAATGTTTTAAATTAAATAATACAGAAAATGGCGGTAATAATGTTTTCTCAAGAAAACTATGCACCGTTTTCCACAAGTTGTGTAATTTAAAAAATCATTTCCTGTATCTTTATCAAAAACCACATATTCATTCAAAATTCTGCGTTAAGTACAGGAAGGTATCTAAAGATGACAACAAAGACTACTTCAGTCTAAATATGGAAAATGTTTAAGTTGCCCCTGAAATATCTTACTCAAGTCTGTATTACTTAGCAAAATAGTAGGGGGTTATTAAATGTTTTTGAATTAATATTAGTATCACCTATGTACTTAGAAAAGAATAATTAACATTGAACAATATCCATCTATGTATAGTCTACAATAAATTACATTGTACACAAACACCATCATGTAAGCGTTTATAAGGAGTTTGTAGAGAAACTGAGAAGAAAAGCTGCTCTCCTTAATTGGAAAAAAATAGCAAAAAATATTGCATGGGTTTTCTAGAACATATGGAGTTGGCTTGGCAGATGGGTGGGAGTAGGTGGTTCCTGGCACTCAGAGGGGTCCTACATGTCCATCTTCCTGCTGTCAAAAGAGAGGTAAGATCAATGCACACACGAAGTGTTCTCTGTTTTTTAAATAAGATCCAAGTAGTTACGATACTTGACTTCTATTTCTATTTTTTGCTCGCTGAGCTTTCTTTTCTCATTCTCTTTCCTCAATGAGTCTACTGTGGTTAACTTATTAGCTATTTTTAATAAAATAATTCTAGTTGAAATGAATGGTTGAAAAAAACTGAATGGATAGGATTGATTACTTTTTTAGTGCCCTATACAGAGCTGACCTAAAGACTCAAATCACTTGACCTCAAATCGAGGCCACAGACCATGAGGTTTGTGCAGGTGTGTGCATTGGAAAAATTATGTAAAAATTTGATAAAATTTAAAAATCTAAGTCTGAGGTGGTGTTCACAATCAATGAAGACATTGGTTATATTTATGGTTACTTGTTTTTAGTGAAGATTCCTTCTACCTACTCCAAAACAAATGTGTTTCCTAAGTTTGGAATTTTATTTGTTTGTTTGTTTGTTTATTATTTTAAGACTAGAGGCCTGGTGCACAAAATTCGTGCATGGGGATGGAGGGTCCCTCAGCCTGGTCTGCACCCTCCAGGACCCTGCGGGGGATGTCTGACTGCTGGTTAGGCCTGATCCCACAGGGGTCTGGGAGACCGGGCTAAACTGGTAGTCAGACATCCCTCTCACATTCTGGGACCACTGGCTCCTAACCACTTACCTGCCTGCCTGCCTGCCTGATTGCCTCTAACCATTCTGCCTGCCTGCCTTATTGCCCCTACCCACTGGTCTGCGTGCCTGATTACCCCTAACCGCCTCTGCCTTGGTCCTTATATCCTTGGCTTCGTCCAGAAGGATGTCTGGGATGACATCTGGTAGGTCATTTGGCTGTAAGGTCTAGTTAACATATTACACTTTTATTATTATAGATGATCAACACACTTTTTGAGTCATTCAAAAAATTAGACTTTCCAGAAATATCATTTTTCCATATCACATTCTGAATTCAATGTTTCACAAGCAGTCTTTCTAGTACAGAATAATGGTGGCACACTCAAGATTGCAAGACTACAAAATGACTTAGGAAATGTAGTTCAGGTCTTGCTTGCCAATTCGAATGCAGGGACTGGCCAGAGAGATTCAAAGATTTCAATAGTGTAGACAAAGCAAGCCAGAATTCTGGTTTTAGAGGGAACCAGATGAGCCAACCCTTGGCAAAAATCAGGAGGAAAATAAAATTTGTCTTTGAGTTTCCCTTACTCTTTTCCCCTGCCCCTTCTCTAGATTTAAGTGGGTGGGGAAAGTTTTGAATAATGCTATTGTTGAGATTCTTGTGTTTATCAAACCCTGGATTGCACTTGGGGAGTATGGGTGGGTGGGGTCATCCCCTTCTGGGCTCTGGATGTCACCCCACAGCTGTCGGATCGCCTGTGGGCATTGCGGCCCAGGCCGGTGTTCCAGCCTCTGCCTCCCCTCCCTGCCCCCCAATGGAGCGCGCCCCAAGGCCCCTTCTACCCAGCTCCCCTCCCTCCAGGGCTGGCAGTCAGTTTAGAATTTTTATATTGTGTTTTCTCCACAAAGTATTTTGAACTTACTCTGATAGATTCAAATACAAAATCGAGCAGAAATAAAAATGTTATTTTCTCCCCTATATTGTTAACAGTTTGGTATGTATACTCAGAGACTTAAAAAAAACTGTGTATGTCCCACCCAAAATGTAGACATGACTGACAGTCTACATATTGTAATAACTTATGCTTTTTCTTGCACTTAAAAAAACACTCATATATGTGTGTGTAGCAACACAAAAACCTTGTATCAGTTTAAAATTATAGTGATTACCTTGGGGAATGTTCAGATGAAAATGGGTTATGAAAACAGACAACCCACCTTTTTAAAGAATATTTTTGTATTGAGTTTTAGAGAGAAAGAGAAACATCCCTTTGAGTGTGACACATCGGCTGCCTCCTGCATGCCCCCTACTGGGGATCTATCCCACACACAGCTCGGTGGGGAATCAAACAGGCAACCTTTCATTGTGTGGGGAAACGCCCAACTGAGAACACCAGCCAGGGCAACAACCCGCCTTTTAATTATGTACTTCAATATTGTTGAAAATAAGGACATATTATTTTTGAAATATATATATGTGTGTGTGTGTGTGTGTGTGTGTGTGTGTGTGTATGTATGTATGTTTGTGTGTGTGTGTGTATAAAACTTTTGCTATTAGGTTTTTAATGTTATTACTTTGTGCTTATACAGAATTAATCAGAATAGTATAATGAACTCCCATATATCCACCACCCATCTCCAATGATCATAAACTCATTGCCAATCTTGTTTTATCTATATTTCCATTCATTTCCCACCTCCTGTTTTATTCAGAAGCAAAACCCATATACAACATTTCAACTATAAATATTTTAGTATTTATTTCTAAAAGAGGAAAACTCTTTTTTTTAACACTAGAGACCCAGTGCAAGACATTTGTGCCCTGGGGGGGTGGGGGGTGGGGGGTGGGGGAGGATCCCTCAGCCCAGCCTTCACCTCTCTAATCTAGGACCCCTCTCACAATCTGGGACTGCTGGCTCCCAACCGTTTGCCTGCCTACCTGCTTGCCTGCCTGATTGCCCCTAACCACTTCTCTGCCAGCCTGATCAACACCTAACTGCTCCCCTGCTGGTCCGATTGCCCTCAAATGCCCTCCCCTACTGGCCTAATCTCCCCCACTGCCTCCCCCTGCAGGCCTTGTTATCCCCAACTGCCCTCCCCTGCTAGCCTGGTTTCCCCCAATTGCCCTTCCCTGCTGGCCTGGTCACCCCTAACTGCCTGCCTCTGCAGGCCTGATCGCCCCCAACTGCCTTCCCCTGCCAGCCTGGTCAACCCTAACTGCCCTCCCCTGAAGGCCTGATCGCCCCCAACTGCCCTCCCCTGCAGGCCATCTTGTGACCACATGGAGGCAGCTATCTTGTGGAAGGATGTGATAGTCAATTTGCATATTACCTCTTTATCATCCTATCTAATAAAGCAGGAATAGATAGCTGCTCCCACAGCTGAAGCCAAGTTCCCATAAAGAGCCTTAATGAGCAATCAGCAGGGACCTGAGGCTATGCCCTCCTCCACCCCTGTGGTGCTTGACAGGGGACCTCAGGCCATGCCTCCCGCCCAGGCAGCAGGCAGGGAACCTGAGGCCATGCCCCCTGCCCATGGGGCTTAACGGGGGACCTCAAGGTACACTTCCTGTCCTGGTGTGTGCCAAACTCTGACAGGACTAAGATTTTCATATACATTTTACTAATTTTCTTTCATCTCTGACACTTCTATGATAAAGGGCAAATAGCAATATTAAATTATTTCCTCCAATTAATCCCCTTTTAATGTGCACGAATTTCGTGCACCTGGCCACTAGTATAGGATAAACACAGTATCGGTTTTCACGTCTAAAACACTTCATTATTCCTTAATATCTAATCAATGTTCAAAGGCCCTCAGAAGGGGCATTGACAGCTTTTTCATTTTAGACTTGGTTTATTTGAGTAGGAGTGTTCTATTGGGGAGGGACATCAGAGGAGATGAGAGACCTCAGAGCTGTGCTCAGTAACCAGCAGCAGATAGACGTAGATTCAGTCCATTGGCAGGGAAGGTGGCCAGAAATGGGGAGAGTCTGGGGTTACAAATAGAAACCAGGTTTGGGAAAACAATTCTTAGTTCTGCCTTTTCCCCACCCCTGCAATGCCGTGGGCAGCTTCCCCCTCGTGGTCCTGTGGAGGCAGGAGATCAGAGAACAGGCTAGAAACCCTGGGCAGTTTCAAGGCAGCGCTTTGACTGGCATCTCTATGAGCACATGGCGTTTAGTGTAGCTGGTCTGCCCAGTGCTTGGAAAGCCCCTTCCACTCACGTGCTACTCCTATCCTCTGCAGGCATCCATTATAACACAGAGCTCCTGCCTCCAATAAAAGATGACTCAGAGTTCCTTGGATATCTCTCCCACCAACGCACACAGCAATAAACACACACACCATTTTACCTGGGGGAGCACAAGCTGGCTAGACTTCTTCCCTCTCCATGATGCAGCTCAGTCATCAAGGCGGCTCATGGTCCCACAGAGGAACAGAGGTGAGCTCAGAGGGCAAATTCTGAGCATGGCAAGTTTGAGAACGCAGAACTCAAGAAAACAGGAGAGGAATTTACCACCAGAATAATAAATATGCTTGAAGACATGACAGAAGATACTGGAAACATAGAGTGAGAATGGGCAGTTCAGTAAAAGAATTAAAAATACTAAGAATGAATCCTACAGATGGAGAAAGACAAATACTGCCTGGTATTACTTAGAAGTGGAATCTAAAAAAACAAACCAAACTTTAAATCATCATGTTGTACACTTCAAATATTTTACAGTCTTGTCAATTATATCTCAATAAAGTTTAAAAAATTAAAGTTTTTATTTATTGATTTTAGAAAGAAAGGCACAGAGAGGAGGTGAGAGAGTGACAAAGGGAGAGAGAGAGAGAAACATTGATTTGTTGTTCCACCCTTTCACCCATTCATACATTCACTGGTAGATTCTTGTATGTGCCCTGACTGCGGTTAGAAACCCAACCTTGACATATTGGGATGATGTCTTCCAGAGCAGTGGTCGGCAAACTCATTAGTCAACAGAGCCAAATATCAACAGTACAATGATTGAAATTGCTTTTGAGAGCCAAATTTTTTAAACTTAAACTTCTAACACCACTTCTTCAAAATAGACTCGCTCAGGTCGTGGTATTTTGTGGAAGAGCCATACTCAAGGGGCCAAAGAGCCTCATGTGGCTCCCACTGTCCTAACCAACTGAGCTACCCAGAAAAAAAAAGTTTAAATAAAAAAAGAACCCTGTAGTTATTGAATAAAGATTTTAAGGGGTTGCTTAAATAAAGTATCTAGTAAATATACGAGTTGGAGATTAGATTGAGGGGGTCCCTCAGGAGACATCAGGAAAGGACAGGGTAAAGAACAAAAGGAAAAAAAAAAAAAAGAAACTTGGAGAACCAGGTGTCAAAGTGTATTTGTTAGGCACACCAGAAGAGTAACAGGAAATTGGAGGAGGCCAATCATTCCAGCAATAATGGCCAAGAATATCCTAAGGTTACACAGTTAGTCAATGGCAAAGCCAGGAGGTCAGCCAGCGATGTAGCTGAAGTGTATACCTGAACTATTAGTTTCTTTCTTAGATCTACTCTGTCAGGTATCAGTTAGGAGGAGAAGAAGAATTAAGTTAGGAATAAGGCTAAAGTGAGGAAAATTATAAAATAAGTATAAAGAGAGGCAGTTCAAGAACTGAGAAAGACAATGTGTTAAGAGTTGGAGTAAGCCCTAATCAGTTTGATTCAGTGGATAGTGCATCAGCCTTCGGACTCAAGGGTCCCAAGTTCAATTCTGGTTAAGGGCATGTACCTTGGTTGCGGGCACATACACAGTAGGGAGTGTGCAGGAGACAGCTGATCGATGTTTCTTTCTTCAATGTTTCCAACTCTCTATCCCTCTTCCTTCCTCTCTGTAAAAAATCAATAATACACACACACACACACACACACACACATAGGTGTGTGTGTGTATAAAAGAGTAGGAGTAAGTCTGGATATGTCAACTCAAGTTCCTTTAAACCAGTGGTCGGCAAACTCATTAGTCAACAGAGCCAAATATCAATAGTACAACGATTTAAATTTATTTTGAGAGCCGAAAACTGACTTCTGCGCATGGGCCACGAAGTTTCAATCACACTGGACATGCACGCCAGCATGTGACATTTTGAGGAAGAGCCACACTCAAAGGGCCAAAGAGCCACATATGGCTCTTGAGCTGCAGTTTGCCGACCACCCCCCAAAAACAAAACAAAACAACAAAACAACAGAGAAACCACAACCTAAAAATAACAACCCAAACATACAAGTTACTTCATCTCTTTAATCCTCAATTTCTTTATAAATGGGAGACTGTAACCTCTACCTAATAGGATGGTTATAAATATCAAATAACATAATACATATAGAACTCTAAGCACAGAGAAATAACTGCATATGCTCACCTAAAAATATTTTTTAAAATTTATTTAAATATTCAATAATTGTTGACAATATTCTATGCACCATGCAGTAGAATGCACTGAACCAACCAAAAATCTCTACTGTAATGGAACTTCTGTGCAGGGCGGAAGGTTATATTAGGAGAGAAAAGTAATAAACTGAAGAACATAAAAAGATAATATGAAGGCGTGTGAGTGCTACCAAGGAAATTAGAGCAGGGTGAAGGAATAGAGAATAGGGTTTGAAAAGGTTCAGGACAGCTGGGGAAGGTCTGTCCAAGGAATGAAGTGTGTGCGCAAGCCAGAAAGCGGAGTTCCTGGCAGAGAGAACAGCAAGTGGCAAAGGTCCTGAGCTGAGAGAGGACTTGGCATGTTCAAGGAATGGCAGAGTGTGGGTATGGCAGGGGCAGAGTGTCCCAGCGAAGAGTAGCTGCAAATCGGATCAGAAATATAGCCAGTGGCCAGAGCATGGGTGCTCTCATATGTTACTAAACATTCAGCTTCTCTTGCACCATTTGAAAACTTTGTTCCTGCCTGTCCCACAAAACCGGAGGTGCTGATTACGGAGGGAAGCCCAGCATGTGCCTTCTTGCATTAGTAAACATTTCCTAGCCTCTGCGATTTAGTATGTCAGGAGGTTCCTCTGCCTCCTGGTTGTAGTAGAAGGCACCTCGAAATTAAGCTTCCTGGGCAATTGCTTTTCCCTGGGAGGCTCTTTCAGTCCTCAGCAGTCATTCCAAACCAGTCCTCTAATTGCCCTTGTCCAGGCCCCTGGGAATAACTCAGAAATGTTTGAAGTCCTAGCGCCAGTCACATTCTGAGTCACCCCTTAGTCCAGGGGAGGCATCCAGGAAGCAGCCAGGTCTTAGGGGAGGTTTTGATTTACTGCTTTGGACTCTCCTACACAGCCATGCCCATACCCGAGGTAACCCTACCTCATCCCTGCAGGCTGGGGTGTCCATGTTCTTTAGAAAGGCATCCCAAACACGACCTGACCTCTCCCTCTCCCAGCAAAGGTTGTTCCTTGTCGCTAATCACAGCAGAAGATTCCTTTGATGTCCCATACCTCTCAGAAGGGTGTTCTGGCTACAGCTACCCGTGTCAGAATCAAAGGCACCCTGTTCTTGATTTTACTTTCCAGCCATCTCTGAATTTGCCTCCATAAATCTGGTATTTTCATTTGCATTATTATTAGTTGAAAACTTCATTTGGCTGTGCAATTTACATAAAAAAATAAAATAAGGCCAGAACCCAAAGAGATGAAGAAAAAACAAAGTATAATGAATTGCCACCTACGGGGCTTTACTTAAATACTAGAGGCCCAGTGCATGAAATTTGTACATGGGTGGGGACCCTAGGCCTGGTCAGTGATCAGGGCTGATCCGGGCCTTTCTTTCCCTGGCTGCCAGCTGCTGGCAGGGCCTTCCTTTGTTCTGCATCACCCCGTGGTGGTCAGCACACGTCATAGCCAGAGGTCGAACTCCAGAGGGGACAATTTGCATATTAGCCTTTTATTATATAGGATGGTGTCAGTGGCCCATAACATTGGAATCTAGCTTTCTCCAGCTGGATAGAGTTCAGATGCAGTTTTAGAGGCTTAGTGCAGCTACAAATATTAGCAAACACAGTATCAGAAAGTAGGTCATTCCTAGATAGACCACTTTATTCTGAACACTGTCATTATGAGAAGATAAAGACAAATCCCTAGCTCCAAATATCTTTCTCCTGAAGTTAGTGGGAAAGCATTGAAAAATGTACAGGGATGGGCAAAAGTAGGTTAAGTTACCAGCCATCATTAACTAAAAGATCAATCATAAGTAAGAATAGGAAATAATAACAATAATAATAAGACAAATAATACAAAAACAAACAAACAAACAAACAAACAAACAAATAAATAAATAAATAAAATAATACAGGAATATTCCAGCTGACCTAGCTCGGGGGTTGAGTGTTGACTTAACAACCAGGAGGTCCCAGTTTGATTCCAGGTCAGGGGATGTGCCCAGGTGGAGGGCTCGATCCCCAGTGTGAGGCAAGCAGGAGGCAGTGGAGCAATGATTCTCACTCATCATCGATGTTTCTATTTTCTCTCCTCTCCCTTCCCCTCTGAAATCAATAAAAGGTGTGTGTGTGTGTGTGTGTGTGTGTGTGTGTGTGTATTATATATATATATACACACAGGCTATGACGTGTGCTGACCACCACGGGGTGATGCAGAACAAAGGAAGGCCCTGCCAGCAGCTGGCAGCCAGGGAAAGGAAGGCCCGGATCAGCCCTGATCACTGACCAGGCCTAGGGTCCCCACCCATGTACAAATTTCTCTCCTGTTGAAGGAGAGAAATCCAGCCTGTAGACATATATATATATATATGTATTTTTTTTAAAGAATTAACTCTGTGTTTTGTGTAAACCTGCTTTAACTCACCCCTGTACATAAAGAAAAGGGGGATCTATTGACTTTTTACTCAGAAACATCCTGGCTTACTTGGCTTCTTACAATAGTGTGCCTAACCGTCCTTTCTTTATCTACCATGAACCATGATTTTAAGGTTCCACTCAGAATTCCTCTCTTCCACTTATTCTCAGCAACCTGGCACCTGTTCCTAGCATCATGCCACCAAATGGCAACAGGCAGGTATTTTAGAGATTAGATGGGGATAATTACAGCTATCATTTACCTGCCCTCATGCAACTCCATGAAGGTATTGATGGCTCTGTGGCCAGCCATGGTAAATTCTAGAGCTGTGTACCTTCCTGAGAGCTGGCCCAGGTGGAAACATAAATAGGATGAACAGTTTAGCTCATTTCATGGATGACAGATTCATAACTATTCTTAGAAATAAAGGTACCTCTGACCTTTTGAGATTAATGTTGCAGACAGAAATGACTCTGTACTCCCAGAAAGTGTGACTTCACCACTAAATCAAAATCTCTCCTAACACCCAGCTGCTTCCTGGCTGCCTCCCCTGGACTCAGCTTCACTTAACCTGATCTCCTTGAAAGGCCTTGTCTCCAAATGTAACCATATTAGGACTTCAACATATGAATTTTGGAGAGACACATGCAATCCATAATACTAACACTCATAAAGGATTACCTCCAATTATGCATATACAAGAACTAGTCTTGTTCTTGGAGCATAGCAAGTGTTTACTGGACATTGGTTCCCTTACCTCCTCCCTCTGTCACTCACCTTTATAGGTTACTTCCTTCTCCACAGGAGAAATCATCTTTGCATAGATGGTGTAGAACATTACAGAGTTAATGGAAGGATTCCCAGGACTCCTCTTCGACAAGAAGTCTCTCCTTTCTCTTACTGGTGTGGTTTCAGATGCCCCTCTGGGCCACTCTTTGAGAAGTGACTTCCCACCCTAACAGCTAGGCTCAGCCACAGCAGCCTGTCCTTCTTTAAGACATAAAATTGACAACTCAAGCCATATTCTTTCTCTTGGATATTTGGATTTGAGATACAATCCCTGTTGAAGGAGAGAAATCCAGCCTGTAGACATAGAATGAGGTTGATGATAGTATTAATAGGTAGCACTGACAGCTCAGTGTGCACCAGGTTTTTCACACATTGACTTATCATTACTACCCATCACTCCCCGCCCCTGCCATGAAGTAGATATGTTCACCATTCCCCCTTTACAGGTGAGGGCATCCAGGTGTAAGAGCTTTAGCTCTTTGCCCAGGGTTGCATGGCTGTTGAACCTGGATATGCCCACAAGAGGAGGATATTACCCTCAGCCAGGAGGAGAGGAGTAGAGTACCTTTTTGGTTCTCTGGTCCTACCCTTCTTTCTCATAGATTCCATGTCACGTTCCAGTATCCTGCCAATATATTCCTTTTTGGCGTTCAAAACTTGACGTGGGATTTTGTTCATTGTAAACTGAAGGATTTGTACCAAGACAGTTCTTCCTATCTACCAGATCAGTTGCACACATTAAATTATGCTTTTTATTTTAACAACCATATGTAGATGACTGTGGAGAGTGATTTTTTTTAATGACTCTATTCCATTACAAAGTTTAAAAGCGTTCACATAAAAATGAAGAGATTTCAGTAGTAAAAGCCTTTTCTGAATAATAGATGGTTTTCAGCAATAAGGGGTGCGTACACTTTTCATTGGCAGTTTGCCCCAAAGAGGATATGGTGATGATTGGATGTGCGTGTTCCCATCAAGCCAGGAAGTGCTGGAAAGCAAGGTTGGTGCTGAGGGGGGCGGGGGGGAAAGTCAGCAAGCTGAGCCTGGTGAATATGATCAGGAAGACATGATTCAAAGGGTGCTTGTGACCTAAGGTGAAATTAGTAGAGAACGATAATGATAATGAATACGCTACACATGGAAAGACACTTAATGGGGCTGGGGTTTTATTTCCCCCTTTTACAACTTCCTGAGAGTTACAATAATGTGTATGAATTATTTTCTAGAGTTACCTGATTAATAAATATTGCTGTCGTGTGGAACTTTTAAAGAGTAAACAATTGGTTTAATTTTGCAGGTTTTTATTGGAAAAACTTGTGATCTGTCTAGAGCCAGTCTGCCCACTGTATCCGACTCCGGGATCACTGCCCCCTGGAGCTGGCACACTATCCAGGAAAACAGATCCATCTTTCTCCTTGCAGCTTGAAAAAATACAACCGAAAAGCCTTTGACATTCTTTCCTGAAGGAGGTAACGAGGAAATAATTCATTTGGGGCCTAGGTTGGCAGGTACGGATATGGGAGCCTTCTCTCCTTTGATTCAGGTCAGGAAGTAGCCCCATTTGGAAGGCAGGGAGCCTTTTCCTGACAGATGGAAAAAAGAAAGAAAAATGCACTGGAGAGGTAATGACCAGAAGGCCTGGTGGCCAGAGATGAGGGGGCTTCAGGAATGAGAGTTGAGATATTAGGAAAGATGATGAAATGGAGACCGGTGAGCCTAGCAGAGCTAACCCACATATACCTTGTGCACTTTTGCTGGTATCTCACCCATGCCTCCACAAAAGTCTATCATTTTACCAATATTTGAGAGTATTTGGCTTCCTGGCTTAGTCAACCTGTGGAAAGGCTGGGCGTTGGAGAACTCCATTAATTCCCCAAACTGAAAGGCCTCAAAGATGCAACTAGGAAGGAAGGAGAGCTGTTTTCTGTGTCAGAAGTTTCTTCCCAAACAGATCCTATGAACTTCTCTCTAAAGGGAGAACTCATCACATCAGGGACTCCACCCTGCACAACTCTGGGGATGCCATTCACACTGTGGACTATTTTAGCTCCTGGAGTAGTGCTGTGTATGCATATGTATGGCTGTACGTGACCATTCTTTAAGAAACAGGTAGCTTGCCGAAACCGATTTGGCTCAGTGGATGGAGTGTCAGCCTGTGGACTGAGGAGTCCAGGGTTCAGTTCCGGTCAGGGGCATGTATCTTGGTTGTGGGCACATCCCTGGTGGGGGGCGTTCAGGAGGCGGCTGATCGATGTCTCTCTCTCTCATTGATGTTTCCAGCTCTCTATCCCTCTCCCTTCCTCTCTGTAAAAAATCAATAAAATATATATTTTTAAAAAGAATCAGGTAGCTTTAAAAAAAATCACTAGCTAATAGAAGTTCATATTCCAGTTAATTTCCTACTTTGTTTTTATTGATAAGAAGCTCTGAATATATATGACCATGAAAACCCTCTTAAATTTGTTCTAAAATCTCCTCTTCTTTCCTTGTCTGTCACTTAATAATTTTTGTAGGTGTAGAATATCTAGGTTTATTTTATTATTATTATTATTTTTTGCTATAAGTCAGTGGTTCTGAATTGGAGAGGTGAGACATAACAGAATTACTTGGGATATATAACCAAAACATCTCCCAAGTAATTGGTTATATATCCCAAGTAATTCTGTTATGTCTCACCCCAATATATCAATAGGAGAATGAAGAAGCAAATTGTAACATGTACATACACAGTATAATTCCAGTTAAATGACGTTTGAGAACTAGCAGAACTCCTCTTTGGTGGTAGAAGTCAACCTGGAAAGGTGATACTTTCTAAGATGTCACACAAAAGAGATTTCTGTGGTGGATTTTCTGTATCTTGATCTAGGTGGCGGATGTAGCCATATGAAAAAGCCATCAATTGTATGGACGCCAGATTTGGGCTTTGTATTGCATATGAATTATATCTCGATACTGTCTAAAATATTATAAATACACATGTATACACCCATCCAATCTCTTCCTTAAACCCAGGGAATATGCTGAATAAGCTACCAGAGCAGGGGTTACAGAGATGTGTATCTTGCGAAAGCTCCCCATTTTCTTTCTCTCTATTACTGCCAAATATCCATTAGGAATTGGAATTAGACTGAAAGTAAAAACCAACACAATAATAATTACATACATAAGACTTTAAAAATGAATAGATTCCTAGAGATCATCAGTTTTCCTAGGAGAGCCTGCTCCCTCTCCAGTGTGCTTTGATTGGGGAGCTTGTTTTGTGTTGCTTTTCAGTGATTCTGATGTTTTGAAGGTATAACATTAATAAATCAACATGAGGAACACACTGAGGTAGGAGGAATCACGGAGGCCCCGGAGATTCTGCCTGCATTTGTGGTTTACATAAGGCTTGTAACAAGTTGAAATACTCTGGGAGTTATTTATATGGACAGGTTCTTACAAAGCTTTCAAGTAAATCCATAGTGATGTATTTGGGACCTATCCCCTTAGCCAAGTCCCCGTTCACTCTGCTGCATACACAACTGAGGAGATGAGAACGTGACGAAGACTTGGGTTGCCTTTTTTCCTTTCTGAAAGAAGCCTGTGACTCGCTCTTCCATACTTCCCCAGAGAATGAAAGGCTTTTTGTCACTCCAAGTTGGACTTCCTATTTAAAAAAGGAAGCCTGTCTCCATGTAAGTCCTTTGCTCATTCTTCACCAACACTTGTCTTATCAGCTGTGCTGGGAGTTTGGTATCACAGTGATTTTGGAACAACACACAAATGCCACTTCCTTTCCTCTAAGACACCAAGAGGCATTTCTATCTCAGGGGAAGAGCAGGCACTTAGGTTTTACCTGGAAAGCCCGCAGGTATTTTCCGTATCTTTAACCTTAATTCTGTTTTGTTCAAACATTGAAGAGATAAGTAGCTTGCATTTTTGGGCCAGACCAGACTAGGCTCCATTATCAGATTTGACAGCCGTGTGACCCTGGGTGAGATAGGGAAGTTCTCCATGCCTCACTTTCCTTATCTAGGAAATGGGGATAATGACACCGGAAGTGCAAAGTGCTTTCCACACTTCCTGGACCACAGTAAGGCACTCCCTAATTTTCTTTGGAAACCCAGCAAGTCCACATTGAAGCCATCCAGCTGTTTCCTTGGAAGTTTGAGAAACGGATCTTCATGCCCTTCACCCTCCCCCTTCTCTCCCTTTGGTGTCTTCTCTGCTTCCTCGAGTTCTGGAGATGGTCAAATGCTCCGAAAAGACAGTCACCACAGACTTGCACATGATGATGGTAGTATAATTAAGTCTTGCTTTTTGGTTTTTCCCATTCTCTTCCCCAAGAGGCCCAGGATTTTTGTGACTGTGGGACCGTGAAGTAATTCGGAACAGTATGTGGTGACAATGACTTCCAGGGCCCCTTTCAATCTAAGCAAGGTTGAAAGGACTGGGCTTTGAGTCCGGGTAGATTCCTAAGGCATGTTTCAAGGAATGCAAGGGACCACAGAAATGTAGGCCAACTCTTTAATTCCACAGCTACCGTAGCCAAGGCTGTGGGCTGGAATACTTCTCAGTTCATCCAACCCGTCACCAGCAGGGCCAGGCCTAACGCCTTGGGTCCTTCTGCAGGCTCGCTGGGTGCTTTTCCCATCAAACCGGCTGCGGGCCATTAACTCCACCTCCGACAGTGCTAAGGAAGTTGCCTCCCCTGGCAGGGTGGGGCGAGTTTGTGGCTTGGAAAGAGCCGGGAAAAAGACCTCTACCAACGCCTGGCGCGAAGGAACGGCGTTTGCGATTCCGGGAGAGGGGTGTGTGTGGGATGCGGTGGGGGGATTAAGGCAGCAGGTCCAGCGCCCTGAGGTGCCGGGTGTGCTGGAGAGAGAGCTCTCAGGCCGGCCGCTCGGGGAAGCCACCTATCAGCTCCAGGTCTACGTCCCCAGGGCAGTGGCGGCCCGGGGAGGTCCTGCTTGGAGGGCTTCCCGCTACAGGACGGAGACTGGGCTTCTTCCAGGCCGGAGCGGGCCAGTTGCCGCCGCGGTCCTGCTCCTGCCGTTTTCCGAGGTCTCGGTGGGGTTTTTTTCCGTTTTCCCTGCTGGCCGCCCCCACCGCGAGGTGGCTGAGGTGGCTCTTCCTCCGCCACCCCGGCGGCGCTCACCCCGGGGAGCTTCATCCCGTCCTGCCTGCCCAGCCCCCAGCTTGACAGACATTTTCCCCAAACCTGCCACGTTAAAAGTGCGCGACTCGTCCGGGGCCTGCGGAAGGAGCCCGGGCAGCCCGGCATTCCTCGGATTCCAGCGCCGTGACGTCCCCGGGGACCGCGCGCCCCTGCTCCCGAGCTCGGGCTCCGCTTCCGCGCTCCCCGGGCGCCCCCGCCCCGCCCCGCCCCGCCCCGCCGCGCCGCGCGCGCCCCCGCCCGTCCCCGGCGCGCG
>JAAGEH010000042.1:16710217-16804036 GCA_011751065.1 Lasiurus cinereus | reverse complement strand
CGCGCTCCCTCCGCCTCCTGGCCCCCCGCGCCGCCGAGCCGGCCCGGGGGTGGGGGCATCGCGGCCGCCGGCGCCTGCTCCGTCCCCTCCCACTCGCACGGCCCCTTCCTCCCTCCTCTCCCGGCTGCTCGCGTTTCCTGCCACTCGGGCTCGCTGGCCCTTAAAAGTTCTTCCCAACTTTTCCTCCCCAGCTGGCAGGGGCAGGTTGCTGCGCTCGGGCTCGCTCTGCAGCCTGCTCCGCCGGCTCTGGTCCTCGGGGAGCCGCGGACACCAAGTGGCCTCTGGCGGTCCTTCCCCTCCCACTCGAGCCATCCTCCCCGGCCTGCTGGCTTCGCCCCTGTTCCCCCCGGCCGGCGGGACACCCTCGGGCTCAGGCGGCTCTCCTTTTCTCGGGCTCCGTGCGCCCCTGCGCGAACTCTGGCGCCCGGATCGCGACGAAACCCTCCCTCCCCTTTCGCCTCCTCCGGCTCTCTGCCTTCGCCCCTCCTCCGCCAGCCACTGGAACCAATTCCCGGGGGAATTGGGGCTCCGCCGCGGCGGTGGAGGGACAGCCTTGCCGCGCGGGACTCCAGGGCTGCGACCGGGCCATGTAAGCAGGTAAGCGCCGTCTGGGGCGGGGGAGTCGGGCCCGCGGCTGGGGGCCGCCCGGGCGCCCAGGGCGCCTCGCGGTTGACTTGGGCAAAGGCTGGCACAGCGAACTTGGGATCGGCGGCCCCGGGCGCGGACAGGGCAGCCGGGGCGCGAGGTGGCCGGGCCGCGGGAGATTTCTGTCGCGGTGGGAGCCGTCCGCTGTGAGGCGCACAGCTGGTCTGGGGCGTTAGGGGGGAAGGTGAGAGCTGTCTGGAGAGCTTGCGGCTAAACCCACACCCTCGCCCGGTCCTCCTCCTCCCCTCCTGCTTTTTGGGCATGAGACAGGGCCTCGAAAGGGCAGCTGGCGATACCCAGGGGCTGGGGACAGGAGGATGAAGGACAAGGACATTGCTGTCGCTCCAGCGGAGACGGACAGGCGTCCCGACCCCCCTCTGCCCCGTAGGAGGACAGGCAGGCTCTTGGGAGGGAGGGGAGTTTTTCTGCCATCCCGCTAGGCCCCGCCGTGCCACCAAACTCCTGGGCTTCTGGGCCCCGACTTGGGTGGTCAGGCTGGCTCATAGGGAAAACCTGTGGCCACATGATTTCAGAATCGGTCTCCACCCCAAACTTTCAAACCTCCATGTATTAAATCTGAGGTTGGTGTTCATACACTGTCTCCCTGGCACGACTCCGACATCTGGGTTTTGAATACTTGTAAGTGGGGTTTCCACCTTTTCGAAGGTAGCTCTGCCCCTACCTCCGTTTCTGTCACCCCCCCACCTCCACCTCCACTTGAAGGGGATTGTGGAGTTTTCAGGCTCTTTATGAAGGTGAGGAATCTCTAGACTGCAGGCTGCATATCTGGGTGACAGGGTTTCCACCAATGTGCGAATTTCTTAAAATACATTGGTTCATTCATTCATTTAACAAACCTAGCATTGAACTTCTACTCTGTGCTTAGGAACCAGGGACTCAAAGATGCTGTAACAAGATCTCAATGCAGCCTCTGGAGGCAACCCCCAGGCCAGGGAGCCATTGGGGTGTTGTGAGACCTGCCAGGGAAAGCTTGGTCCTGGGGGTGAGGTTGCGCTCACCTGGAGGAAATGGGTAGAGGAAACAGCTGGTGTGGAGGGATAGTGATCCAAAAACCATGTACAAAGAGGTCATACCTGTCCAGAGGCCCGAGAGGGTTTACAGTAAGTGTTGCACGGACAGCATTTTTTTTTAATGTAGCAGAAATTAACCTAGAAGCATGTTACCCACTTATGGGAGTCAAATATCTGTCCGAGGAGCACGGCCTCCTTTTGGGACACACCTGCATGCCTGAGGCTGTTTCTGCTGGGAGCAGCGGCGGTGGGACCATCTAAATTTTAATTGGCGCTAATTGGCCCATGCCGGGTTTCCTTGGAATGGTATCGATTCCCTTTTAAAGAGCGGGTTGACTGCCTCAGGGGGTAATGCTGCAGCGGTACAGACTTTAGGATGAAAGTTAGCTATCTTTTGATTAAAAGTGTGTGCCAAAAAACGCATGACCTTAGTGCCTGGGCCCTGAACAGCACGGTGCTCTTTCAACCCAGATCCGAATGCGTGGCCATGCTGTGCAGGGTGTGCTTACGTATGCGTCTCTGTGTTTGTTAGAGTATGCTCTCCTTTAACAAGTCATTACTGCTCCAGCACAGTTGTAAGGATGACTTTTCCTTCCTCTGCAACTTTATAAACACTGCTGGCAGGTGGTGGTGGCCCGATGCATGGTCCGAGACTCGGCAGCTCCTGCCTGGAAAAGTTCCTTCCAGAGTCGCAGCATTCTCTGCATGGTTTGCCTTTCAAGGGCGCCTCTTCACCGGGCTGAAGTGGCGTTGTAGTATTATTCATAGTGGCTGAGTCCGCGCCGAGGTGGCAGAGGGCCAGCTTCCAGTGACCTCAGGCCAGTACATCAGAGCGGGAAGAGCGCCCTGACTTCCTACAATTTGGGGTGTTTATCCAAAGGCCCTCCACACACCTCTTATCTCAAGAACAGCTTTCCTGAAGGTATAGGACGTGCATGAGAGAAATGGCTGAAGAGCAGTTCTTTCTTGCTAACCCCACGCACCTCCCCAGTTTCTACTGCTGGCTCAGACACATGGCTAGCTATTGGTAACACCGCAGTTATTCAGGTTTGTGCATACTGTGCGGCATGGGCAGCTGTGATGGGAAGAACAGTTAGACCAGTGGTCGGCAAACTCATTAGTCAATAGAAAGCCAAACCTCGGCTCGCAAGCCGCAGTTTGCAGGCCACTGAGTTAGACTATTTTATTTTTTAAATATATTTTTATTGATTTTTTTACAGAAAGGAAGGGAGAGGGATAGAGAGAGAAACATCGATGAGAGAGAAACATCGATCAGCTGGAATTAGACTTTTTTAATGTGGAAGAATTCTAAAGAATTCAGAGAAAATTCAGAATTTTTTAACGTGAGTTCTTACTGCCCTGAATGGGTGGGCCAGGGGTCAAGAAGTATGACGATTTTTTCCCCAGTGCTTTCTAGCCTTAAGCGCTTATGTTTTTTTTGTTTTGTTATTAAAATGGGAAGCAAACATAAGCCCTTTGATTGCACATGGTAGCCCACCCAGGTTTCCAATTCTTGTCCTTGTTCGTCTCCTAGCCTGCGTTTGAACTTCTTTACGTAGTCACCAAGCCTGTGTGTGTTTTCTGAACTCACTCTAAGCCTCGGAACAGTGCTAGGCACTTTGTTAGAGATAAGACAGAGGAAAAGAGATAAGATGAACTACTTAATTAGCCAATTAAATTATTGCTGCTTGCGCTGATTAAAAAGAACCCGGGAAAACAAACACGTTTTGGTAAAAAGGAGGTTAAGGTGAATGTCTAAAAAAAGCCCGTGATCCCTCCTCATGACTTCATTTACCTTCCTCCTGTCTGAGCCCCATGGAGGGCTTATTGCATGATCCAGGGGGGCGGTGGGGGCCAGTTTTGCAGCTTTCCCGGCTCTCCGTGTGCAGAATCGGGAAGCCAGGAGCGGGAATATAGCTGGGCTTGCAGTCCAGCCCTGCCATCTTTTCAGCCGTGCGATGGTGGAAGGTCCTTGCAGCCCTTAGAGTCTCGAATTCAATCTCCCATCTCTTTTCATCTACATGCCGGGGCCGGTAGTATCTAAGTTGGCAGCATCTTTGTGGGGAATTCAGTGTAATGCTATCTGCCCCCTTCCTCACAGAGTGCCTCCCACAGAGTAGGTGTTGGGTCAAGGATGGCTATTTATATGTTCTAGGAGTTCTATGTGGCCATGAATGTGCTCTTTGTGTCACTCTTTCCCCCAGCAGCCTGAATTCACATGCATGCCAGCATACACATAAAGCTTTGTCTTTGACTTTTTTTTTCTTCCTTTTTTTTTTTTTTGTCTGTTGGCTCAACGCTAATGTGTTGGCTGGCAGCTGCCATGCAGCCCCTCCTGTAAGAGGAGGTTGACATTTGCAAGACCAGGCAGTAGGGAAGCTTGAGGAAGGAAAGCCCCTCGGAGAAGGGCTGAGAAAAGGGTCCTTTTCTCTGTGTGCTAAGTACTAAAACAGGGTCCAGGACTAATAGAAGGAACCTGGCATTTTTAAAAATATTTTTTAAATTTATTTCATTTTTTTAAATTTATTTTATTGATTTTTTTATAGAGAGGAAGGGAGAGAGATAGAGAGTTAGAAACATCGATGAGAGAGAGACATCCATCAGCCGCCTCCTGCACGCCCCCTACAGGGGATGTGCTTGCAACCAGGATACATGCCCTTGACCAGAATCGAACCTGGGACCTTTCAGTCCGCAGGCTGACGCTCTATCCACTGAGCCAAACCGGTTTTGGCTTAAATTTATTTTAGAGAGGAAAAGAGAGAGAGAAGCATCAATGATGAGAGAGTCATTGATCGGTTGCCTCTTGCATACCCCCTACAGGGGATCCAACCCCCAACCCACGCATGTACCCTGACCTCCTGATTCATAGGTCGATGCTCAATCACTGAGCCACACTGGCTAGGCAGGATCACACTGGTATTTCTGATGTTGAAATCCGGTGAATGAAAGAATGTGCCAATAAATGTGCCCGCCTTTAGCAAGAAGGCAAAAACCTTCCCAAAGGAATGCCTTTGCAACCTGATTTCCTTCTTTGAAGCCCAAATACAGAGTCAACTTCAACACCTCTCCTGGAATGCCAGCCTCAGGTTGCTTGAGCTTTAATGTTGCCTTTCATCTGAGAAGCCTAAAGTATTTGACAAACATTAACTCCTTGATCTTCATATCATCCTCCCAGGAGGAAGGAATGTTAGAAGAAAGAACAACTCAGAACACATCAGCAGGGCAGGTGTGTTGTAGCCTGTGTTCTTGAAGCAGAGTGGATTGGCATAGCCTAGAACCGGTTAACCTGCATGTAGTTTGCTTGCAGGCCAGGAGGCCGGGAGAGGTGGGGGGGAGTGGTAGCGGGAGAAGGGGAGGAGGAAAGGAGAAAGCCCAGGTAAAAAGCAAAAAAGCAGAGCTGGCTGGGATTTCCATAATGTGAAGGGAGAGGAAATTCATGCTACCCAGACCAGCCATGCCCTTGCCATACATTGCATGCGTGCTGATTATGACAATAAATAATCTCCGAATTATTTATAATTCTGAATGAAAGGATATGATGCAATACAGTACTTACGGATAAGAGTTACAGTTGCTGGAGATAAAAGGTCATGGGGACCATTAAGTACCTTTCTGTGGCGTGGGGCGGTTATGCGTCTAAGTTGGGTTATAAATGGCATGTTAACATTGTTTTAACCTCCTTTCCCCTTTTCCTGTTGGTTCTATATGCCTTGGCTTGGTTTTGCCTTGCTCTCCCGTCAAGCTTTTGTGTGGCTTGCTTCGTGGTCCTTGCTATCGGGAAAAACATACTGTGGCCCTTCTTAGACCAACCTTGTGTGTAAAATTTGATACGTGGCCGATTTAGTAGTTCCTTAGGGGACTTAATTAGGCTTATAATTGGCTTGACCCAGAGGCCTATGGCATATCCTGTAACTGGAGGCGGCCACCCCGTAAATGCTTGATGCTGGTCAACAGGGAGGTGTCTGGGGGGAAATGAGAGAGGGTGCCATGGCATCCTCTCAGAAGCAGAATATCCTCCTCACGTCGGTGATGTTTGAGACTTCAGTAGTGGGTTATCTTCCTAAATTTGGAAGCTTTCCTGCGTGGGCCACTGACTTGATCCAATTTGCTTCCCAAGTTTTGTGTTTTTTTGTTAGCTCCCAGGGGAAAAAAATCACTCATTGTTAAAAATTAGCAAACGTTCCTAAGGCTTCCTTTTGCTCACAACATATCCTTGACTAATACTTCATTCCTCAAGTCTTTGGAAATTCATCTTCTGGGAGTTCTTTCTTTCACACTCCATTCGCCTTGAGTAGCTGGGGCATTAGCTCAGGCAGTGGTCGGCAAACTGCGGCTCGCTCTGTTGACTAATGAGTGTGTCGACCACTGAGCTAAGGCAACAGATCTCAAGGGCCAGTAATCACCTGGAGGGCTTGTTGAAGCTTCCAGGGCCACTCCCCACACTCACTCCAGCTTCTGGTTCAGGCAGTAGGTGTGTGGGTGGGGGGGTGGGGATGAGAAATTGGAACTCAGTGGTGCTAGTACTGCGGATCCTTGACCAGCTGCCCGTTGAGAATCCTGGAGCTAAGGAATCAGCCCCCGTCCTCAGGCTTCTTGGTTAGGTATTCACTGCATTCGTTTGGCCAATTGTGTTCCTGGTTGTTTTAGGGCTCTGGAGAGGCCCAGAGTCACTTAATGAGCACGTATGCCTACCCAGGCCCGTGGAGATCCTGAATTAAAGGTTTCCATTTTGGTGGAACTGCTTGGCTGTCATCTCCAATCCAGACCTTGAGACTTGGCTCCAGACAGCTTGGTTTATCTGGTACTTCCATCCATCTGGGTAACCCGGTTCACAGGAACTCACGAGTTTCTTGCCACACAATCTGCTGCTTCTGTATTAGTCAGGACACTGCCATCTGTTGAATTAGCTGCTGAAGCCAGATCCTGGGAATTCTCTTCCTGTCACTCTTTCCTTGTGCACCCCCAACCTCTACCCTCAGACACCAGTAACACCCCCTTAGATCCTTAGAGTTTTTGTCTCTAAAGTACCTTTCATTTGCTCCCATCCCTCCACCCCCACTCACTGCCTTTTGGGATGGTTCAAGAGTTTCAAAGGCAGTGTTTCATATAGTCTTCATCTACTTTTTCAAAGTTTTTTAGAAAACACAAATCTGTTTTTTATGTTACTTAGATTCCTTGTTTACTTCTTTTTACCTGTATGATAAAGTAAAAAGACTACCTTCCCATTCTCATCTGCCTCCCTCTCTCCCTCCTCCCACTCCCCTGTCCTCATTAACACTAGGTGGTGCTTAATTCCCCCTCTCCTTGGTACCTACATTCCCACCCTGACTGCCCGCTCCCCCTTGCTGGCCATTCCGCCAAAGGTCCACCTTCCTTGACACCCCTTCCCACCACCAGTTAGCGTTCCTTTCTTTATAGTCTCATAGCACCTTGCACTTACCTCTATTGGTAACTTTTATCTTGCCATAGTATATGTTTGCCTCCCTGTCTCCTTGGTTAAGTAAGTTATAAGTGTCTCTACAGCAGTCGTGTTTCTCTTGCTTCAGAATCGGAATCTCCACCTTAGATGGATGGAGGTTGGTTAGCAGTAGCCATGTCTTAAGGTCACTGATGCTCACTCTATCCCAGTGTTCCCAGCACTTAAAGCAATTTTATTAAATCACCCAACAACCCTGCGAAGAAAGTACCGTTATTATCACTATCTTGCAGAGAGTGAAATGGAGTTGATTTTTTAAAAGTGTTTATAAATCAGTGGGTAAATGCATTTCTGAAACGCTGTCCTGAGGGTCTAGAGCCCAGCCTGGTTTGGAATTTCTTATTCTATTACAGGAGGTGCAGTGCTTGCTAAAAATTACATCATGTTCATGACTATATTGATTTTTAAAACAGATATCATTGCTATTTACCTTTCACATCTTATTTGTTCCCTTGAGGAGATGAGTCGCATCCCTTAGCTGGTACTCTGATTCTTAATGTTGTTTTGCTTCACTTGGATACTTTCAAAGATATGATGGCTTCTTCCCTGACTTTTCAAACCTGGGAAAGCTTGCAGATCCAAGGAGTGTGACTACTTATAGAAGAATTCATAAGTAGGGACATTGGGGTTGAGGCGTGAAACAGAATTGTTTTTGCAGAAATACTCAGTATTTGAACTCTGAGTGACCAGTGTTTAAATGAGAGAGAGAGACAGACAGACAGAGACCCTTCATGACACTGTCCCCACAGACTTGCCAACCTGCTCTTCACCATTTAGAATCATAACAAGCAGCACGGATATCATTAATGTTATCCCCCAAATCACAAGATGGGCTCTCCCCATTTTGTAATTCTCAAGTAAAAGGCCCTAGGGCGGATTTCCTGGTCACAAAAGTGAATTGGGTGTGAATCACGTGTGCACATGATACACACTTCAACTTGATAGGTAAGGTTCTCCGCAGATTTATGTCCCACAATTCCCCAGGCTCTGCCTTGCTGCAGCTGTTTCCCACCTCTGCTTATGCTCCTTCCTCGCCCAGGGATCCTGACACTCAGCATTGTCCTGCAACGTGTCCCTGGAGGCCCACTGTAAATGCCACCTCTCCTGGTGCCTTCCCTGATCTTGCTCCATGGTCAGGTCTTTCTGCCACTGTGCTCCTGGCATTTAACTCTCTGTGCTCGGTGTCCTGGTTAACCTACCTCAGGCCTCCCGTTAGCCTGTCAGCCACCCGGAACTGCCACCTGTCTCCCTCCAAGACTGTCCCTTCTCTGCTGCGGGTCACCTGTAGCTGTTCATTGCAGTCTGTCTCCTCCTTGCCCCAGGAATGCCTCCGAGGCTGACTTTTCTTCCTTTATTACGACAGCCCTTCAGTGAAGCCAGCTATCTCAACATCTTTTATCTTTTTTGTCACCTATCCCACTGCTCTCTCCTGCCCCAGGGCTGCCAGTGCCGACACCAGACCACCCCCTGCACTGCAGACTCTTGTTTTAAACAGTCTCTTGTTTGAAATCTTCACTGCCACTTTATATTATTATTATTATTATTATTATTATTATTATTATTTTATTTTATTTTACTTTTTTAAGGAAGCTTGATTTTTTTTTTTTCCAGAGAGAGGGGAGGAGAGGGAGAGTTAGATATGTCAGTGATGAGACAATCATTGATTGGCTGCCTCCTGCATGCCCCCTACTGGGGGTCCAGACTGAAACCTGGGCATGTGCCCGGACTGGGAATCAAACCGTAACCTCCTAGTTCATAGGTCGACACTCAGCCACTGAGTTACTTTATATATTTAGAGATGCATATTCTGTAGTAAAAGCTATAAGGAAATGTCAGATGGATAAACACCAGATACAGGGGGTGAGGAGTGGAGGAGGTAAAGATGGAGATGCGGTATTTTATTTCCTAAGCTGGGTGGTGGGGACATGCGTGTTCACTATATTCTCCCCTAAGTCTCTCAAAGGACAAAACTCTTTCATTTTAGGAACACACCACGGTGAAATGCAGACTCCCCAGCAGAGCATTCAGGGCTCTGCACGCACAGCCTCTGTTCTCACCTAACGCAACTTCTAGTCTCGGCTGGTCTCTGCTGGCTCCCTGTCACCCTGCCCCAGACATTTCCCATGGTTGAAACCTGTGGTTTTGACTCATGCTGTTACTGTGCCTTTTCCCTGGATTCTCTTTCACGTCTGCTCACAATCTCCTTTTTTGTTCCTTAATGTCTGGTATGATTTTTATGTCTTCTTAGGTATTTTTGTCTGACCTTCCTTTTTATCCTTAGGGAGAGGTCATTGCCAACCTGATCTGTCTTTGTATTGGTACTTTGCATTCTTTACTGTGATATATATATACTTCACACTGTATTAGGATTGTTTGTTCATCTGTCTCCCTAAAGTTGTAAGCTCTTCCAGGACGTGTTTTATGATTTATTTACCTTTGAGTTCTTGGCACCTGCTGCCAGATGGATGCTCAATAAGTGGGGATTGTTGAGTAGTAAATGTAAGATTAATGTTTTTAATTCAAGTGATTTAAAAATGTATTGGTGGGGGGGGAGAGAGAGATAGAGAGAGAGAGAAAGAGAGAGAGAGAGAGAGAGAGAGAGAGGAAGAGATTTGTTGTTCTACTTATTGATGCATTCATTGGCTGATTCTTATATGTGCATGGACCAGGGATCAAAGGCAATCTTGGCGTATCGGGATGATGTCTAACCAACTGAGCTATCTGTCCAGGGCTCAAGTCATTTTAAAAAAATGTTTTTTTTTTGTTGGTTTTTATTTTTTATTTTTAGAGAAAGAGGAAGGGAGAGGGATAGAGAGGTAGAAACATCCACGAGAAACTTCACTGATTGGCTGCCTCCTCCATGCCCCCTACTTAAGATTGAGCCTGCAATCCGGGCATGTGCCCTGACCGGGAATGGAACCGTGGCTCTTGGTTCCTGGGTTGAGGCTCACCAGTCGGGCTCAAGTCATTTTTTTAAGGTGTGTCCAAAAAGAACTTCAACTCACATTGAAGGGAATGTCTCAATATCTGAAATGTAGACTGTACACAGAATGGATTTACACACTGATTTTCTAATTCAAACCCATGATTTGTTTCAGAAATTATTTCTTCCATCTTTCCGGTTTGCCTTATGATGGTTTGGCACTGGGGGGGGGGAGGGGTTGTTTTGTTGTTTAGCCCCTTCCCCACGCCATCACCGTGGAGTGTGTGGGTGGCTTCTGGAGCGCAGCCCGAGGGTGTGTGTGAGCCCAGGTGTGGAAGTAGACCTGGGCCTTGAAAAGGTACCACTTGGAAGGTGGCTTCTGCCATCAGCACTGCTTCTCTGGGATGGAGAGGCAGCACTTCCATTTAGCTGAGCGGCCCCCTCCAGAGCTATAACAACCGTTAGGAAGGGGATTCTGCTGAATTAGGCTTAGGAAGGGTGGACTAGTCTGTTACCAGTGTCAGTGGTGGCAGCTCAAGCCAGCAGTTAGGTTTTGTTCAAGACTCCAGCGGGCAGTTAGCGTTCATGTTAAAAAGAGCGCATACATTCTTTTATTCTAAAGTCAAGAATTTGTTATGGGATATTATATAATTATGAGGTTTATGGGGGGAGGGACGGGCGAGAGTGTGACTGATGCGAAAAGAATGAAAACTCCAAAATAACAATGAAATGACACCTACCCGTCTTAATGATATTCTTTAGAAAATTACTGTTTACTTAAGAGGCATCTAAAAATAAAGGCCAGAAAGGATGGTTTGGGCCGTGCTTCTGCTGAGCAGCTGTTTCGGTGGTTTTCAGAATGAGGCTTAGTCTAAGCACCAGGTTAGGTACACATGTGTATTCTATGTCCCTTGTGAATGCCTAGGTGATTCAGCTTTCCCCGTGAATAGGAAGTGATACTAAGTTATTTAAGGAAATTGCTTCCTTCCTTCCTTCTTCTCTACTTCCTCCTCCCTTCTTTCTTCCTCCCTCCCTCTCTTTACAATAGACTAGAGGCCCAGTGCACGAAATTTGTGCATTTGGGGTGGGGGAACCTCAGCCTGGCCTGCTCCCTCTCGCAGTCCGGGAGCCCTCGGGGGATGTCTGAGTTCAGGGAGCGGGCCTAAGCCAACCATTAGACATCCTTAATGCTGCCGCTGCTCTGCTCACCAGTTTTGAGCCTGGTTTGTGGCTGAGTGGCGCTCCCCCTGTGGGAGTGCACTGACCACCAGGGGCAACTCCCGCATTGAGCATCTGCCCCTTGGTGGTCAGTGCATGTCATAGCTTCTGGTCGTTATGCCATTCATTCAATTTGCATATTAGCCTTTTATTATATAGGATTGTTTTCATTTGGAGGATTATGATAGGGAAATTGCTGTATCTGTATTCAAAATTAGTACTAAGGCCCTGACCGGTTTGGTTCAGTGGATAGAGCGTTGGCCTGCAGACTGAGGGGTTCTGGATTCAATTCCGGTCAACGGCATGTACCTTGGTTTGCAGGCACATCCCCAGAAAAGGGCATGCGGGAGGCAGCTTATGGATGTTTCTCTCTCATCGATGTTTCTGACTCTCTATCCCTGTCTTGTCCTCTCTGTAATAAAATACATTAAAAGAAAGAAGAACAAAATTGGTACTAGGGATGGTAAGAAGAGAAATGCACAGTGCACCTCGCACCAGACCAGCCACTCAGAGCAAAGGTGCGTAAAGGTGTCTGTTTCCATGGGATAATCAGGGCGGTTTGCCTATCACTGGATTCTCGATTTGCATTATTTTTTTTTCATTTGTAGACTGTTAAAATGGTGAGCACAGCAATCTGAAATCTGTGTACCAGTATGTGAGCGTATTACAGACTCCAAGGACTCTTGCAGGGAACCAAAGTGTGTGAAAACCGAATTCATTTTAGTAAGGACTAAAAAAAAAATTTGCTTTTGTGGAACAGATATAATATCAAGGGACACTCACAGCATATAGACACTTTCTAGAAAAAGCTTGGTTTACAAGCTTCCTGTATTAGAGACTTTAGACATTTAAAGTCTTTATTAGCATATCAGGCTAACTTTTCAAATTTTTTTTACTAATTGGACTTTTTGGAGGAGGGTAGCACAGAACAAGAGTAAGTTTGAAATTCACAAAGCCAGTTTTCAAGGCAAGTGTTAGGGGCAGCAACACGAGGTCTAACTTCATGTATTTATAATACAGTGAAGAATACTGTCCAGATTCAATGTGAGGCACTACAGAAACTTCATCCTTCAAAGAAAGACCCAGCTATGTTCGGTAGCCTGTCTTATTGAGGCCAGACGCTGTGGTTTAGTATATATATATACAGGACGGAAAAACTTTGGTTCTCCGAGTTCTGGCAATCAGTCCTCCTCCCCCACTCACTTGTAAGACTGCCAAGAAGAAAGCAGGCAGGGCAAGGGGGTATAAATCACGGAGGGCTTGAGACATGCCACTGCAATGATTTTCTTAACAGTGGCCACTGTGGACGTTGTTTTGTGTAACAAAGGCATCATGACTGCGGTTTTTTCTCCATCCTCTTCATTTTCCCAGGCAAATCAGCTAAGTGTTTCTCCTTCACCAATTTCTCCCATTCCCATTTCTGAGCTTTGACTAAGCAGAGCTTAACGTCTGGAACCCTTTTTTCCTCAGCAACCGTGCGTACTCCCAGTAGTCTTACGAAAGCGATGTCGTTTTTATCGATAGTTTCATTCTTGAGAAATATAAATGTTGAAGAGATTGTTCACTGGAGTCTGGCAGGCAGTAAACGGAGGAAGTGGAATCCGATGGTCTGTATTAAGTGTATTTATATTGAGCTCTGACCCCAGTGTTTATATTGAGCTCAAGTTCTTGATCATGACATGAGGCCCAGGCACATCTGTTCTCTCCCCCTTTCTTTTTTCTTTTCTTTTTCCTTTCATCCAGCCACCGGTTTGTTTAATCAATGTGTTTTGATGTTTTTGAAGGTGGGGTTGTGTTTCTAATGTCATAACCTTTAGAAGAATAAACTAGCATCCTTTTAAATTACACTTATTGGGGATAACATTGGTTAACAATTACATAAATTCCTGGCCACGTGACCATTTGGCATTTGAAATGTGACTGGTTTGAGTTGAGATATGCTGTAAGTATCAAATACTCGCCAGACTTCAGACCAAAAAAGAATGTAAAATATCTCATTGTAATTGTTTAGACTGATGACGTGTTGGGATAATATTTTGGATATATTAAGTTAAAGAAAATCTATTATTAAGATTAATTGCTTTTTAAATTTGATTCCTGAAAAATTTAGCATTACTGCTATGGTTTGCACTTGTGGTCCCTATTGTATTTTTTTTTGGGGGGGGGTAATATTTTCCCCCCAAAAATATATTTTTTTATTTTTTTTACAGAAAGGAAGAGGGATAGAGAGTTAGAAACATCAGAGAGAGAGAAACATAGGTCAGCTACCTCCTGCATACCCCCTACAGGGGACGTGCCCATAACCAAAGTATATGCCCTTGTCCGGAATCGAACCTGGGACCCTTCAGCCTGCAGGCCAACATTCTATCCACTGAGCCAATCTGGTTAGGGCAAGGGCCACACTATTATAGATGGTTATCCAACTATTCCTGGGAACTCTGTCACCGAGCGATGCCTCATAGGGTTGGGGGGGACAGGGAGAGAGGTGATTAGAAAGTGTTATTGGTAATGGTGAGAAGCAAGCTTGATGATGACACCTTAGATGACCAGCAGAGAGAGACTGATATTAGCGGGCATGTGCTCACCACTTCCCAGGTGCAAGTACTTTGTCAAGCACTTTAAGTGGATTAGCTTTTTGATCCTTGCAACAACCCTGTGAAGTAAGCACGTTTGTAGGCTTATTCTATAGATGAGAAAATGAAGGCTTTAGGAGGGCCGAGGCAGGCGCGAGATCCTATAACTGGTAAATACTAGTTTACTGTGTAACACCATTGGTATGCCAGCCCTACTCAGCGATGGAGGGGAGAGTCAGGTCTGGGCATCACTGCCTCTCAAAGGGGAAAGAGAAAGCAGACCTGGGACCACTCACTAGCAGTCCTTTCTTTCATTCAGTGTCTATGAAGGGTGTGTCTATTAAGGGTGTGTCTGTGAAGGGTGTGCGTTCTTCTCCCCAGCACTGCACATACCATCTTTCAATTAGGGAATACTAGTATAGTACAATAATTGATGTTCCTGAGAATGACCTCAAATTATCAAAAAATGATGAAGTTACAGTTATACAGATGATGTGTTATAGAACTGTACACTTGAAACTTAGGTTATTGTTAACCAATGTTACCCGAATAAGTTTAATTTAAAAGAACACTGACAGTATATGAGAAAAGAAAAAATGATGAAATTATGCTTGATATACTTCATTTACTAATCCTAAGTTGCTTCAATTAGATATTTATCAGACATTGATTTTAGAGACTTTAAATGCACTTCAGGTTGCTTTTTTTGTTGTTGTTAATCCTCCTCTGAGGATCTTTTTTCCATGGATTTTTTTTTTTTTTAAATCTTCACCTGAAGTTACTTTTTCCCATTGACTTCAGAGAGTGGAAGGGAAGGAAGAAGAGAGAGAAAAATATTGATGAGATAGTCGATCGATTGGTTGCCTCCTGCAAGTGCCCTGACCATTGCTGGGAGAACAAACCTGCAACCCAGGTTCGTGTCCTTGACTGGAATTGAACCTGGGATCCTTCGGTGCTTGGGCCAGGGCACAGGTTGCGTTTTGGCAGGGACCTTGATATATTTCATGACAAGTTTAGATTTTGTTAATGCAAGTATTAGAACATTCTCTCCCCTCAATATACTTAACAGTACATTAATAAAATTGGTAAAAGTCTATCCACAAATCTGTTTCTAGCTGTTTACATTTTTCCCGATATTTTTAAATCTTTGTAGGTAGACATTTTCATAATTGTAGTTTCATATACTTCACATATGTGCATATTTTTCATACTTATTGTCTTAATAATAATATTTTAGTATATTTGCATATAATTGATAGTGTATAAATTCCTTTGTTATTTTTATATTATTGAAAATACATACCTTTGCATTTCTTGCTATCCCATAGACGATAATGAGAATCTTCCCATTAATAATTGTTGATTTTAATTTAGGATAAAGTTCCATGAGTGAGATAGCTTATTAAGATCAATATTTTTATTATTCTTGAATCATATAGTAGAATTTTAAGCATAAGTCATAAAGATAAATTCAAAAGCAACACAACTTTATTTTCAGGTAGCTATATACTCTGTCAGATCTTGCTTTGGTGGCTAGGAGGTTGATTATCACAGCCAATAACTCTGGCTTTTGTTCTTTTTACAGTTCCTTTCCTTGTAGTCTGTCAAGAGGATTGATGAGCCATAAATTCATACATTCAGAAGCTGAATACCGACACTTGAATTAGGTTCACTTTTGGCGTAAGTATTTGCTAATCCTTACATCATTTAGAGCAGAAAAAAAGAGTATTGGGTAGAATTATTTCAGTTATGAATATGATATGTATAGAATTATTAAAGCATTTATAAAAAGGTACCATTTTAGGTAGAATTTAAGAGATATATGAGTAAATACTACATTGGCAAAAATAAATAATTATAAATTATTAAATTATTCTAAGTTAATTGCTTGCCTCATTTTATATATACTAGTGGCCTGGTGCATGAATTTGTGCACTAGTGGGGTCTTTTGGCCTGTCCTGTGGGATTGGGCCAAAACCGGCTCTCTGACATTCCCTGAGGGGTCCCAGATTGCGAGAGGGTGCACTCCAGGCCAAAGGGGATGTGGAATGTTGGCCAGCTGGGGAGGGGTCGCGGGAGGGCTCTAGGGTGTGTCTGGCCTATCTCACTCAGTCCTGATTGGCCTGACCCCAGCAGCAAGCTAACCTGCCAGTCATAATGTCTGCCCCCTGATGGTCAGTGCATGTCATAGTGACTGGTTGACTGGTTGACTGCCCCCTGGTGCTCAGTGCACATCATAGCGAGTGGTTGAGCAGCCTTAGCATATTATTAGCATATTGTGCTTTGATTGGTTGAACGGCTGACCAATTAATAAAATTAATTAAATTAAACTAATTAAGCAGACAATTATATTAGGCTTAGCATATTAGGCTTTTATTATATAGGATGTCATTGCTATGTTCCCTTTATGTTACTTTTTCACCATTCTTTTTCTTATATCAGCTACTCTATTACTTGCTGTATTTTGATAACTGTTGTATTAGTTTTTGCTTTGGTAACACAAAAAGTTCCCATATATTAGTAGCTTACAACAATAAACATTTATTTTTTGTCTATGTTATATACTTATGTGGATGGGCTGTAGCTCTTAGTGGTTCAACTAGACTCAGTTTAGCTCCATATGTCTTCTCATTTGGGAATCCAGGCTAAAGGGCAGTCCTACCTAGGTCTTGATGTTTTGAAGACTGACAGCAGGAATGTAGTGAGAAGCATGCAATCTCATTTAAAGCTGCTTCGTGAAGGTGGCAAGTATGCTGTCTGCTCACATCTCCTTGCCAAAGTACATTACCTGGCCAAGCCAAAAATCACTGAGTCAGAGACCTACACTCACCCCATAGGATTCCCAGGCCAGTCACAGGGACATGAATGGGATCTATGACAGGAAGGTTTGGGATAATCCCCTATTTTATGCCATCACTGACTTAACTATTCCCTTCTGCTTTGGTATTTGGATTGCTTCTAATTTTAACACGTATAAATAGCAGTGCTCTAAACATTGTTGAACAAATTACATGTATTTACTTGGAGAGTATTTCTGGGGATACAGTTTCCAAAGTTGGCTTTTTGGGTCAAAGGGCACGAATTGTTTGTGGATCTTATTACATGTGGCCAGATTGCTCTCTCCAAAGACTGTCGTTTTATAGTACCTTCATTAATATTTAAGTATACAGCCTTCCACATATCCTCCTGGTGCTGGGTTTTGCCACTTGCATTTTGTTAGTTTCATCATGGTTTACAGCTTACTTTCTGCCATTAGTGATGGTATTTTAAAATGAAAACTACCTGAACAAATTATAATGTTATTTGTCTATTAGTGAATAAAACCAGGGCCACCTGTAATTTTCTTTTGTTATTTCTGAAAGTCATTGTAAAAGGTTTCATTTTTACCCTTTCTTTGTTTCCTCGGCTCCCTGTTTTTCTCAGTATGCTGTTTCCTAAATAGATCTTTATCCCGACTTTAAGACGAAACAGTGACAAAAGTAAAAACAAAGCTTGATTGGAGGTTTTGTAATTTTCATCTGAACTATTGCTATGGACCTGGATAAGTGGCTGAACCCATTCCAATGGCTGGATTTTGTTGCATATTTTCAAGTCTTAGGAAAGGGGATTTATTTATTGTCCTCTTGCCTAACATTTAATGGCTTTAATTTCATGGTTTTCAGGCTCACCTATGGCCATATGGTTTACATAGCAGAAAAGATCAACTGAAACTTAAGAACCAGTCTTTCCTACAGTTTTCCCCCTCCAACTGTAAACTAAAACTTTTTATTACCAACTGTATCCTCTCATGGGCTTACTTTACAAACTGTCATGTTGCCTGCTGCTACGGTTGTCTTTGGCCTCTGCTTAGAAAGAGTGCTATCTCGACATTCCCATAAGGATCCTTGGTTCTGTTTCCTCATGTGAGGCTTTGACACTTCACAGCGAAGGCAAAAACACTTGCAAGGGAGGTAAGAGAAATCTTGGGCAGAATGGGGCGGAGTGGTATGGTGTTGGGAGGAGGGAAGTGGTGCTGGCCTTTGGGAATGACAGTTGGATTTTGCAAGTACCATTGGAGTGCAAATGCCTCCCACCTCATTTAGCGGAGGAATGTCAGAAATCCTCGGAACTGAGAAATCCACTGTGTGTTTTGTGAAACAGACTGGTAAAAGCTTGTAAGAAATATTACAGCTCAGTGGGAAGCAAGTCCAACTGTGTGAGAAGCAAGTCGATGCATGAACCAGACATCAGTGTGTGAATCAGAGTTTATCTGAACAGTAGTTGCCGATGGCAGAATGTTAAGAAGTGTGTTTAGAGTGTTCACAGTGTGACTATGAAGACTCCTCTTAGTGTTGAGAAATTATGAATTGGGGTCGATTTGCCAGGGAAGTCTTTGGATTTTTGTTCCTGAAGTGGTTTCTTATTTCAATTTAAACACCATTTTGTATAAGTCTTCTTAGAATTTGTTGCAGATTTTTATTTTTGACACCATGAGGACCCATTGTTTATGAAGTTGGTGAAACTGAATTCTGAGGCTCAAAGTAAGTGAGAATGAGGATGTTTTATCTAAGTATAGAAGAACCAAGAGGAGGAGAAAGGCAGTGTGAGAGAGAAATGTTGATGTGTGAGAGATCGAGCCCACAACCCAGGCAGATGCCCTGACCAGGAATCTTAGCGGCAGGCATCTGGCAACCTTTTGGTGCATGGGACACCCAAACCACTGAGTCACACTGGCTAGGGTGCTTTCCTTTCTTATATCTTACTTTTTCTCCCTTTTCTACCAACTATCATTTCTTCCCCACACATTTCAGGCTTAACGGGAGAAAAACCGCACCTCAAAAATCCCTGGATTTTCAAATGTTTTGCCAGTAATAATGGCCCTTCTTCTCTGCTGTGTCTGGGCCAGTCAATACTGGACTGTAATCTTGGTTTCCTTTCATTGCTATATTTTGTTTCTGGGAGTGGTGTTCAAAGAACTTCTCTACTAAAGTGCTCTCTCTCCCTTTTTATATACATACATATATATGTATATATTTTTTTGTTTGTGTTGTTTTTGTTTTTCTTATAGTGTCTGGGAATCTGGAGTCCTTACTAAGCAAATTCTAAACTAATAAACTATAGTGCATATTTTACTGGTGATTAAATACATTAAAATTATATTTTCCTATGTAGTATTATTCTTTGACCTAGAAAACCAAATAGTGACTTCTTTGAATGGTATTTGGTGTGTGTACACTAACTCTAGCTTGATTTTAATCACTTTGATCACACCTATGTCTAAAAAAGCAACTCCCCATTAAAAGGCAGCCCCATTATGAAGTGACTCTAACCTGTTACAGGAGAGTCCCTCAGGCCATGTAAGATGAAACCACGCTGGGCAGATGTGTAATGGGCCAAGTCCATGTTGCATTTTTGCAAACTCTCCAACCATCCCCCATCGTCACCCATGTGGCCTGGTGGAAAGTGCACTCCTGTGGAATTTCAGAAACTTGAGTCGGACTTCTGCCACTAATTAGCTATTTTGGGTTTTGGCAAGGTACTCCGACACTCATGACTCAGTTTCCTTGTCTTCACGGTGAGTTAGTCAGTCTAGTAGAATGTGATTTTTAGGTTCCTCGCTCCACACTTCTCTGAAAATTCAATAGTTCTACAAAAGTTTTTGCTCCAACTCTGTGGTTGAATCTGTGGTCAGGCAAAGAAGGAAACCTCTGTGCTGTTACTCTTCTCAGAAGAAACTACTAGTTGCCTGGTTTATTTTTGTCCAGGAAAAGATTCAAGTAGCACATTTAAATATTCAATTAAAGAAAAAAAAATTCCTGCAGTGATCGTTCATTTTATTTGAAGGACTCTGTGGCATGGACCCCTGGTCCGTCCTATGAAAAAAAAAGGGGGCTGTCATGCAGGCAGTATATTTGCTTTATTTAAGTAAATGTTAATTTTGCTTGGATATATTTTCAGAGCTTCACCCTGGTCGTTGAGGTCATTTTAGACAGTATTAGATGTTGGCCTGTCCCAGGCTGGAAATCACTGGGGTGAGAAGACGGGAGGAATTTAGCAGAAGTTTCTCTGTACTGTGGGAGAGGATATTCATATCCTGCTGTCTGTCTGTTGCCCTCTGCAAAACATTACCTTTTATGACAGTGCAGACATAAGGTCCAAGTCTCTTCCCAGAGATCTATGGTCGGCGCTGCTGTGACTGTGCAGGTCTTGAAAGTGTTAGGCGTTGCTGTCTGTGGCGTCTGTGCCCGCTTGGCTTGTCCTGAGCTGCGATTTGTATCCTCAGGGGCATTGCAACATCATCTCCGGGGTTTTAGGTTTCCTGACACCCTCCCCGGCAGATTTCTTCCTAGCGTACGCTTCTTACAGGGATGTTTTGGGAATTTCATAACTTATTTCAAAATAATTTGAGGTGCTCGGGGGTGTTTCAAAGAGAGCAGTATGTGATGGAGAAGAGAGGTGAGAGAAGATTGGGAGGTGGGTCAGCGATATCCAACCAGGGAGCCTTAGCCTTAGCTGAGGCGGAGGGGTTGCCTGCCCGTTAGGAGAGTCCTCTGAAAAAATAAATTTCACATGAGTCCATATTGTCCTTTTTATTTAAAAAAAAATATATTTTATTGATTTTTTTTACAGAGAGGAAGGGAGAGGGATAGAAAGTCAGAAACATCGATGAGAGAGACATCGACCAGCTGCCTCCTGCACACCCCCCACTGGGGATGTGCCCGCAACCAAGGTACATGTCCTTGACCGGAATTGAACCTGGGACCCTTCAGTCTGCAGGCCGACACTCTAGCCACTGAGCCAAACTGGTTTCGGCTCCCCCCCATTTTTTTAAAAATCCTATTATATTTTGAGTCCTTTCATATTTTTTATTTTTATTTATTTATTTATTTAATATATTTTATTGATTTTTCACAGAGAGGAAGGGAAAGGGATAGAAAGCCAGAAACATCGATGAGAGAGAGACATCAATCAGCCGCCTCCTGCATGCCCCCTACTGGGGATGTGTCCGCAACCAAGGTACATGCCCTTAACTGGAATCGAACCTGGGACCTTTCAGTCCCCAGGCTGATGTTCTGTCCACTGAGCCAAACCGGTTTCGGCCCTTTCATATTTTTTAAAAGCACGAGTTATGTTGCTTATATAAGTTATTGGATTTTAATTTAATCAAAGATCATTTTTTTTCCATTACTCACACAGACACACACATACTGAGTTTGTTTTTATTGACACAAATCGCCATTCTTTCCCTTTTACTGCCTTGAAACGTGTAGTGTTTTCACTTCTAGGCTGACTTTTATCATGGGTTGGTTCTAAAAGTTTGTAAATCAATTAGCCCCAAACCAAGAATTGATTTTCCTGTAGAAAGATGTTCAAATTGGTGCTTGAGTTCTGAGCTAGGAGATTCCCAGCTGCTTGCTCAACAGCAGGAGCCCTGAGGCTCCTGGTCAGACCCAGCAGGAGGGAAGGCCTCCGGGCTTTGTGGCTGTGGCCCCACCTCCTAGGACCAGCTGCCTGGGGAAGGCTGCTGGGTTCTTTCACAGAAACTGCCTGCAGGTCCCCCGTGGTCATGTCTATGAGTTCAGTTAAAGTAATTAGTCTGGGCTCCTTCTTGGTTAGGAAAGATGACCAGTAAGGGATGTTTAAGGCAAACGGGAAGATAGGCAAGGAGGTGGGCAGTCGATGTGCTCATATGAGAGATTGACCTTTGAATGCAAGATCCAAGGTCACACTGCTTCCAGAAAGATGGGTCATGCCTGTCCCTGATCCTTTACTGTAAAAGTTCCAGGGTCCCCCAAGGATTAATAGCTCATTAGACTTCTATAAGCTCTTAGTCTCCACATACCTGTGATTGATCTTAGAAGTCAGAATAATTTTCAGTATTTGGCATGTAGTTTGCTCCTGCTCACCACTGCCATTAAAAAAAAAAATCTTGTGTTGATGTTTCCCTGCTTCTTACTAGGCCTAGTGGGTGCCTCCTTTTTCCTCTGTGTAACCAGTCGAGCATTTTAATGGGTATACCTGCAATTTTATTATATATTAAATGTGAAGTTGTACATTAAATCATTTAAAACATGGTGGCATTTATTTTCGCAATTGATTTTCTTTGTTTAAAAGTAAATTTTTTTACCTCTTTCTTGCTATTTTTTTTTTCTGGTGGTCTTCGTTTATAATTTTCCAGTCCTTAAAATCCTCTGAGTCTTGCTGCTCTGGCCAGTGGAGCATCATCCTTACACCTAAAGGTGGCAGGTTTGAATCCCAGTCAGGACACATACCTAGGTTGTGGGTTTAATCCCTGGTCCGGGAGCATACAGGAGCCAACCGATCGAAGTTTCCCCCTCTCTCTTTCTTTGTCAAATCAATAAAGCTATTCTTGGATGAGGATAAAAAAACAAAGAAAAATAAAATTGAATAAAATAACCTGAGTCTGCTAAGTGCTCTCTGGGCTAGTGGTCCTGAGGTCTGAAGAGTTGGCCACCGCTGCTCTAGTAGGAAACCTCCATTTTGCACCATTTGCTTTTGGACTCAAGGAATGTTAACTTTTTTTTTAACGCTGGTTTAAGCCAAATGCAGTTGGAAAGTGAACTTGTTTCAGAACCTGATGTAAACATCCATTGCATGTGTACCCTTTGGTTTCATTTTACTGGTCTGGATGTTTATATTCCACTTGTTCTTTTCTGAACATAGGTCATTATTTGAGTCTGTTGAATTAATTAACTGTTGGTCAGTCATGTTGCAAGTTGCCATTTTTGAAAAGGAGATACAGTGGTACCTCCAGATACGAGTTTAATTCGTTCCGTAACCTTGAAGCTTGGGAAACTATGAGACGCTCGAGTCGCAGTAAACTGGTGGGTCGTGTGCAGCTGGCCAATCCAAGCGATTACTCCTATCTCAAATGTTGCTCGTATTTCAAAGCAAAAATCGCTCGCTCGATGGCTCGTATCTCAAAAATCTCGTATGTTAGGGCACTCGTATCTCGAGGTACCACTGTACTGGTTCAGTCAACAGCTTGCCTTCATAGTGATCGAACCAACCCCCAAATTGGTTGTTGGTATTCTATAAAAGCTACGTATGAATCTTTAAGAGACTGCATTACTGATCTCATACTAGTGGAGATCTAAGAAGCTTCTGATTTCTATTTTCTTGGGAATTAACTAAAAACAAGCAAGAAACTCAAAGCAGGTGTTAGACGCCTCGGACAAACAGTGTGAAGAGCAGGTAATGGATCAGTATTGCCGAGACGCTCCTAATTGATTACTTGCCTCTTTTAATAGATTTCTTATTGAACTCTTCTTGCTCTTTCTTGTGCCTACTTACTTCCACTGTCATTAGTTTTGTATTTATGCATATTTTTCTCACAAGGCAGGGATCAGCTGTTTTAATTATATTAGTTGTGTCCAGAGTAGGGGGCCAAGAGTTCCTTTTTGTGACTACCTAGGGGATTGTCACTTGCATTATAAAAAACAGCACACCCTGTGTATGCATTTCTATGAGAGGCCTTTTTATTCATGCTTTTAGCATGGCATGTGTACCAATTACCTTGTATGATTCATGCCTTTTATTATTTTATTTTTTAAATATATATATTTTGTTGATTTCAAAAAGGAAAGGGAGAGAGAGAAAGAGAGAAACATCAATGATGAGAGAGAATCATTGATCAGAAGCCTCCTGCACACCCCCTACTGGGGATCGAGCCTGCAACTCTGGCATGTGCCCTGACCAGGAATCAAACTGTGACCTCCTGGTTCATAGGTCGACACACAACCACTAAGCAGCGCCTGCCAGGCTGATTCATGCCTTTTAAACAAAAGTTTTTTAAAAAACGCATCTAGCTGCTTCCTTATTTATTTTTCTTTTTATCCCCCCTCTTTTGCTTCTTTTTTGAAACTGTCACTTCCAAAAATTAGTTTTGCTTTCTACTTAGGAGAACAGATTCCTCTTTCCCTGCAGTTCCTCCTGTGAAGTGGCATGTGGACCCTGCAGCCACTGTGAGTGTGTTTTATTTCCTCCTTGTGTTACCAAAAGCATGGGAAGGCATTTCGCCTCTTTAAAGAGACACCAGCCTGGGCTAAGGCACCATGTAGGCCCAGGTGGGTAGGAAAGAATGCTTATGACATTCTTTTCATCAGCTCCATGTGTGACCTCCCAGCAGGAGGTCAGGCAGTAAAACATTTGAGTGAACTGCTGAAATGTTTTGTATTTATTTACAAGACTCTTAATCACAAGACTGATCCCAATAAACTCAACAAGTCACCGTGATGGAGGAAAGTATATGAGGCGTGCAGAGCAGTCAACGTGGGGGCTGGGGGCCTTTGGATTGCACTGAGCATGCTCTTCTGTCCCCGCGGTGGAGAGGCCATCAGCAGTTTCGGTGCAGGTCATGGGTGCTCTGGTGAGGAGTGGAATGACACTCAGTCTGCCCCACCTGCTGCGGAACTACTGGACGCTTTGCTTTTAGCATCCAGGCAGCCTCAGTGTTTCGCTTATGTTTTGCTGAAAATACTCAGTTCTTTTCCTTTAACCGTTCTCTTCCACCATTCCCAGTGGATTCTGAATTTCCTGTGGTATTGGAGTTGATGATTTCATTGCTTATCACAGTCTGATTTATTTATTTTTTATTAAAAAAAATATATTTTATTGGTTTTTTTTACAGAGAGGAAGGGAGAGGAATAGAGAGTTAGAAACATCGATGAGAGAGAAACATCGTTCAGCTGCCTCCTGCATACTCCCTACTGGGGATGTGCCTGCAACCCTGGTACATGCCCTTGACCGGAATCAAACCTGGGACCCGTGAGTCCACAGGCTGACGCTCTATCCACTGAGCCAAACGGGTTAGGGCCACAGTCTGATTTAAAGCAAAAGTATTCTCATACCGTCTAAGTTTTGTCATTTTTATTGTCACTGTATTTTTGTCGTTAATCCTCATCCGAGGATATTTTATCCATTAGAGAGAGTGGTAGGGAGGGGGGAGGAGAGAAGAGGAGAGAGGGAGGGAGGGAGGGAGGGAGAGAGAGAGAGAGAGAGAGAGAGAGAGAGAGAAACTGATGCAACCCAGGTATGTGCCTATGCTAGGAATCGAACCTTTGACTTTTGGCACTCAAGCCAACGCTCTAACCACTTACCACACCAGCCAGAGCAGAATCAGATCATTTAAATCAATGGTGAAGGCTTTGATATAGGAACACAGTTGTACTTCCATAGAAACATGTTTTCCTCTATCTAGCTTCTTCAGAAATCTTTTTTCTCTTAAAAGTAAGGCACTGATCTAATTAGGGAAGTAGTTTAAAACCAACATTTCTGGAATATAAAAGTACATAGGGGAGATATTCTTAGTACATTTTTGTCAGATTACCCTTTGTTTTATTTTGTTGTTTGAAGGTAAAGACTATACACATTTTGTTGTTCAGCTTTATAATTTTGCCTCTATGTTGTTTCTGTTTTGCTGAATTTAACGTTACTTAAAATAAAATGAATAGCTATTGTATTCAGACATAGAGGCAATAACAGACGACTCCACCCGTCCTTATTCTCTCACTTGGACCCAGTTGACCCAACGGTCCAGTGGGATTTTGGGTGGTTTGGATGGTTTCTCTTGCGTCCTCAGCTCAACAGAACCCATTAAAAATTCATTTTTGGAGATTTAGCCTCTCTGTGTAGATACATTACTTGATCATTATCTACTGTTTTTCATTCTTTGTGAAATGCATCATCTACCACAATGGATGATGCAGAATAATAATATTCTAGACCAAAAAAAAAAAAATGAAGAAGCTTACATTGGGAGCAGTTAATGTAATACAACATTTAACCCACTCACTGCCCTCAATGAATGAAAAAGTGAAATAAAGTATTGTTGTTCTGGAAAATAACTCATCCCATTCTAACAAAGGTTATCTTGAATCTATGTAGGAGGTATCTCTTATTAGAGATAAGTGGCATTGATAGGCTGGAGTTATGTTTTCACTGGGAGAAATAGCTGGAACATGGCTGCCTGATGTGGTTCTTCATCCCCACTATGACAGTGAAGTCATCCTTGGGAAAAGAAGTCCCATCAGTGCTGGAGTTCCAGTACCCAGTTCCATCTTTTGACAAGCGTTGTTAACTGTGTGCTAGATGGAGTGCAGGTGGTAGCTGAGGGGTCATGAAAAGATACCAAAGCAAGGTTCCATTTTTAGAGGATTTTATTACAAGTTCTTCGTATCTTAGGTCCCTGTTTTCTAAAGAAGCCGTTAGTATAAACTTTATGTATTTTACGTGTTTCTCTTTCCTTCCCTCCTCCCCACTGCCTTTAGTTTCTTTTCCATTTTATCTCAGAAGGATGCATTTCACTTTGCTGCTGTGTCTTTGCAAATTTGCACTTGTGGTTCCTGGTTACTGCTGTGATAAGATTGTTGAGTGTGGGTGGTTAGCTGGTAGTTCTTTCTTTAGCTTTTTCAGCTGTATTGTCCTCATTAAATTTGGTGAGTTGGCTTAACAGCAGCATCTCATGTGTCTTTCTAACTTTAAAAACTGGTCTTCCCATTACTCCTCTTAAAGTAGAGGAGTTACTGGCAGATGCCTAATGGTGGTATGAACAGTAGAGAAATCTTTCACTTTATTTTTTTAATTTTTAAATTGATTTCAGAGAGGAAGGGAGAAGGAGAGAGAGAGATAGAAATATCAATGGTAAGAAATATCAATGATTGGCTGCCTCCTGCATGCCCCTTACTGGGGATTGGGCTTGCAACTTGGGCATGTGCCCTGACTTGGAATTGAACCGTGACCTCTTGGTTGATAGGTTGATGCTCAACCACTTAGCTACATTGGTAGGGCAAAAAACAAACAAACAAACAAAAACTCTTCTAGACTTTGTTGGGTTTTGTTTTCAGCTGGAAATAATCTGCATGCCAGGTGGCACATTCTGGGGATTCTCGCTCCCCGAACCCCAGTGACAAAGGAATGTGTGTGAGTTTTCTCTTTGGAAAGATTAGAATTTACCTAGATGGGACACTTAGTACCTGCCTGTCTCACTGCATCTATTTCTTGCATCAAAGTGAGCCCAGTGTTTTCAAACATGGATTGTCTTTTCTATTTCTATCTGATTCTGTCCCCAAAGAGAACAAATATGTACAGTCCTGGTAGCAATGTGGACGGCCTGGGCAAGCCTTCAGTAATGGGCAACTTCAAACACACTCATCGAAACCGCATTTTATGTTTGTTTTGTTCTGGTGCTAATCTGGCAAGAATGGTGTCCCACAGGAAAGTCAACATATCCGAATAAATCATCAGTGTTACAGGAATGCTAGGTTCCAGCAACTGTAATATCTGCCTCGCACACATTTCCCAGTGATGACTCTTTTAAGCTTGTCCCAGGGGGGGACACTGCTGTCCTGGCCAAGGATCGTCCGAAGTGCTGGGAATTGCTTTTCAGTTTGTAGACATACCTCAGCTTCTTCCACGGTCAGCATGCAAAACAGCAACCTAGCCAAACAGAAAACATCAGACAGAAGTGATTTCTGCCTGCTTAGTACTGTGGCTTCACCTGCTAGAGGTGGGTGGGGAAGAAAGGGTGAGGGAACTGCAGAGGCAAATCGCTTCTCAGTGACTGGGCCTGTCTGCTATGCATGTGCCAATAGAGGGAAATTCTTCCTGAGAACCTGGGGGTGGGGGTGGAGTGGGTGGGGTGAGTCTGCCTCTTCTGGGGTGAGGTGTACTTCCTGCTTTAATGGCTTGGCCAGACGGATTCAGGAGAGCTATACCCAGATACCAGGAACTTCTTTGAAAAGTTGGGTACAACTCCCTTTATCAGATATGCGATAGAGGCCTAGGTGAGATTATCAGCCCCATGGTACTTAGGCTAAGAAAGCTGTATTTTGCCAAGTGCCCCATTTCCAAGGGAGGTGATAGAGCAACACATTTGTGAGAGAAGGAAGCAAAAGCCATTTTGTGGGATTGAAAAGGCAATGAATATGCTGAACTCCGTTTTTATAAAAACTCAGTGAAATAGTGTGTGAATTTGTCATTGTCTCTCTTTTTTTAAGATTTTGAAATTGATTTGAGAAAGGAAGCAAGAGGGAGAGAAAGAAACATCTATGTGAGAGAGAAACATCAATCTGCTGCCTCTTGCATGTCCTCGACCTGGTATCGAGCCCATTACCCCGGCATGTGCCCTGACCAAGAATAGAACTGACAACCACCGATGATGCCCAACCAACTGAGCCACACTGGCCAGGGTATTTTGTCATTGTCTTTTAATCCCCGAGGTAAAGCTTTTTCTACTCACAGAAGGTTTGCTCCGTGGGGTTTGGGTTGGTTGACTGGTCACAAGGCATTGCAGGGATTCCACTCCCTGGACCACGTGGCCATTTTATTGAGTCGGAAAACATATTGGATGGAGAATCTTTTCTTGCTATTAGATCTACTGGGCATGAGACTGGAGGGAGATTGGGTGCTTGCTGTTGTTGACAGGAGGAAAGGTACTTTTTAAATATTTTTTATTGATTTCGGAAAGGGTGGAAGAGAGGAAACATCAGTGATGTAAGAGAATCATGGACTGGCTGCCTCCTGCACGCCCCACCCTGGGGAATCGAGCCCGCCATCCTAAATGTGCATTGCCTGGGAATCGAACCGGTGGCTTTTCTTGGTCCTGGATCCAGGCTTAACTGCTGAGCTACACCTGCCCTGGAGATCTGCTTTTCAAGAGCCGAATGGAAATCTGTGTTTTTGTGTGAAACATCTTGACTTTGAAATAGTGACAACAAAATCCGGTTTTGATATAAAACTAGCTGGGCCAAATGGAACGTAAGAAAGTCAGCAGGGATTGTCATGTTTTGTTTACTGCTGTCTGCACGGCACCCAGAACAGCGGCTGGCGTATAGTAGGTGCTCAGTGAATGCTGTTGACTAGATAAATGAGTTGATATTTGTGTCCGCATGACACTCATAGGCCGCCCGTGTTCAGCCTGTGCTCTACTGCTTTCTCCATCTTTTAGGTTTTTCTGCTGCTTTCTATTCCAGGTCAGATCATTTTTAATTTAGATTTATAAATCAGATATACTTCAAAGGTTAAAACCCCTGTAGTTTGAGTTGGTATTCGGACCAGCATTCCTGGTGGTTTTTTTGTTTTTGCTTTTTGGGTTTTTTTTTCTTTGTCTTAAATTCTTTTTTAAAAAAAGTGTGGTAAGAAAACAGATCACAGTTACCGTTTTAACCAGTTTTCAGCGCACAGCTCAGCAGTGTCAAGGAAGGAGACTCCTGCTGTTGTGCAGCGGATCTCCAGAAAGCTTTCATTTTGCAAAACTGCAGCCCTAAGCCCGCGAAACACGAATTTTTCCTCCTACCAGCCCCTGGTAACCGCCGCTCTGTTCCTGTGAATTTGACATAGTGGAATCATACAGTGTCTGTCTTTTTGTGACCGGCTTATTTCACTGAACATACTGTCCCAAGGTTCCTCTATGTGGTAGCATTATCAGAATTTCCTTCCTTCATGAGGCTGAGTCATATTCCATGGTAAGTATAGACCCAATTTTGTTTATCCATGCATCCATCAGGGGACCCCTTGGGTTGCTTTTACCTCTTGGCTCATGGGAATAGTGCTGCTGTGAACACGGTGTGCGAAAATCCCTGTGAGATCCAGCTTCCAATTCTTTTGGAAATATACCCAGAAGTGGGATTGCTGGATCATATGGTAGCTCTTTTTAAAATTGTTTTGGGAACCTCTATAAGGTTTTCCATAGCAACTGTATCATTTACATTCTCATCAACAGTGTATAAGACTCCCAGTTTCTTCACATTCTTGCCTTTTTTTAATGCTAGTTTTCCTAATGGCTGTGGGGTAGTATCTCATTGTGGTTTTGGTTTTGACTTCTCCAATGACGAGTGATGTTGAGCATCTTTTCATGTGCTTCTTTCAGAGAGGAAGGGAGAGGGGGAGAGAGAAACATCAGTGATGTAAGTGAATCATGAACTGGCTGCCATGTTTTGTCTTTTACTACTTAGTAGCTATAAATCTGGGAGCTTTCAAGAGTTGTCAGAATGTACTTCCTAGTATTGCCTTGGGGTAACATGGGAGAATATTCCTGCACAGAGACACAAGAGCTTACCTGACCAGCCTAACTGGGGGACCCATCAGAGAAACCAGGCACTAAAGTAAGACCCCTTGCTTCTGGCTTTCACTGCTTGGAGAACGTAGCGAGGACCTGCTGTGTCCTGGCCCATGTCTGGACCTCCCCAGATAAAGTACACGCAGAGTGAGAGGATCTCTTGCTGTTTGACCCATGTCGAGGGGCCACTTTTCATCCTGAGAGCACTGTGCTGTGAACTGTGATTAAGCTTTTTCTCAGGTGCGATTGTGGAGGGCGAGGGAGGTGGAAAAGGAAAAGTTGAAGGGACTGAGCTTTTTCCCAGAATGCTGAACCATCTCACAGTGGCAGAGCTTAATGTACCTGGGAAGGATTGATAAGCCAAAGTTAGCCATATAAGAGAAGTAAGTAAATGATCCTTTCCCCCTATATATTATTAGATAATCCCCCTACTCTGTTAGTAGATAACTAGAGGCCCAGTGCATATAATTCATGCGTGGGTGGGTCTCTAGCAGCTGCAGGCTGCCAGCTGGAGTCTCCCCGGCTGCCTACCACTGCCGGTCGGGGCGGAACCGGTCTGGCCCTGCCCCCTGGTCGAACTCCCGGTCGAACTCCCAGTCGAGGGGACAATGTGCAGATTATTTTATTATATAGGATACTGACTGGAACAAAAGAAAGTTGGTTGATTGCTGAGACTGGTTTGGCTCAGTGGATAGAGCGTCGGCCTGCGGACTGAAAGGTCCCAGGTTCGATTCCAGTTGGGGGCATGTACTTTGCTTGCAGGCACATCTCCACTGTGGAGCGTGCAGAAGGTGGCTGATCGATGTTTCTCTCTCATCGATGTTTCTGACTTTATATCCCTCTCCCTTCCTCTCTGTAAAAAATCAATAAAATATATTAAAAAAAAAAGTTGGTTGAATCACTCTGGTGACAATAAAGGTAATGTCTAAAACCCTCAGATCCTGGAGAAGAGTACATTCATCTCAGTGACAGCTAATGAGTAGTTTCAGGGTTAAAAAGTGTTATGCCCACCTGTTGAAAATTGCACTTTAGAATTTAATACTCTAGGGTGCACTCCTGTGGACTCAGGACTCATTAAAAGAGGGTATCCATGTTGGGGTCTTGCCCTCCTGATGTCCTTTTCTGATAGCGCATTCATGAGGGATAACCACAGCTGCCGTCTTAGAAACAAGCATGCCTGCCTCTTCCGGGTCTGGGAAGGACTGTCTGGGCTATTGTGAGCCAGCCGGTTAATGGTTAACTCCTACGGCACGCCAGACATAGCACCTAATCTTTTGATGAGACCTACTGCTCAGAATGAATAATGGTTAACCATTCCTTACCTCTGACTAACAAGCCCATATACCTTCCATAGTTTGCTCTCTTAAATAGCTGACACTGTGAAGGACTTTTTTTTCCCCTTTTGCAAATAACATTTACATAGCACAGACGTTTTATGACTCATTCCTTGCAAAGGAGCAGGTGGTGTCCCTGAATAGTTTGCCACCTTATAGGGACTAATAGAATAATCCTACCAATTTTTCATATAACTCTCTCCCAGCTGTGTGGGGAGAGACCAACCAATATGAAATAGTCTTTTTCTCAGTGCAAGTATATATGAAAAGACAAATACTGCTCTTGTTAGCAGAAGAGTCTTTTTAAATAATAATAATAATAAAAGATTGATTTGAGATAGAGAGGAAGAGAGGGAGAGAGAGACAGATTTGTTGTTCCACTTATTTATGCATTTATTGGTTGATTCTGACATGTGCCCTGACCGGGGATTGAACCCGAAACCGTGGCCGTATCAGGCGATGCTCTAACCGACTGAGCCACACTGGCCAGGGCAGGAGAGTCTGCTGTGCTGCATGTGACTGAGATTTTCTGCTCTATGGGAACAGTCATCTGGGCTGGAAAAAGATAAAAACAATCAAACCAAGGAAGCAAAGATTCGCGTTTCCCTCCCCTCACAGGCGCTGCTTGGAGCTGGGCATTGCCAGGGACCTGGTGCGGTCTCCGAGAGCCCGGCCACCTCACTGCGGCGTACAGAGGGGGCCACCGGGTAGAACGCCGCAGGCCTGCAGGTGCAGCTTCAGGCTCGCCATTGTTCTGGCCAGCGGAAGCTGTTGGAGCTCCTGCCCGCTTAGGAACTTTTCTATAAACATTCGAACTCGCCTTTATGTCATTTAAAAAAAAAAAGAAAGCTTGGCTGAAAATTAGTGTTTGTGGTTCTGAGAAGTGTGTCCCTAATGGCTTTAATGCTTTCACACGCGTTATCAGGGTCCCCGCTTCCTTCCTTGGTAATCTGGGTAAGCAGTTGTTCTCGGTTTCCTTTCTCCGTAGGAATCTGTCTGTTGTCTGGGCAGGCGGAGGATGGCTGGCTGGCACGGCCGGTGTCTCTCTGGCTCGGACGTACCCCTGAGAGTTAATGTAAATCTGGTCTGCACTGGCAGTTGGATCTGGGTTGGAGCATTTCTTGCTTATTACAATCTCTTAAGTTAAAAAAAAAAAGGATTTTTTTTTTTTTGTAGCAAAAGTTTTCCAGAAAGTTCTGAGGGCTGGCTGTATCTCCCATTCAGGCTTTGGCTCTGTGCATGTGGCTGGCATCCTCACCTCTCCTCAGACACTGCCTTGGGCAAAGGGCCAGGCTTTTCTTAACAGCCGCAGTGCATATTTCTGTCTTTATCTTGCTTGACTTTCCTTTGGAATGTGACATTGACCGTAGCCTCCTCCTGGAAGCGTTACCTTCTTGGGTCCCCCCACTTCCCACCCCCCATGTTCCTCCTCCTCTCCTGGTGCTCCCCTTCAGTGTCCTTTGAGGGTGCTCCTCCACTGTTGGATGCAGGTGTGGTCTCGCGTCTGATTCCATGCCTTCCCGAAACTTTTCTCAGGGGCGTTCATCTGTAATTCAGACCCCTCTCTCTTCAGGGCCCCCACATTCCAGCTGCCTACTGGGTTTTCCATGCAGTGGACCGCAAATGTCTTAAACTCAGAATGCCACAAACAGAATTCATTTGATTTCTTCGCAGACCAGACCCTGATCCTGTATTCCCTACCTTGGTGACTGTGTCACCTCCTACTGAGTTAAAGAACCAGGGGACTTGAGGCAACCACATAAACATCTCACTCTTCCTCATGTTTCTTATCCCTTAAGCACCAAGCCCGTTTCCTTACGGTAAGGTAGCTTTTCCCCCAATCCAAGCCAATCCCACTGTCCTTCATAGTATCACCTTACCTCCTGCAGAAGGACTTAGTCCCTCTTCCTGGGGTTTAATACGTCTTGTTTACCTGATGATCCGAACTTGATTGAGTTTAGCTGTGGCCAAGGTCATGTCGTAGTTTCCCTTGCAGAGTGGGACCTTGGAGCTGTGTAATTTGCTGGAAGTGCCTGAGTACTTACTATTCTGTGGCTGATGGGTGTGCTGCCCGTTTCATGCAGAGATGGGGCTTGGGCACCCGCTGTGGGCTTGCTGGCCCCAAAAGCCATTTCTGCCATTTGTTTCGAGTTGGATGTGTCATATGGGAAGGTGACAAAGGGCAGGAGGGAAGAATATTGACTTCCAGAACTCTGCCCGAAGGACTAGGGAAGAATAATGCATGAGAAACACCTAAGAAGAGCTGGTTCTCCATAATGATATGTTTGGGGCAGCCCCACAGGGGCTGGGCTAGGTGCTTGGATGGAACCGGGACAGAAAGGTTCCATGTCTGGCTCGGTGGCAGTTGGCTGAGGTGACAGCCCCCGCCTATTCTCTGACTCCCTGGTGCAGTGTGAAGGCAGGTCTTCTCAGAGGTGGTGCTCAGAGGCAGCTGCTTTTGTTCCATAGTGTAATGGAGACTTTTCTTTAGTCTTAAATGGACTTAGCCGTTTTTGTAACTAGTGGGGAGGAGTCGGGAAATGGTGACATCATTGGCAGCATTGTACTGACCAAGTCCTGGTTCTACAGTTTGGAGAAGGTACCCGAGTGTCCTTTTTCTCTTACACCCTCATCACCAGAAAACTGTGTACAAAATGGTTCGAGTCCTTGCTGTGGAAGCTCAGAGACTCACCTGTGAGATAACATAAGTAAATAGACATAAGGCCAACCAGCCCTGGCCAGGTGGCGCAGCTGGTTCGAGCATCAGCCCCATATGCCAAGGTTGCGGGTTTGAAATCTGGTCAGGGAACCCATACAAGAATCAACCAATGAATGCACAAAGAGGTGGAACAACAAATTCATGTTTCTTTCTCTCTCAAATTAATATATAACATTATTTAAAAAGACATAAGGCAAAACTTACTGGAGTAGGTGCAGTCATGTATGTTTGCTGCCGGGCAGGGAGAAATAGTTCCTCTGCAGGTAAAAGAAAAGCGACTCCTAAATGATTGCTGATGTTAGTCTGTGCTCTTCTGCAGCTAAATAGGTCACATGATTTTCTCTAATTGCCCCAAGGGGTTGTTCATAGGTCAGCATTACGCTAGTAGGGTCACGAGAGAGCACACTGTACAAGGGCTGCACTTTGCTCTGAGAGGGGGAGGAATGAGCTCCGGAGAGCTGGTGGGACTGCCTGAACGGAGATTTGAAGTGAAAATTGACCACACGTTTTGATTTCTCTGTTTTTTTAAACCCTGTTTTTAAAGTTTAGCTTGCCCTGCAAATACACACCTGCACCTGAGAGATAAGAATGGAAGAAGAGCCACTGAAGACAAATGCATGGCTGTGTTTGAATAAGGTTCTCCATCCTGATTACTGAGCTGGGTCCAGGTGCCGTGCCTGGAATGTCTGTCAGTGTCTCTCCCATCCCAGCCCCAACACAGCATGTGTTTAGGCAGATTACATGTCATTGGAGATTACTTCGAGGATTTAATGAGTAGGACTGAGAAGAAATGTTCGTCATAGTAAACTCTTGTCTTGCCATTTTATTGCACATTTTTTATTGTTTACTTTGGAACAGAATTATATTTAAATTTTACTTTGCATGGTATGTTTCTCCAAGCATAAACTAATATTACGATTTTCATAACTTGGGTTTAAAACTCAAGAGTCTCTTCCCATTGGGTCTTGTCTTTTTGGTTGGAACTTTCTTTTGAGATACGTTTGTGTACTTTTGTAGGGTTAAGATGCCAATGTATATGCCATCAGTAATCTAGACTAAGAGTTATTTTTTTTAATTAAAAATTTGATTTAATTATTCTATAATCTTTAAAAACTTAGAGGGAAATCTGGTTACATCTTCTGCAAATAATTGATAGGAGCTGGTTATTCAGCCACCAGGTTTTAATGTCCAGGAACTTGATGGCATCCACATAGCAGGCTGGATGGCTGAGTCTCACCACTTCTATTTCATTTATGTTTTTCATATATATCTTCTAATATTATTTTTAAAAATGTTTTTATTGATTTCATAGGAAGGGAGAGGGAGAGGGAGAGAGAGATAGAAATATCAATGATGAGAGAGAATCATTGATAGGCTGCCTCCTGCACACCCCTTACTGGGGATTAAGCACATAACCTGGGCATGTGCCCTGACAAGGAATCAAACCAGTGACCCCTTGGTTCATGGATCAATGCTCAACCACTGAGCCATACTGGCCAGTTCGTTCATACATTCTTATGAAAACCTTAGACAGGCTGTAACAAATTATACCTTCATCCCTTTCTGTGATAGCTCAGGTTCCTTATACACAGGGATTGGCAAAACTAGGTTTACAGTTGCTCGCAAGGAAAATAATAACAATAATTAATAAATAATAATACAAGAATAAACTGCAGATCTACTTTTGCCCCACCCTGTGCTTTGGATTCTGGTGAGGCCTGTGATAGACCGATTCCTCTGACCATTTCTTTCTCTCTGCTTCTCAGTGATTCTGACACTCAGGCTGATATTTTTCTCGAGAGCAAGCAAAATCTCTCTTATATTTGGAACCAAAAAAGAGTTGTCATTTCTTCAGTTCAAGGAGGAGGGTATTGGCAGCTTTCTTCTGTGGAAAAAGGGTGGCACTGAATATAATGAGTCTGTCGAGTAGACAACGCTCTGGAGAGGTGACACCATGCTGCATGGGAAGACTTGGGCCATCAAGGTGTTGAACAGAGTTTGATTTGACTTAGCAGATGTTGGAGAGGAGTGCTCCTGGGAAGGGACCAGGGGCGATCTGTGGCTGGCTTCTTTTATTTGGGAATCTGGAACCTGAGTCCATTTGTCGCCCCAGGTGCTAAGGTAATTTTTCAGATATCTTTCATTATCATGACAAATATGTCAACATCATGGACAACATTGGTATATATTATTTCTTGGGGGGGGCATTCTGCAGAGAACTTTTATTCTTGGGCACATCCTCATTGATGTCTTAGAATCTTTGTATATAAAAGCCTAAGTGACCAGCCAACACTTGGACCGTTCGACCAGTAACTATGATGCGCACTGACCACTAGGGGGCAAATGCTCAACACACAGGCATGGAAACATGGAACAGACTGATGAATCTCAGAGGGAAGGGAGAGGAGGGAGGGTTGCAAGAGATTAACCAAAGACCTTGTATGCATACCAGAGACCGGTGCCTGGATTTGTGCACCTCAGGTCCTTTGGCTTGGCCTGCAGGGATTGGGCCGAAATTGGCCCAGTGCATGGATTGGTGCACCATTGGGGTCCCTCAGCCTGGCCTGTGGGGATTGGGCCAAAACAAATTATACCTTCATCCCCTTCTGTGATAGCTCAGGTTCCTTATACACACGGGTTGGCAAAACTAGACATCCCCTGAGGGATCCTGAATTGAGAGAGGTTGTAGGCCAGGCTAGGGGTCCCTGTTGGTGCACGAATCTGTGCACCAGGCCTATAGTTAAGTATAAAGTCTCTATGACACCCACTGGTATTGTGATTCATGGCCTGAAATGCCACACAGGAGTTGCTGCCAGAAATATTCATATGGAGATCCAGTTGCCCTTTTGCCTCCTAGGGTGACTGGTCCAGATGTGTCGCCAGGAGCAAGAGTCCCTGTGGGAAATGTAGTGGCTTTTGAGTTTCATGTGACATGAAGAGTGTTTCAATACTCAGAGACATCAAACAAAGCTGAGTATTATTTTCTCTTTTAGGAGTTGTCTCATAGACATTTTTAGAAAATTTATACTTTAAATTAGAAATAATATAACAACTTTACAGATTAACATTAAAAAAATTACGGATACTTGAACTTTGGCAGACTTTCTAAATTCATGTAAATGGATAATTTTTCTCTGTAAAATGCTGGATCTGAAGTTTTCTTTTGAGGGCAGAGATAAAATGTATTCAACTTAAACTTTGAAGTAAAATTTATTTTTGTGTGAGTAGGTGAAAAATGAATATAATGCAGAATTTACAAAGTACACAAGAGCCTGGCTGGAGTGGCTCTTCCTCCAGTGCTCCGAAAGATTGCTAGTTCTAGTCCTGGTTGAGGCACATGCCTGGGTTGTGTCTTTGGTCCCGGTTGGTTGGGTTGTGTGCAAAGGGCTACTGATGGATGTATCTCTCTCACATTGATGTGTCTCTTTCTCTTTCTCTCTTTCTCTCCCTCTCTTTCCCTCCCTTCTTCCTTCTTTCTCTCCCTCTCTCCTTCCCATTCTCTAAGCATGTCCTTGGTGAAGATTGAAAAAACCCCCCACAAGATTATGCAATAGAAAGTCTTCATTCTACCCTTGATCTCTAGTCTCATGTCTCCTCTTCTCTAAGGATTGTAAGTAGTTTTTAAGATAGTCTTCCAGAGCTATTTTGTGTGCATACAAACATAAACATCCCTGCCCTCATTTTTCCACACATCTACTACATACATCACTCCTGTTCTATGTCAGTATTGTCTCTTATCCCAGAAGCCATTTATTTCAGTGTATAAAAGGCCTCCTGATTTAATTTTCTCTTACTAGTATGTGGATGTGCCATTATTGACCGTCTTCTGTGATGAGCTTTTAGGTTGTTTCTGGGTTTTGTAATTACCGATAATTTTTTTTCCACACATGTAAGAGTGTTATAATAAATTTCTAGAAGTAGAATTGCTATGTTAAAAGCTTCTGCCCTTGTAATTTTAATAGAGATTGCCAAATTGCTTGCCATGGAAGTTATACCACTAGCAATGTATTGGGGGACATGGTACACTGTTGGCTTTGAAATCTTTCTCTTGGGAATTAGAGAATTTGAAAATATTCAGGTAATTTGAAAAAATATATATGATTATATAATGTATACATATTTAAATATACTTTGATCATTATTTCATTATTGTGTAGTCTTATTACCATCTTTCTTTGGACATTGGATGTTTTAAGTGGCTAGATGTTTAAGCTAGATGTTCACAACACTGAGAGCTATCTATCTGATTGTGAAAAGATGAACAAGGAGGTAATTTGAGGAGCTTTTGGATTCATGTCCTCACTTTCTGTCTGTGCTTCTCAAAATTCTTTAAGATTCAGCTCAGTGTTGCCTTCTTCTATGGAACCTGTAATTAGTCTAGCCCTTGTTAGCCTGGGAGAGCATTTACCCCCTGTACTCAGTTCCATGCTTTCATTAAAAGGAATCTGTATCATGTTTATGAACCATGTCAGGAGACCAGATGTTAGGAGCAGTTTTAACTCATCTCTTTGCCCTATGATTTTTCTCTAGTTCTTGGAACAGAAACAGTATCATTCAATACATGTTTTTTCTCAAGTTTTTAAAAGCCCTCTCAAATACTTTATTATAACAGTTTATTTTTCAGAGTAAGAAAGTAATGATGACCATTGTAGGAAATGTAAAAAATATAGAACATTTTATATAGCAACAAATAAACATCACCCAAGCCCTACCCAGTTTGGCTCGGTGGATAGAACGTCGGCCTGCAGACTGGAGGGTCCCAGGTTTGATTCCAGTCAAGGACATGTACCTTAGTTGTGGGCACATCCGCAGTAGGGGGTGTGTGGGAGGCAGCTGATTGATGTTTCTCTCTCATCAATGTTTCTAACTTTCTAACCCTCTCCCTTCATCTCTGTAAAAACAATCAATAAAATATATTTAAAAAAATAAACATCACCCAGAATTTCACCTTCAAGAGACCATCACCCCATCAATTATTTTGTCCGTTTCTCTGTGTGTTTCATTAAATTGGGAACAACATGCCGATGTAGTTTTATATTCTCTCCTTGTCACCCTGCCAACAGTTTGAGTACATCCTCCCAGAGCTTTTCCTATGCACACCACACATAATGTGAAATGTAAAGAAAGTTTTAGAAAATAAATTAGAAACTAAACACGCTAAGCATAATGCTGCACCTGCTTTTGCCCCTCAGAGCTGTGGTTAGCTCCTCGTGTGTATGTACAGAGCCTACTTCTTTTAAACATATGTACCATGTCCCATACAACACAACATCCATTGTATGCATTTTCCCCTATTATAATTAAGGCTGAGGTGATCATCTTTTTACATAGATCCATGTCAAATTTTGGATAGGTTCCAGAAGTGGAATTACTATGAGTGTAATGAAAGGTCATGCATGCCTAAGTTTTTACTAAGGCTAATGTCAAATTTCCTCTTAAAAATGTCCTACCTGTGTATATTCCAGTAAATAATATTGTGGTATCTTCATCAGCACTGGGTTGATCAGTCTTTTTTTTTTTTCAATTCGAGGGGGGAAAAAGTGGCCTGTTATGCATATATAATTTACATTTTACTGATAGTGCGGTTGAGTATCTTCATATGCTTCTTAACCCAATGTCTTTCAGCTATAAAGTATCTTCTTTTTTTTAGTTTCTTATTGGATTTTTATGATACTGACTTTTTTGTCTGTTAAAAAATATTGCAAGTATTTTTTCTCAGGTGGTTGTCTTAGCCATAGAGGCATTTAAAATTATGTAATAAAATCTGGTAGCATTTAAGAGAGACTTGCATACTTTCACATTAATAATGTATTTTCTTCTGGCACTTTTATAATTTTGTTTTCTTACATTTAGACTGAGCTAAATTGATTGATTCCTACTATTCGTTTCCCCCTGTAGTTTAATCATGAAGATTGGTATATTTTTGTATAGTATTTTTATGACTTAACCAGCAGTTTCATATAATAATAGATGAAATTAAAATTGAATGGTGGAAGTTTATATTTTACAGATGAATATTTTTTGATGATTTTCAAGTCACTATCCCGCTTTCATTTAGTTTGGTTTTTCAAATCGTGTTCCCTCGTCACTTTAGGCATCTTAAAACTTGGGACTGGGGTGTCCTGGAGGATGTACAACTCAGTTCTGCTTTTATTGTAATGTTGCATTTGAAAATGAAGGTGTTTCTTTTAAAAAAGAACCAGAAAACCAATGATTCGAACTAGGGGGAGCTGGGTAGGGTTTTCCTGGGGGACTCCAGTGTGTTGGTGTTGGTCATGTGTGTGGTCAGTGTGCGTTGGAGCTAGAATTCCTTGCCTTGAGGACCTGGGCACAGCTCTCTGGGCAGGGCTAGGCTAGGCCTCCCTCTGTTTCCAGCCCTATCCTGTTACAGTTAAAGTATGTTCCGCAGTTTGACCTTCCGCTCTAGAACACTTTGCACACTATTATTCCCCATTTCCTCTTGGATACCTTTCTCATCTGTACACTGGGATCTCGTTATGCAGAAGCAATAAATACTTCAGAGCATAAATATTTTTGTTAAGAGCTGAAGCACATTTCTAAATCTGTGAACACCAGTGAGATGGAAAATTACTGAGTACATTACAAACTCAGACCCAGGAATGACAGGGGAGTTTTATTTTTATGCTTAGAAAAGAAACATGAAGTGTTGTTTATCTGTGGGTGTGAAAACTATATTAAAATAGCATATTATAACTATATTCAAACAGCATTTTTCTTGCCCCATCTTAATTTGATAACATTAGTCTTGTCCTAATACATTTCTCTTGGAGTGGATTAATGTCACATTATTTATCACTAGAGGCCTGGTGCACAAAATTTGTGCACTTGGAGGGGAGGGTTCCCTCAGCCCAGCCTGCACCCTTTTGCAGTCCAGGAGCCCTTGCGGGATGTCCAACTGATGGCTTAGGCCCACTCCCGTCAGTTGGACATCCTTAGTGCTACCGTTTAGGCAGGAGAGGCTCCCACCACCGCTGCTGCGCTCACCAGCCATGAGCCTGGCTTCTGGCTGAGTGGTACTCCCCCAGTGAGAGCTCACTGACCACCAGGGGGCAGCTCCTGCATTGAGCATCTGCCCCCTGGTGGTCAGTGCACATCATAGCAACTGGTCATTCTGCTGTTGGGTCGATTTGCATATTAGCCTTTTATTATATAGGATTTGGACTCCATTGAGTTACTGTAGATTTTTTGACTGTTTAATTCTTATTCCTGCCCTTAATGGAATAGCTGATCCTAGAAGAATGTAGGGGTTAGACCCCTCCCTCCCCCAAATCGTACATAGTCAAAATGCTCATAAAACATTGGATTCAGTTAACACACATTTGTACTGTATTCTTACAGTAAAGTAAGCTAGAGAAAAGAAAATGTTATTAAGAAAACCATAAGGAAGAAAAAACAGGACAGTACTGTACGTCTTTATTAAAAAAAGTCTGCATATGAGTTGACCCCTGAAGTTCAAACTTGGTATAGTTCAAGGGTCAACTGTGTTTAATTAGTTTTTCAGAAGGTACTAAATAAATTTTAGTGCTTAGTATTATCTCTTTTTGGGCTGAGACTAGGAAGAGGGGCTGCATCTTGCCACCAATGCTGATCCCATGTTCAGACAGTAGCTGCTTCACCCAAAGCAGTCATCTCTAAGACCTGTTTACTTCCCTGAGTCAGACGAGAGGAATTCCAGTTCTTGCAGGCATCTCTCTCCTTTAAGTTCACTCGTGGGGAACACGAGACGTGGTCAGCATTAATAATTACACTTCAAGGAGCAGAATCACCTTCCTTCATTGCCTCTCTTCCATCCACTCGTGTAGTGGTGACTCTTGGCCTTCACAATGTCATGAGAGGCCACGTGTCCTATAGACTCTCAGGAGGAGTGGCCACAGTGCAGTTGCATTCACGTCTGTGTTTCCCCATGAAAATATAAAAGATGCAAAAACATATCGTTTATTCCTGGGATTATTCTTTTAAGAAATCTGTTAAATTTCAGTGTTATTGAGGTATAGCTGTTGTAAGATATTCAAGGTATCTACTGTGGTGATTTGATGCACACACACATAGACACACACTAGTATACACACACACATATGTATATATAAATATATGTGTGTGTGTATACTGTATATACATAGTGCAATGATTGCCCCTTTTTAAAAATATATTTTATTGATTTTTTTTACAGTGAGGAAGGGAGAGGGATAGAGAGTTAGAAACATCGATGAGAGAGAAACATCAATCAGCTGCCCCCTGCACACCTCCCTCCCCCTACTGGGGATGTGCCTGAAATCAAGGTACATGCCCTTGACCGGAATCGAACCTGGGACCTTTCAGTCCACAGGATGACACTCTATCCACTGAGCCAAACCAGGTAGGGTAATTCCCACTTCTATGCAATGAACACATCACCACCTCCCATATTTACCTGGTATTTCTTATTCTGTTGGCTTCGTGGTGCCCTGTGTGTTGTGTCAGCCTCCTGACTCCTGGGAGGGGCATGAAGCCCATTTATAAGTGCTCAGAATAAAAATCATAAAACACAACAAGTGCTCAGGAATGTCAGCTAAATGGAGATGGTGGTGGTGGTGGTGGGAGTAAGGACTGAAGCTCATTTATACTCCATCTTCCTCGCCACCATCCTGCCAGTGTCATTAGCAGCACTAACACCCTGGTCGATGTTTACCTTTTCATTTGCTTGGTTTCCTTTTTCTTTTTCTCTTCCTTTTTCTTTTTCTTTTCAATATACATACTTTTATTGATTTCAGAGAGGAAGGAAGAGGAAGGGAGAAATACAAACATCAGTGATGAGAGAGAATCATTGATTAGCTGCCTCCTGAACGCCCCCTACTGGGGGATTGAGCCGCAATCCAGGCATGTGCCCTGTGACTGGAATCAAATCCGGGACCCTTCAGTCCATAGGCTGATGCTCTATCCACTGAGTCAAACCGGCTAGGGCTGCTTGGTTTTCTTAATAAACATCTAAGTGTCCCCACACACTTCCCACTGCTTTATGAAACTCCTGCCCAACTTTCCACAAGATCCAATCTCATCAGATGATTTCACCCCTTCCCTTCCTTTCTTGCCCTGGAGGTCCCCCCTGGCCCCCAGCTTCCTCTTAGGTAAGGACTGGCACAGGTAATACTTCTTATAAAGACTTTTAAACAATTCTCCCACTTTTAGGTCCTTCCCTACTTGCAGCCTCCACACTTTGCAAAACAAAACCACCCCCTCACCTCATCAAACAGAGCAGAACACCTGGTACCTATGCCTCGCAAGTTGAACTTCCAGAGGCTTACTGCTCAGCGCGCATGCCCAGCTTTTCCTTCTGTATGTATAGGTGTTGATGTGGGGTTCCTGAAATCCCCTCGTTTCGTTAAGCATGGAGCTTGTAGCATTTGTGTCTTCTTCCCCTCCTCAGTTGGAAATGATTTTTTCAGGTGGGAAAAGGGTGATGAAAACTTCATTCTTTTGTGACTTACACCCAACAGTCTTCCGGGCCTCCAGCTCCAAATTTCTAATTATTGGCTGGGCGAAAGTCACCAAGCAGAGGGAGGAAGTTAGCCTCGATATTCCAGACCCATTTTGTATGTATTTTCCCTTTGTCCTAGTCTTTGTTCTTATCTGTTATAAATGGGCTCAGGTTTTCTCCTGGTGTCTTCCTCTGGGGAGAGTTTTCCTTCCAGTGATGATTTTATGGGAAAGTCCAGCTCTTGAGCTCTGTGTTTCCTGGTGAATAATAAGCCCATCTTAATGAGGTAGGTTGTAAAGATAACGTGTCTCATTTTAATTCTGCCACTAAAGGAACACAAGGAGAGGTGAGAGTTACTAGGGAACCACAGAGAAAATTAAAGGGTGTTGAATTAGGACCTCAAGAGAGAAGGTCAGAAAAGTAGGGATAGTTATGTTGTCAATGAGTACCTTAATAAGAGTGTTAAATTTATGAATTTGTAATGTGGAGAGGACGGGTCCCAGTGGTCCTCTTCAAAATGAAAGAAATAGGTAAAATTAGCATGCAGAGATTTAAGTTTATTTTACAAAGAAGATGTTTCCAGAAGATTGTTACTGAAATGAGCCTTCCCCTGGCTGGGTGGCTCAGTTGGTTGGGTGTCATCCTGTGCAACAAAAGGTCACTTGGTTGGTTCCTGGTCAGGGCACATGCCTGGGCTGTGGCCTTGATCCCCTGTAGGGAGTGTGCAGGAGGTAGCCGATTGATGCTTTGCTCTCACATTGATGTCTCTCTCTCTCCCACTCTCCCTTCCTCTCTTTCTTAAAAAAGAAATCAATAAAAATCTTAAAAAAAAAAAGTTCCCTTGTGTGATTTTTCTTTGATGTGGTTAGACACCATCTAAAAGTTCTAACTTAGTATAGAAGTGACTAAGTGCCATTACATTTTTTTTTTTCTAAATTAGTGCACTCTCTTGAGAGCATTCAGGTGCAGATGGTAGGATGAAATTTTCATACTTTATTGTTTGCCTATTGAGGTTGCTGTGTTAAAATCCTCATTTACTAATCGGACTTAACCAGTTAACTGCCATGCATCCAAAACAGAAGCCGCTCCCTCACACCATAGATGCTTATGGCGTACGAAGAGTTAATGTAGCAGTCTGCTTAAGAACTAATAAGTATGGCCCCAGTGTTGGCTTAAACGGGACAGTTAAAAAACACACCACATTTAACAGTGAGATGCTAGAATATTTTAAGTTTTATTGTTATCTCAAGAATAAGTTTTATCCTTGTCTTTTATTTGGACCTCCCATTACTTCTGTTTCAAATATTGCATTTATGGAAAATACAATGTGCTTGGACATAATCGTCAGTCCAAACCCCTCCCCCCTTGAAGCTCTTCCTTTCTTCCTGAGTCACGTACCTTTGCCATCTCCCTTTGTACCTGTTGTAGAACTTTCTGAACTCTAGAACAATCTCCAGATGGTGGGTGTGCCTCTTCATCCATTCCTCGTTTCTCACCCTTGCCTCTGTCTCACCTAATCTCTGCCCAGCTATGTGCTACTCTTGGATTGTGGCCTTACCTAGCATTTTCCATCACGTGGTAGGCAGAGAAGGTGTCTTTACTTGTTCTTTGGGATTTCCCACAATTGGTAGTCTGTGCTGAGTGAATAATAGTTTTTGAGGAAATGACATGTAAATATAAGGAAGTACTGTCATTTGATGTCCAGGCCAGGTCATTTCCATAGTTACTATTTGATGGAAGGCAGCATCTTCCCAAGCTGTCCTTTGAACTGCTGCTTCCAGGTTGTGGTACTGGGGCACAGTTATTGAAAGAAGGGATATTGGGAAGCATCCCTTTTGGGGCTGAAATTTTCCTTTACTAAAGCTTTCCTGCCTTGTTGGGGAGTCAAGCTTAAGATAACCCAGTAAGAAAAAAAGCTACAACCTGATATTGGTTTTTTTGACTCCAAGTTTTATTTCTTTCTGTTTTTACATTATACATGCAGCTTTTTATCGCAATATTTAAGAAACTACGCGATGCCATTCATTTCATAGGTCAAGAAATGGAAGTTGCAGCAATGTGTCATAGCTTCTACATTTGACAGTTGAGGCATAGGCAGTAAGGGACTTCCAAAGATGTATAGCTTGGACTTGATGGCATTCCTTCAGAATCTACCCTAAAGAAAGAACCAGATCAACAATAAGGAATTATTAACAGCAAAGTTAACTTCAGTTAAAAAACAAACAAACAAGCAATAACAGCAACAACAAAAAACAAAAACAGGCATAGGTAAATCTTTTTGAACCATAGCAAAAAATCAAAACCAACATATTGTAACAATGGTGAATGGTTCAATAAATGTTGGACTGTACTGTAGAGCAGTGATTCCCAACTTTTCTTTTGGCCATGCTTCACCTAAGCATCTCTGAAATCCTAATGCCTGCCCCACTTCCCCGCAACATATAATTTTAATTATTTAAAAAGCGAACTCCTATTCACGTGGAGGAAGCCAAAAAGGCCATTAATGTGGTCTAAATGAGCTTCCAGAGAACATGGCATTCATGAAAGAGGAAAATAAAAGAACTAAAGGACAGTTGAAGAACTAAGGAAGAAATCACTAAGAAATTGTTATAAAAATAATAATAGTATGAAGCAATATGAAAAAATAGCAAATAAAGTTTAGGAACATATAATAGAGAACTGAAATGCATAAATATGTCACAATATATATTTATATACTATATATGAGGCCCCTAGAACCATAAGAAATACAAAAAATTCACTGTTAATAATTCACTGTTGAATTGCCTCCCCTAAAAATCAAATGCCCCATCTTGGGAACCACTGCTGTAGAGTATTATGGAACAGGTTAAACTTTCCTTTGAAAAATTTTCAGTGAATGGATGCACCTGGAGAAAATTATGCTAAGTGAAATAAGCCAGTCAGAGAAAGACAATCCAAATGAATAAAATAAATTAATAAACAAATTAGAAACAGACTTCTAGATATAGAGAACAGACTGATAGCTATTGAGGAGCTGGGTGAAAAAGATGAAGGGATTAAGCAAAAAAACTCAACCAAACAAAAAACCCACACAAACAACCAAAAAATAACAACAAAAACCAAATTCATAGATACAGACAGCAGGGTATGGTGATTACCAGAGGGAAGGTGGGGTGGGTGAAGGGAGAAGAGGGTAAATTGGGGTTAAATGGTGATGGAAGGAGACTTGGCTTGGGGTGGTGAACATACAATACAATAAACAGATGATGTATTATAGAGTTGTAATGAAACCAATGTAATTTTATTAACCAGTGTCACCCCATTAAATTAAATACAAAAGAAAATTTGGTGAAATGGGAAGATAAGTAGTAATCAGAAAGAATAAAAGATATCAAAAAAAGTAGTAGAACCCCAATAATGTAAACAAATTTAAAATACACCTAGTTAAAAGGATGGGATAAAATATGCAAGTTTTAAATTAACTACACGTGGGCCGTGACATTATGAACGATTTTTAGTTTTTCCTTTTAGTTTTCTATAATTTCTACTTTTCTTATAATGAATTTATAATCAGAAAGTATTAAAGGTTATTAAAATTTTTAGATGAGGTAGAAAAGGAATGATCCTTCTCACCCTAATAATTCAAAAGAATGAAAACTCAAGTCAGTTCCAGATATAAGTGATTTTAATCAGTTCTAATTTGAAAATGAATGTTTGATTGCAAGTGACTTTTTTTTTTTTTTGCTTTTAGTCAAAGTGTGATTGTGTATGGTGCTGAAAGCAACATGCTATATTAATGAGCCAGTATTGTAAATATTGTTATTTATGAAGGGGCCTGTATTTAAATGTGCATCTCACAGTCCTTCATGGTGAAGGACTGCGCTTTGGATGCAGCCTCTGCCACCTGCTAGCTTTGGGACTTTGTCAGGTCAGGTCTCAGTTTTCTTACCTGTAAATTGGTGTCTTGAGGATTAAATGACATAATGCATGTAAATCACTCAGATGATTGTATAGCTGAAATGTTAAGTGATAGCTGATTTAATGCTACTCCTGAAGAAAGACATATTCTGGATTTTCTTTTATAGAGTATTGAGGAAAGGTAAAGATTAACTGGTGTAGTTTTTTTTTTTTTTGGTGGTGGTGGGGGAGGGGTCTAATACAATATTAATATTCCAAAGATTGTATAGGGGCAAAGTAGATGTTTCTGCTTCTGCCTTCCTCCCTCTGAGGTCAGAAGTGTTCCATGCCTTTCTCCAAGCTCGTGTAAGCACATACACATGTAGAATGACTGGCTTAGCTTTTTTTTTTTGCTTTACATATTACTCTGCAACTTTTCCCTCTGACCAGTACACCCTTGGTGTCACTCTGAACCAATAGATTCTGTTTTAGTTACTAATAACTACATAAGGCCCTAAATAATTTTTATGCCAAGATTCTTTGAACATAACTCTGTTATGGATATTCAGGGTGTTTGTTGTCCCTTATACATAACCCATAAGATTCGTTGCTTTTATTTTCTATGAAAGTTTCCCAAAAGTGGCCTTGCTGAGTCAGAGTACATGTTAATTATAGTGCGGAGGGATTTGGGGTTACAAAAGCTGTTTAAAACGTTGTTGGTTCCTGCCCTCTTACAATCTAGGGAAGAACAGATGACGGGCATTCTTTTCCCAGGGATTTATTATTTTTTTGCTCTTGTATCAAGATTTCAGTAGGATGGTGATGGCTTTTTCCCCAGGGAAGTTGGAAATCCGTAACATTCTGAAACAGGTATAAATCAAGAGAGTGGAGGGAGCCTCTTTCATTAGGTGTACTATGTAAATTGGGATCGTGAGGATTAGATGATGTAATGCATGTAAATCACTGAGATGATTTTATAGCTGAAATGAGAAGTGACAGCTGATATAATGCTACTCCTGAAGGAAGGCTCATTCCTAATTTTCTTATATAGAGTATTGCTGAAAGGCAGAGATTAAGTGGTTTAAAGTTTGCTGTGTTCATTAGCAATGAATTTGTCAGCAATTGTACAGCTTAAGTTTTCCAGCTTTTAAGAGCTCAGTCCAATTTGGGAACTGAAGCACTTGACCTTTGCCCTCCTGTCCCTGCTCCTGTACTCGTACCCTAGAGGGCCGCAGGCACCCCCAGGCCTGGAGAGCCATCCCACACGCAGCATCTTGTCTCTGGTGGCCCAGGCTTGCTCTGCCCCAGGCAGGGCAGCTGAGCAAATCGTCAGCTTGAGGTCAGCGAGGGTGACAGGAATGGTCCTAGGCTAACACAAGGGTTTTAAAACAGTGCATTTACTGCAGTCAGGTGGACAGGTAATGCCATTTCTTCGCAATGTCACTCAGAGCTGCTTGGTACAACCTAAGATTTCCCATGTTTCCACTTAGGTAGTGTGTGTGTGTGTGTGTGTGTGTGTGTGTGTGTGTGTATGTGTGTGTGTCTGCCAGGCAGGGGATGGAGAGAAGAAAGGACACATATGCTGGTATGACTGTACATCTGTACATGGGTGTTTGCAGTCTATCTACATGGAGGTGTCTGCATGTCACATGAATGTCTTGGTTTAGAGGCTTGGTGTTCTCTCATCAGTAATTAACATTTGGTTCCTTCAGTTGGGATTATGCAACTCTTTACAGCTGACACTAGTTCGTACCTGTTTTCATTCCTTCTCCCCTCTGATTCAGAGTCTTGGCTCCGGAGAAGCGATTGCCCCGTAACATTTTGAACCCGCTTGGCTGTCCCCTGACTCACTGGAGTGGTCACATACCTGAGACCCACCGGGCGGGCGCCCTGTCACGGTTCCCAGGCGGTGGGACCTGTGCTTGCTTGTTTTGCACTCATGTTTTGTCTCCTGAACTTCAAAAACCCTCCGACTCTTGGCTGGACGGAAAGCGGTTTTATCCTTGTGCTGCTTAGCAGGCGCTCGGTTTCCTTGGATTTCCTGCAGCATCGGGTGAGATGGCACCAATAATTACAAGGGCAGTGAGAACACACCCGTGAATGGTGCCAGCACTTGGAGATTCCTCACCCCCGGAATCTTCCCAACAACCCTAGTGGCGGACACTGTGATCACCCCCGTGTTGTACCTGCAGAAAGAGAGGTGGCCTCGGAGCCCTGCCTGGTCCTACCGCTTGGAAGTGACTCCCCATCTGGGTGAGGCTGGCTGGTGGAGCTCGAGGAGCCAGGAACCAGGGGAACAGAGCCCTGGACCGGCAGGCCCAGTGCCGAGACTTGGCAGAGATGCTGGCTGTTGCTTATGTTTGGAGAGGAAGTGACACAGATGAGTCCTCTCCTCCCAGATCCCTGGACCTGTGAGGGCCGTGGAGGGAGCTCAGGCCCGGGCAGGAAGGAAACGGGGGAGGGAGGTGTGGAAAACTGCTGGGGAGGTCACTTGCAGCAGGCTCTCACGGGGAGAGGGGAGCCCCTCTCTCCGTCCCTGTGGTCCCTCGGGCGCAGATGGCAGGGGAGGGCGAAGTGAGTGAAAGGTGTGTTCGCCCGCAGAGTTTCTTCTGTTTTGATGAGTGAGTCATATGACCAAGCTGGAAAGCCTCTTGGGCTGCTCTTGTGATCGTGTTTCTGGAATTGGTTTTTGAAGAGGTTTGCGTGCGACGTGCTGGGACTCTCTCTGCAGCACAGACTGGTGCTGTGAAAGGAGAAGCAAGCATCCAGGTAGGAGGCATGGGGGGCGGGAGACGGGGAGCTGCGGTAGGGGCAGGACTCTGGGTCTGTGCCAGGCCCTCTGGATAAGGCATCCCAGGGCTGAAAACCGGTCACCAGCCTCAGGTCCCAGCCGTGCCATACCTGAAGGAAGGCCACCGCGGGCGAGCAACGACAGGCCGCCCGTGGTGGCTGGCTCATTGTCGTCCTAATAGGATGTGGGTGCGTGCTGTTGTGGGGTTATTTTTGCATCGCCACTGTAGTTTCAGCCCCTGTGCTGGCTATGGTGAGCCTGGTTCTTTGGGTCAGATAATGTCCCCGTGCGTATGATGTGGGGCTAGTTCTTAACCTCTGCAGCCCAGGTGCCCTGGTCTGTAAAGTGGGGACATTAGGACCAGTCTGCGGGCATAGGGCTGTGGGAAATACTGCTCAGCAGTGGCCCCGTCTTTGTATCTGCTCTGAAAATGGAGGTGCTCATTACCGCCTCCTTGGTGTCTGTCACTAGGGGAGTTTGTGTTCCGGTTCCTGGTTGCGAGCCGCTCTGACATTCCCCGACCCGAATCATTGTGAGTGTAGACGCGGCTAGCCAGTGGGGCTGCGATTGGCGAGTGGCAGCTTCTACCCTCTCAAAGGAGGGAGTCCTTTGCACAAAATATTCCTGGCGTGAGAGGCAGAGAAGGCTCATTTGAGAAGCAAGCTGGACTCAGGTATTCTGATTCGCTACCTGATGCCAGCGGGACCGGGAGACTCTCCTATCTTGTGTCTGATTGATCGGCCTTTGCATCTTATCCAACTCGTCATTGTAGCTCCAGGAAGAATTTTTCCCGCCCTCTTTTAGACATGAAGAGCTTACACGGTCAGTTTGGTCTAGTTAAATACACGTTTTATTTTGGAAAGGCAGCGAAGTTCTGTTGGAGGGAAAGTCCTGACCCCCTTTTTCTGGAACATACCAGCAACGCGGGCCCTGATAACTATGTTACCAGATTACTTGACAAATCACCCTTTCAGAAAGACTTTTTTTTTATTGAGAAAAACCCAGCGTTTTAATATGGAAAATTTGAAGCATGCACAACGACGTAGAGAATGGTGTGACCCTGTCTCCCACCTTTAACAGTTGTCAACATGGCCAATATTGTACCCCTCACATTCCCCCACCCCATTATTGTTGAGATAAATCCCCAGACAGCCTACTGTTTTGTTTATACATCTTCAGTGTGTACTCCGAATACCTTAGAAGATTCAGTAATGTCAAAAATGGAAACTTTCATATGTGAAGATCCTTCTGGTGGGCAGATCTTGCCTATTTAGACAAGGCGGCCATCCTCAAAGCTGGGGGTGGGGAAATGGTTTTTTTAAAACAATCCCCTGGGGGAGCCTTCAAACTACTTGTCCACTCAGAGTTTGCTTCTGCAGTCCCCAGTCCCCCTCAGTTGAAAATCTCGGCCTTTGATATATTGTGGAGCTGGTTTGCTTCTGAGTGTTCGAGCGGGAATAAAAGCTAGGGGACCACTGCTTGATGGTAAGAGTGATCCCAGGCAATGGGAGCATTGCCTCGCGAGAACCAATTTGTTGTTATTTTTAACCACCATGGATGGGGGCTGTTAAAAAAAAAAATATATATATATATTTTGCCCTTTTAACCAGAATTTGATATTACTTGTTTCCACTATAGGGAGTTTTTTAGACACAGTCTGCCCTCCTGTGGAATGCTTATTATTATTTTTTAAAATATAATTCATTGATTTCTTTACAGAGAGGAATAGAGAGGGATAGAGAGTTAGAAATATTGATGAGAGAGAAACATCGATCAGCTGCCTCCTGCACACTCCCCACTAGGGATGCGCCCATAACCGAGGTACATGGCCTTGACTGGAATCGAACCTGGGACCCTTCAGTCTGGAGGCCGAGGCTCTATCCACTGAGCCACACCGGCCAGGGCTGGAGTGCTTATTTTTATAGTTTACCTGTCCCCTGCCTCCTTGCCTTCTTTATTCTGTAAACGTGCTTTTCCTTGTCTCCTTGAAATCTGCCAAGGGCTGTGAAGCAAGGTGCAGAGCTCACGGGAGCTCAAGCGCACCAGCTGTACGGGTGTTCTTGTTTCTGAGCACAGTGTGTGTTGTTAGTAGACTGCTCAGCAGTTGTGTGGGTGCTAGTTCCCGGTTTCCAGCGCTCTTCTGCGTGGATGAGGTTGTTGTGTAGCCACCGTTCATGCAGGTGAGCCTGATGGGCGCAGTTTGGCAGGAATCTGTCCTCTCGCTTCAAATCTAGCTGAAGGAGTCTCCAAAGGTCATGTGCGTGAGTAGCACAGAGGGACCTTGGAAAGCATGTTTCGGGCCAAATTTCTCTCCATTTCACCACTGCATTTTGAAAGTGAGTTAGGAGGTAAGAAATGGAGGAATTAAACAATGTGACCATTCTGCTTTTGCTGTAGTTACTCCACAGCTAAAAGGTCTTGCATTTTATACCTTGCACAACACTTTTACTTGGCCAAAAATAATTTGACGTGTGGATTTAATTTGGGTATTCCATAACAATAAAATGTAGAGAAGAAGCGAACAGTCTAATTTTCACCACACACTCAGCTGACTTCTGTTCTGCTCTTCTTCAAGGGGGAAATCAGAGAAAACATTTTCCCTACGCTTTTCTTTCCCATCCCACCCCAGCCCACCCACCCCACCCACCCCACCCGTCTTTAAAATTCTCCTTCGGAAAATGACACAGTATTTTCTCAAAACCTGGCTGAGCTGTGCCCAGATTCATACACAGGATGGACGAGTTGCATCAGTTTTTCCTTTCTCACACCCAGACGAGGGTTACATAGTTCTGTGAGGTGTGCTAGGGAGTTGTAAAAATACGGAATGCTGGAAAAATTCCAGAGTCTATTGGTAAATATAGAACACAACTGAAAAGCACTTAACTTCTATGAGTGATTTTCAAACTTGAGGGGGGAAATAGGGCAGGTATCCATAACATAGCACGGGAAATAAAAAGAACGTGAGATGGCCATGTTTGAGATAAGAATTTTTGTGTCTCTTTCATTTCCCCAAAGACATCACAACTAACCCAGTAAAGAGGGGTAGACTGCATTTGGTTGACCATATACAAGATCCCTCCACTTCTCACCCATCATATTCAGAGATTTATTAGGTCAGCCGAGTGGCTTTTTCTGTGTTATAAGAAAGCTGTCTTTGCATTATGTTGTTAACTTCGTGGGGTTTTTTGGGGATATGTTTAGGGAAAGAAATGTTGGAAATCCACAGCTGGGAGTTCAGGCAAAGCTTCCACAAGAGAGCTTTTCGGAAGCCGATTGACTGGTCTTTTCTGAATGTCTCTCCCACAGTAGCATGTGCTGGGAAAGGCCTTCAGCAGCATGGTGCTTACAGAGCAAATGCCCCAACAAGTTGCTTTAGGCAGTCCCGGCACATTATAACACCAGTGATCAGGTCGGTGGGTCCATTGTCATTTTCTTTTGAAGAACTTCCCAAGGACATACTTAGAGAAAGGAGAGAGAGAGAGAAAGGAGAGAAAGGAGAGAGAGAGAGAGAGAGAGAGAGAGAGAGAGAGAGAGAGAGAGAGAGAGAGAGGAGAGAGAGAGAGAAAATAGGCATCTGTACACGCCCCTACATGGGATCCAATCCACAACCTAGGTATGCATCCTGACCAGGAATTGAACCGGCAACACTTTGGTGCATAGGAGGACAACGTTCAACCAACTGAGCCACTTCGGCTGGGCTAGTTCTAGGCTTTATAGAGTTCATGTGGGAAGTATGATAAGTCCCCAGCGAACACATGGGGAAAGTGAGAAAGGCCCCAGGAGCCAGGCTGGGTAATGCAGCACTTGCTAGTAGACTTCCTGTCAGCTCTGTTACATGGTGGGGTATCGGAATCCTTGTCTCTCTGTTTTTCAAGGACGAAACAGAGGAATTGGGCTTAAAATACAGCAGCTTGTGTTTAAGGTAGAACTATGCTCTCCTCTGGAGAGTTCAGAGGTGGATGAGTGACAGGAGCTTAAATATGCAAGGTAATTCATAGGCTCTTAAACTGCTAAGACTGAAAGGGACTGGGCGGTCATCTCTGACCCTCTCGTGACAGATGAGTGTCCCACAGATTGTGTACCTGGGATACTTCAGGGGTAGCCCTTCCCTGAAGGAAAGGAATGTCGAAAATGAGAGCCCGGGAGATCTTTCCGGAAGCGCAGCTCTGTGAGCACACAGTTCTGGCTGTAAAGGCCGTGAGCTTTTAATGGAGGTCAGTGGTGTGGGTCTTAAAGATGGAGGCAACGTGCTTCTGGTTTTGAAGGAGTTTAGAGTCAAAAAGTGTGGATACTTCCGACATAAATCGGTTTGCTCTGTCCAATAAGCATGAACATGAGCGTGGGGGTTCAGCCAAGGGCATCTGAGGGAAGATCAGAGGAGTCCATGGAGAGAGGCAGTGCCACTGAACCGGAGCCGTCAGGAGAAGGTGTGGCTGGGAGCTGTTCAGTGCCTGCGTCGGGGGTTGCCTTTCTTTCTTGACCTTTTGATTGTGAAAACTTTTAGCTACACAGAAAGGCTCAAAGAAAAGCGCCACGAGTGCCTGGACACCTACCACCCAGATTCAACAACTTTTCATGTTTCGTCACACTCGTTTCGACTCTGAACTTGTGTATGGTCTTAAGCACGTGAGTTGTTTTTAGCCGCTTGTCAGTCACAGATATCGTGCCATTTCACGCCTCAGTATATCCATTGGCAGCTCCTAAAGCCATTCTCCTGCGTAACCGTAATTGCACTACAAAAAAATGGAAGAAATTTAACAACGTTACATTATATTCAATTCCTGTTCTCTCTTTCAAATTTCCCTAATTGTCCACGTCTTTTTATTTCTCATACCTGTGTTTGATGAAGGGTCACACCTTGCATTTTGTTTTTCTAACTCCTAAATCTCTCTCTTTTCCTTTTTAAATTAAATGTATTGGGGTGACATTGGTTAATAGGATCACACAGGTTTCAGGTGTGGGTTTCTCTGTTACAAGATCTGTATACTGCACCGTGTGCCCAGCCATCCCTAAATCTCTTTTACCCTAGAGCTGCTGCCTTCTAATCTGACCTGTTCAGTTTTTGTTTCATGACATTGATCTTTAGAAGGACTGGACCAGTTTTCTTGTTTTCTTTTCTTTTCTTTTTTTTTAATTGTATTTCATTGATTTTTTTACAGAGAGGGATAGAGAGTTAGAAACAACAATGAGAGAGAAACATCGATCAGCTGCCTCCTGCACACCTCCTACTGGGGATGTGCCTACAACTAAGGTACGTGCCTTTGACCGGAATCGAACCTGGGACCTTTCAGTCCACAGGCTGATGCTCTATCCCCTGAGCCACACGGGTTAGGGCTGGACCAGTTTTCTTATAACCTTTTGTTGCTACCTTACCAGGGAGGTATTTTTGCAAATTGAAAATGTGAAAAACTTAAAATAGTCAGGTATTGTGTAGAAGCTAACTTGGCAGGTTGTCCGATGTTATTCCTGATAAACCACTTTCAGTGTGTAATGTACTTTACTCTTTATTTGCACCAATAAGATAAGGCAGCTATAAAATGTTAGAACAGTTTAGAAATCTATAAACTATAAAGCGAGAGTTCTATTTAATATCACCACTGTGTAGTCCCGAGATAACAGTTAATCGCTTTGGTGAACTTACCTTCTTTTCCATTTCTGTGAGTTTTTTTTGTTTATGTGTTATAAAAACAGTGATCTTCCGTGTACAGAAGATCACCGTTTTTATAATAAAAAAACCCCTGTTGTTGTACAGCTTACTTTTTGCCCCACTAACTGTGCATTATGGACGGAGTAAAAAGGAATAGGTAGCAAGGGTTGTTTTTAATAGTGGCTGGGATACATGTGCACCCAGCCAGCCACATTCCTTCACCGGTGTTTAAGACGAGACACACCCAATTGTAAAGGGCCTGGCCCAGGATTAGCTATGTGGCTTGTGCCCACAGAGCAAATATTTTCCTCCGTGTGAGGCTCCCCAGCTAATATAGGAATTGAATCTTGGTTTTCTGTGCCCTGTGTTTCAACAAGTTGTGGGAATGCATGAGTAGTAAACTCTCCAGGGCTCTGTATTTGAATTCTGGCTCTTTTTTTTTTTGTCTTGTCTTTCTGGGCGGGTCTCTCCATCCTCTTTTCTGTAGATAATCAGGAGATCATCAGGTTGGCCTACCTTGGAAGTAAACATGATACTCTGCCAACATAAAGTGATTTAGAAATGTTAATCTATTTTACCAAGTCACAGTCTCTACTGGCATGTATATTTTAAGCCATCATAAAACATATCCCTGTCATGCTAAGGAATGTGCCGAGGGCAGGCATCAAAGACTGGCCGAGGGAGTGTGGGGAGTGTATTTTGCTGTGTTGTAGGTTTATGCCCTGACACTCTTCGTGAGGCCTGGGGTACTAACACGGAGTGGATGCTAAATGTTGAAGCCATTTCATTTATTTAGTTATTTTTTTTTATGTTTGTACTGATTTCAGAGAAGTAGGGAGAGGGAGAGATTAAAAATATCAATGATGAGAAAGAATCATCGCTTGGCTGCCTCCTGCATGCCCCATACTGGGGATCGAGCCCACAACCTGGGCATGGGACCTCCTGGTTCATGGGTTGATGCTCAAACACCGAGCCACACCCGTGGGCCCATTTTATTTATTAGTTCCAGAATTCCTGCAAGTAGTTATTCATACCTTGTCCATTCAAGTGTCAGGGGACTCAGAGGTAATTCTGTGGATGAAGGGTTTGAAGGCTGGCTGAACGGCCGGACGCAGGGAATCAGGTTACCAGAGGGGGTTCATGGGAACAGGAGTTGGTCCTGCAAGCTTGATGGAGAGCAGAAGGTTGAACAGAGGGGCTGTCTGGTTATCTCTGCTTCTTTGGAGGATACGAGCCTCCCCATGAGAGCATTGCAGGCTCAAGGTGGGATGGTAAAGCCGCTTGGTGTGGTGGTTTTGTTGTTGGGTTCTCTATGGCAATGATGCCATCACTGGCATTTGGTGGACCACCAGGGTGTCAGGAAATCTCGTTTTTAGTAAGTTAAATGATCGGTAATTTGGTCACGGGGCTTTTGCATCAAGCATTCTGTAAAAGAGCAAAATCATGATAGGGTGGTTCCCCATATCTGACTGTCTAAATATTTGGTAAAAAGGACATGAAAGAATTTTAAGCACATCAAAGAATACATATTCTTAAAATGTTTGTTAAAGTAGGAAGTTGCTGATGGTATTAATTGTGTATTTCCTCCATATTCTATTATCCTTTCTCAGTAAATACACAAGAAAATAAGTGATAAAATGTTAAAAACAAAGGCAAATCATATTACTGAAAGGAGAGAGGCAGTGCTGAGATTTTAATTTCAGGATCAGCCAATCTTTTAAAACAACAACAAAAAACCTTGCTTTTTCTCTCTCTACAAAACAGATGCTAAAATCACAGAGTTGTTCATGGGGTAGAAATAAGATCATATATTTTTAGAAGTTAAAGAAACAGTGTTGATTCCACTTCGATTGCTCTCTTAAGCTGACAGGATTGTACAGTGAAAAAAGCATGTGAGTTGAGGTCGCATAGATATTGGTGTGAATTCTTTGCCATGCATGAGTTCCTTTATTTAATCAATTAATTAGTTAATTCTCACCCGAGGATATATTTATTGATTTTAGAGAGAGAGGGAAGGAGGGAGAGAGAGAGAGAAACATCTTGGTTGCCTCCAGTACACACTCCAGCCGGTGATCGAACCCACAACCTAGGGATGTGCCCTGACTTGGGATGGAACCTGAAACCTTCAGTGGGATGAAGCTCCCAACGACCGAGCCACTGGCCAGTGCTTGGATGAGTTTCTTTAATCTCTCCGAATCTCCATTTCTTCGGCTCTAACGGGAGTTTATCATGTCTCCTTGCAAGATAAGATTCAGTGCCTGGGCTCTCCCAGGTGTCTGCGGGTTCTGGAATCTGGCTGTTTACCTGGGGGAAGAGGGTGCGGATGGGAGAAAACGTGCCCTGTCACCCACAGCTTCCCTCCCCGAGTGACCTTGCCGCTTTTCTGTTCGCAGCGACCCTGCAGCGTGCCACACCGGGCATGGACACCTTCTCCCGGGTCTGGAGGAGCACGGCTGGTAGTGCCATTGCCGGGACCCCAGACTGCTAAGGTCATCTCAGGGGCGTCGGCGCCAGGAGAGGAGGGCGGCCTCCGAGGGCCAGAGCCATGCCTTTCGGCCTGAAGCTCCGCCGGACACGGCGCTACAACGTCTTGAGCAAGAACTGCTTTGTCACCCGGATCCGCCTGCTGGACAGCAATGTCATCGAGTGCACGCTGTCCGTGGAAAGCACGGGGCAGGAGTGCCTGGAGGCTGTGGCCCAGAGGCTGGAGCTACGGGAGGTAAGGGGGTATGTGTGTGTGCGGGTGCAAGAGCGAGAACTCACTCAAGGGACCACCCGCCTGTCTTGGCACCTGCCTTGCCTCTCCGCCTCGGCCTGGTGTTTAGAAGAACCCTGTAGTGTCAGCAGGGCCTTCATCTGACAGCCTTCAGTGGAGAGAAGCAAGAACACACCTAGAGCTTCCCCGGGTGAAGGCCCCCTCGTGTTTCCACTGGTGGCCAGGGTTAGGGGGAGTTGGAAAGGAGAGGCTCTCCTCGCCAACGTCACTTTTTGTCTAAAAGGGCGGGTGGGGAGCTGGGGTGGCATTCGGGCTTTGCATCAAGGCAACAACGCCCACGTAGGAGGGATGCAGCTGCTTTCCTTTCTTTGCTCGTTTATTTCTCTGTTTTCCTCTTCAAAGGGAAGAAAAGAGAACAAGCATTTAGAGTGAGTGTGAGCAGAGAGGTTTTTTTGTGGGAGCTTGCAACATGGACTTTTGTTCTCATTAAGATTCCTCCTGACCCTCGTTTCCTTTGTACGGTCTGTGAGACTTCTTTTAAGCAAACCCAGGGTTGACAATCCAGCCAGTCATGGCGTTGCTCTTTAGGAGAGCCTCTTACCTAGGGCAGCGTGTCCTTCCGAACAAGAGGCCCTGCACTTTCCAGTCTTACAGACACTCCAGAGAGGAGACGTGGTGAGGAGCGCACACAGCATTTGTCTTGAGAACCATGTGTCACACCGGCTAGTGGGTAAGGGTACGGTTGAGTGGTTGCCGGAGCTGAAAGGACTTTAGCTCCTGAGAGTCACCCCTGACTCCCAGGCCCTGTGACACTCTTGCCCGAGGCCTCAGGGTGATGGAGAAGAGGGTCGGTGCCTGTTGGAAGTGATTGATTGATGGTGTCTGATTCCTGCCCCTCACCATCCATCTTCTCTCCATGTGCATCTCGGATGTGGGGTCACGGAAGGTTATCTTCTCCCCTTGGCGTCTTCCACAGGCTGACTCTTACGCCCCGAGGGCTGTTCTACCTGAGCACTTCTGTCTCCTGCTGGCCTTCATGTTTATTCTCTGGCTTCAGAGGTCAGGTCTTCCTTCGGAGTTTATTCTCCCTGTGTAGGAGCCCGTCCTGCCCAGCAGACATGTCTAGCTCTGAAGCTGACCCACTAGAGTAAACATGTTCTGACCTTCTTGGTCAATGGCTGGCTCTTTTTTGTTGTTGTTTATTAGTAACCAATTTAGGTAGATTTATTTTTAAATATTTTTATTGATTTTAGAGAGGAAGGGAAAGCGGGGGGGGGGGGAGAGAGCGCGCGCACGTGCACATGATAAAAACATCAATGGTGAGAGAATCACTGATCGGCTGCTTCTTGCATGATCCCCTACTGGGGATTGAGCCCTCAACCTAAGCATGTACCCTTAACTGGAATTGAACCTGGGACTCTTGAGTCTGCAGGCTGATGCTCTATCCACTAAGCCAAACCGGCTAGGGTTGAATATATATATTTAAACATGGGTATGTGCATCAATATAAAGGAAGAACCTTAAAATTGTAGATCAGTTGGATAGGAAGCTGGCCTAAATTCTTGGCAGACATTTAGTTACAGAGATCATTTAAAAATATATGCAGTGAATTTACTTTTGAGTATTCCCAACAAGTCACATTAGAGTAATTAAGTATTCTTCACATGCATTGGGAAGCATAGAGCATGTGGCTAAGTAGTTACAGGCGCAGCCTTTGGAATCATGGACTTGAGTTCAACTTATAGTCTGTCACTTCTTATTTAGGTAACCTTGGAAAAGTGACTTCACTTCTGGAAAATGGGAATAATGACCCTCACTTTATTTAGGGCTGTTGTCCATATTAAAAGAGATACAGTATGGGAAATGTGTAGTGCTGTCTCTAATAACATAACAACATGTGATTGTTCCAATTTGAGAGTCTTTTTCAATGAAGAAAATCTTGAGCAACTGCAGTGCATCAGACATTGTTGGTCAGATGTGCACAGACTGCCCAGCTGGTGTGGCTCAGTGTTTGAGCATTTACCTATGAACCAGGTGGTCACGGTTTGATATCCAGACAGGGCACATGCCCAGGTTTCGGGCTCTTATCTCCAATAGGGGGTATGCAGAAGGCAGCAAGTCAGTGATTCTCATCATTGATGTTTCTTTCTCTTCCTCTCCCTTCTTGTCTGAAATCAATAAAAAAAAAATATATATATATATGTATATATATATTTTTAAAAAGATGTGCACAGACTATGAGGGGAGCCCAACATTTACACGAACAACTGAAAACGAATGTGATCCACACTGAGATGCAATGCAGGGCCATCCATGCCTTCCTGCCCCACTGAACACCACACCCCTGGCAGGGAGAGGAAGCCTCAGGGAAAGAAGGAGCCTTCCCTCCAAGAGCCTTCCCTCTTTGACCAGGGACTTGAAGGACACAGAGGAGAGCAGCAGGTGGAAGAGAAGGCGAGGTCATCCTGGGCGTGGGGAACCGGAGTTTTGCAGATCCAAGGATGTGAAAAAGCAGCACATTCCTGGGGACTGAAAAGCCACCTCTGCCAATCACCAGGTAGAGCTATAGTGTAAGGCGCAAGGGGAGGCGTGTCTGGAGATGCATAGGGTTAGTCATTACTCTCCGCAAACTATTGTTTCTGGCAGTGAGAGGGCAGAGGTCAAGCCGGGATTATCCCACAGCGGTGTTGTCACAAGGGCGAAAGCAGTGAAGTCACATGCAGCTGTCAGATGTGTGTGGCAGGGTGACTGATCTCCTAATGCTCAGGTGTGGTGCGCGCTTCATGCTGGCTTTATTTTGACGTGCCCCGAGCGGGCGCATCCGCATTAGAGCACATCACTTTCTTTTCTAATTGTGTGCTTCTGTTCTGTGACAGATGGCGTCTGAGCTAGGGCCTTTTGTGAAACAGTCCGGTAGCTACTTCTGAACTGAAGGGTGAGCTAGAGCAGTCTGGGACTTTGTTCTTCTTTTGTGCATCCACATCTGGAGGAGGAATGCTCTCTCCACTCCGAAGCCCAAGTCGGAGGGGTGACCAGGGTCTGTTCCACTCACTTGACTTTGTATTGGGGTCAGTTTCCAAACAGAAGCCTTTGGCACTTCAGAGGAGAAAGTGGACATCCATCTGAAATATAAAGAAATGTTTGGTCTTGATGAGGCTTGGACACCCGATACGGGAGGATATTTCGTTTTGCCATTAGAAGTGCCCTGTGATTTAGGTGTATCCTAAACGTGATAATAGCTTTATGTTAGGAAAGGAAAATTAATGTTGATTTAAGTTTAGATCTGCATTAATTATAATTTGTGTTTTGCCATTTAATTTTAGTAGATAATTTTATTTTTTAAAAGCAGTTTTAGGTTTATAACAAAATTGAGTGGAAAGCAGAGTTCCATGTACCACCTGCCCCTACCTGCCCTCCTCTCCTCCTCCACCATCAGCACCCCAAATCATAGGGAGCATTTGTTACAGTTGGTGAATCCACGTTAACACATTCTTGTTCCTCAAAGTCCACAGTTTGTATTAGGGGAGGCTGGGAGGGAGAGAGAGAAAGAGTGTGAAAGAGCAAGAAAGAGAGAGAGAGGGAAAGAGAGAGAAACATTGATTTTTGTTGTTGTTGTTGTTCTACTCATTGATGCATTCATTGGTTGATTCTTGTATGTGCTCTAACCAGGGATGGAACCTGCAACGTTGGTGTACTGGGATGATGCTCTAACCAACTGGGCCCATTAGGGTTCCCTCTTGTTGTTGTATTTTAACAAATGTGTAATGATATGTGTCCACATGGGAAGCTTTTTGAGGGTCAAGTCTGGTTCTGAATGCATTGATATGCTGCCATGTCAAATGGCATCCAGATGGCCCAGGTCTGGTTCCCAGGTCAGCACATACCGTCCTGCCCGAGGAAGCTGAATATAATAGGGTCCCTGCTCCCAGAAACCCCAGAGTTTAGAGAATAGGACAAACAAGCAGCAGCGCAAAGGGAACAGTCCGTACCGAGGGACAGAAACAGGAAAGCCCGTGGAATTTTCAGGGAAGGGCAGAGTTCAGTTTGCACCGATCCGTTTGTGCGTGCATGGAGGGGTCATGGCGGGGAGGACAGGAGTGTGGAAGGGCTGGCAGGAGTCGGCTTTTGAAGGTTGGAATGTATCTGGCTAGCGAATTTTAGCCAGATTCCCTGGGAGGGCGTTTCTGAAACGTGTCACCAAAATAATGAGAACAACCGCCACCCTTTAATGTGCTACGTGTTGTGCCGAGCCCCTTCCCTGTGTCAACTCATTCAGTTCTCATAACCAGCCTGGAAGGCGGCTCTCCTGCTCTCTCTGACTCACGGAAGTGGGACCACAGTTCAGGGTGCCCTGCCCGCTGTCGCTGGGCTGGCTCGCTCCCAGGCAGGCCACTCCACCATACTATTTCCCAGGGGTGTGTGATGGCAGAAGAGGGGCCGTGGTGCATGATTTGGGAAACGCCCTTGTAAGTTCTATAGGTTCGGAAAAAAAATAATGCTGAAATCAGTGTTTCACGTTTATTTTAGTTTTCTGTTCAATCCGCTCTGAATTGTTTGGGGAATAAAACACTGCCGTGAGATGGAAAGCCGTGGAAGCATTTCAAGACGGAGCCTGACATGGATCACCTCTGGTTTAGGAAAAGAACCGAAGAGGAATGGGAATTGAGGGGACAGGAGCAATAGAGATGGCCATTAGGCAGACATAACAAAGATCCTGGCAACAGGCAATAAAATTCCCCTTGCCAGGATTATCTTTTGTTTTAAGTTCAGAAAAAAAAAAAGGTGTGAGTTTCTGTCCAGAAACTTTATTAAAGGAAGGGATTTAAGATATACAGAGGCTCAGAAAATTAGAATCCTGATAATATAATTACAACATATTTGCATCAGTAGATTTCACCCTTTTATTTCCCCCAAATGAAATATTCAGTGGCACTTTTAATGGATACAGTGCTGCTGTCTGTTTGCAGAAGGGGTGGCTGGCTGGAATTCCATTTTCTTGTGTCCTTCCTTACCTCCAACACAGTTTGAAAAATCACTGGCCTGGGTTAAGAGAGAAATAGGTAAAACAATGTGGCCTTATGACCGATTCTCATATTTTAAAAATAAATACATGGAGGAGCAGCAGAGTTGAATGTCTAGGAAGTTGAGCTTGGATCAAACTCAGGTAGAGTTTGAATCTCAGCTCTGCCACTGCTTAGCTGTGTATTCTTGGGTCGTTTTTTAACTGCTGGTGCCTCGGTTCTCTTGTCTGTAAATGAAGATGTGTTAGTAACAGCCTCCATGATTTGTTGGGGCATTAAATGAGTTGATTTTTGCCAGTACTTGGCACAGGATGGTTAAGTAACTATCCATGTTTCAATAGGGCGGTCTCCTGGACAGGACACCACACACGCTCTCTGCACCCTGCTCCTATGCTTCCAGGGACCTGGCTCTCCCCCTTTTATAAGTCTGCTTGTTCCATTTAAAAAATATTTTTATTGATTTCAGAGAGAAAGGGAGAGGGAAAGAGAGAGAAACACCATTGATGAGAAAGTCATTGATCAGCTGCCTCCTGCACACCCAACACTGGGAATTAAGCAACCCAAGCCTGTGCCCTTAATGGGAATCGAATCTTGACCTCTTGGTTCATAGGTTGACACTCGACCAATGAGCCACACAGGCTGGACTGCTGGTTCTACCTATAGATGGCTTTTGTTATTACATAATGACCTTACCTTTAGCCAACATCTTGTAATGACTTGAAGAATTACTCTTCTTTTAAGACTGTGCTGCCAGATGGCAGAGCCATTGGCCGCATGTGGCTGTTGAGCGCTTGGAGTGTTCTAGTTAGAACTGAGATGTGCCGGAAGTGTAAAATATGCGACTGATTTTGAAGGCCTAGTGTGGAAAAAAAAGTTAAGATAGTCCGTTAATCATTTTCATGTTAGTTACACATTGAAAGCATCATATTTTGGGTGTATCATTTAAAATAAAAGTTATTACAGTTAATTTTATGTCTTTGTACTTTTCCATCTAGCTACCAGAACATTTAAAATTAAATATGTGGCTCCCATTATTTTTACTAAACATGGCAAGGGAGCCATGCTGATAGTAGTAAATAATATAAAGAAGTCTAATAAAAGGTAAAAATATGCTAGCATTATTTCCTTTAGGGGTACTCTTGACTCTCATTTTAATTAGAAAACAATAAATGGAGGAGGGGTGAATACTTGAACAAAGGTGCCTGAGATACTCTTCACAGCTAAAGTCTATTCAACTTGGAGAACTGTTGTTCCATTAGAAGGTCAGCCTTTTTGGGAATGTGAATCCAATAACTCCCGGGTCTCTCCAAGGCTGGACAAGAACACTAGTTTTTGAAAGAACCTAAAAAAAAAAAATCCATAATCATTTCCTAGGGTGGGTGATTATTCTCCAAGGTCTCCCCTTTTTCATTTGCAAATTTTTATTTTTGTCTTTCCTAAAGCTGATTTATCCAAAGCTGTTGGCTGCAGGAAAGATGCCTTACATTTTGCTATTTTCATCATGGCTGGAGTTTATCAAGATATGGAATCTTAACTTGCATTTTCTATCATCAAAGAAAAGCTAACTTACTTTAAGGATATTTCTGTGGTTTGCTTTTATGCTAATGTTTTCAGAATTGGTAACTTCAGTGTGATTATGGAAGTATTTGGTTGATTCAGTGGAACCACCTAATTTCCTAACCCTGTCAGATAATAGTGGCATTTGCTGTACTTTATAGCCTGCTTAACCACATCCCATGTACGTGTGTATGTGCAATGGACTAAAATAATCAACTCTGATAAAGCATCAGTTGAAAAGTAGTCTGCTCGGGAGATTCCCAATCTTCCAGTTTGTATGGCTTTTTGTCTTTGTAAGGAAAATAATGTTTTTAGCTTCATGTCAGTTCTTCGAGGTACCATGGGCACCAGTGTATGTTTTCTACACATAGAAACTGTAGATGAAATCATTTCCCCAGTCTTAACTTGTAAGTCTTCATCTTTTTTGCATATCTGGAGTGATTTTTTTCGGTGCTGTGAGATTTGCTTCTTGGGTCTGTGTTGCTCTGCAGTTTCTTTTCCTGGACTGTTATGAAGTGATTGGCTAGGACAGTGAAGGCGGTGCAGTAGTAAATTATAGATGTGTCAGCTCTAGGAATCTCAGATATACCCAGAGAAGAGGTTGATCGCACACAAGTTGTTTTGTACAATTACCCGCCTGATGAACAGTGGCTTATTTCCCAAAGCCATTGGAATGTGATTGCCAGAAGCATGGTTTCAGAGTCTGCCTCTACATCTTTAGAAGTATTTCCCTAGCCTCAGTGGAAGCTTTAGTGCTTTACCTAATTCCTGTGTATTTTATGAGGAGGCATGCCAACTCTCTGTTTCTAACTTTACAACTGAAATACTGCAGGCAACCTGTTACCACTTGGTGCAAGAAAGTTTATAACTTTTGCTTCTGGATGATTAACTCCTCAGAATGCTTGAGATAAGATCATGGACTTAATCCCTAGTAATTTCCAAGACCGTGTCTGTAACCCTTACAAATAGCATTAAAGCCGTGCCAATGGTCACAAAATTAGAAAAAAACAAAACAAACCACACACACACACACACACACACACACACACACACACACACACAACCTTCAAGAAATCTTATCCTATTAATAGCCAATATAACACCATCTCTACAAATAAATGAACAAATGAATAAAAAAATGCTCCAGAGGGGCCCTGACTGGGTGACTCAGCTGGTTGAATGTCAGTGCCCTGCACCGAAAGATCACCGGTTCAATTCCTTCTCAGGGCACATATCTGGGTCCTCAGTGGGTACATACATCAGAGGCAAATGATTGATGTTTTCCTTTCACATCAATGTTTCTCTCTCCCTCTCTCCCTTTTTCTTCCTCTCTTTCTAAAAAGCAATAAAAAAAATCAGTATTAAAAAAAAACACAACTAACAATACTTCAGACTGTTTTGAAAGACCATGACTAAGTCTTTTCATGATCCCAAAAGAGAGACAAAATAGTCACCCGCAACTCTATGTCACTGAAGAAGCTAATGTATTCTCGAATGCCTGCATATACATTTGCTTCCTCTGTTCAAATGCAAGGCTCCAGGCCACGCAAACCTGGAAACTACTCACGAAAATGACAATTTAATGTGGCTCCCCTGTGTTGTTTCTTCGTGGTGCGTTTTTAGTAACTGATTTAATGATATCCTTAAAGTAAGTTAGCTTTTCTCTGATGATAGGAAATGCATGTTAAAATTCCATATCTTTATAAAACTCCAGCCATGATGAAAATAGCAAAATTAAGTTGTTTCTTAGTGGAGTGTTTTTAGTGACTCCCTGGGAGCTGGTGCTCCTGTCTTCTTTTCTCACCATTTGTAACGAACTCATTGCAGAATTCGGCACACTTGAGCTGTTTTTCCAAGAAAAGGAGAGAAATAAAAAGGGATTGACAGCTCCCCAGGAGGTATGGTGGGGAGGAGGTGGACCTGGCTGAGGTTGGGTGCCTCTGAGATAAACCAATCAAGCATTCCCCCTTGTGAAACACAGTGGGATCCTTTTGATCACAGAGGAGCTGGTTTCTATGCGGAGCCATCTACCGCATTCTCCCCAACCATGTGGCGATGTTTAGCAGTGAGGCTCAGCTTCCAGAATTCAGCTGGAGTTTAAGTTGGCAAGTGAGCTGTGAACAGGCTTGCTGTGGTCCCAGCTAGGCCTCAGGGGATGCATGGTCCCTTGGCTAACACACAGGAAGTTATTTGTTGCACGTGTTCATTTAAGTGAGCTGTTAGGTTCTGATTCCATTTCCTGTGGGGCACTGTGTATACATGGCAGAATAGCACGCCAGTGCTGCATTGCAAACTTGAAGAGAGCTGGGTAGGAACTTGGAGACGGGTTTTTCTCCTCCACCGAATACCTGGGCCACAGAGACAGCTGGCATAGGAACGAGGGCTGGTGTGGGCATGGAGAAGGTTACTTTGAGCATAGTTTCACAGAACAGTGTATGGATGGGGAGGTCCTGACTGGACTTTAGTTTGTACTTGACAAGTGAACTCAGCACTTGTAAAATTAGGTTGTCTGGCTGTGAGTAGGTAGCAACTAGGTCTGGCAGGTTACCTGTCTCATCCAATCTTACCTTGCATTGGAAACCCCATGTTTTGAGTAGTTTTCTGTAATTTTTAATGGATAGATGCATAAAGAGTCACCCAGAAATATGCTGTGTCCTATGGAAAAGGAAGTGTTGCAACAACAGCACAAATCTTAGGCCATGAATTAAGGTGTGTTTCTTTTTGTATTCGAAGTGGTTTGCCTTGTTATTTAGAGTTCTGGGCTGTCCATAATGGCTCAACACTGTTACCTTACTATTATTTCTCTTGCACCTCATTATCCACCCTTTCAATGTGCGCACCTGTGTGTGCGTTCATCTGTGCATGCGTGTGGGTGTGTAGGTGTACTCTATGGAATATTCTGTCTCAGACTTCTTTTTGAGGGGGGGAGGAGAAGATCAGGTCTTGTTTAATGGTTGGCTGGATGGGAATGAGAAAAGGAAATTTAAAGTACTAGTCTTTATTAAAGCATAGGAGCAGGAAACAAATTTTTAAAAAGATTTCCTTTTGAAAAATCAACCATAGACTTTTGATACAGTTACTGAGGGTCCTTTATAATTTGAAAGTCACTAATTTGAGTGAGGGTGATCATCTGAATTAAGTGAGGCCCATAAATTATACCCCCCAAAGTCAAGACTACTTTGAGTGAAAGACACTAAATCATGGGCAGCCTGTTAAGTCACTGTAAAGTCTGCCCTCTCTTTCTCCACCCATGCTTATAAAAGGGCTCTTTTTCAACTAAACTACTTACCACATAGCACATTACTGTTTACATATATTACCTCATTTATTCTATGCAAACTCACCGCTGGCCATTCAAAATACCCTTCTCTGGCTCTGAGCGCCCTAACGGATTTTAGTATGTATAATGCAGAACCGCCTTGGCCCCTTTCCCAGCTTCCTAAGTACCCAGGGTACCTCACTTTAAGATTCACCTGAGCCTCCATCATAGATCCCCCAGGACAGCATCCGAGGGATGTGCCAGGGTCCCACCAACATCTGTAATGAGACTCTCAAGAAAGTCCTGTGAGAGGCACTGCTCTGTGAGTGTTTTTTTCTTCTTACACATTTTATTTTATTTTACTTTATTTGTGTTTATTGATTTTTAGAGAGAGAGGAAGGGAAAGGGAGAGAGAGAGTCACTGATGTATGAGTGAGACATCAGTAGGCTGCCTCCTGCATGCCCCCGATCGGGCATCAAGCCTGAAACCCAGGCATGTGCCCTGGTGGGGAATGGAACTGGCAATCTCTTGGTGCTCAGGATGACACCCAGCCACCTGAGCCACCCTGGTGAGGCCTCGTACACCTTTCAGACTTGTGTGTGATTGACAGACAGGCTTTCCAGCTTTGACTTTGGCTTGCCTTTTCTCATTTAGTTGAGGCAACTGCTGTTGTCTGAGCCAGTGGTTCCTGGGATAGCCAGTATGCTGATGAACAAGGTTCTTGAGGCTTGCCTGCTTTCCTTCCCAGGGATGATGATGGTGGAAGTAGCATCCACAGCAGCAGAAGAAGAGACCATTTATGAAGTGGTTACTTAACAGATGCTCCCCCTACCCCCAACACGGGCGGTTGATCGGCATCACCGCATTGACACCCCCGAGGAGCCTGTGGGGGATAGACATCATCAGCACCCCCATTTTACAGATGAGGGAGGCGGGAGGAGGCATCGTGGCTTGGCCACAGTCCCTGAGGCAGTGAGAGCAAGAGCTGGGAGATGAGTGACTTCAGAGCCTGTTTTCTTCAACTCAGCCACACTTCACTTCCTCTACCTCATCCGTCATTGATCTCCTCTACTTCATCCGTCATCTCATCTGTCATGGATCACATTGGCACAGCTCACTGACGCCCCGAAGCTGTGAGAGGAACAATAGGGTCGGAATTCACTCAAGCCAGTTTGTCTGAGTCCATAGAAATAGAACCTTGGCTCTGGCTCTGTTTGTTGGCATTTCGTTGCATAGACTTCTGGTGTGAACTTGCCCTTGGGGACCCTGTGGAGGAAATTGGATCAAATTACTGCTCCCACCTGAAAGTATCATTTAAAAATACCCTGTAGAGGTCTTGGGCCTGGAGCCTGTATGGAGGCGAGGCCAGGTCTGGTTTTCCAGTAAAGCCAGTCAGAACTTTCCCACAGGCCTGGGTAGCGCTGTGGCCCCCCGTGAGCCACAGTAGGGAGGAGGGGCGGCCAGCTGGCGAGGGAACATCTGCCCAGGAATGCCTTTGGAAATGAAACATGGTCCTGAAAACATTCTTTTGAAGGTAGGTTTCCAGGTGTGCTGCACGGCATTCGAGGCTGTAATTGAAATAGAAAAGAAGGCTTCAAAAGCAGTGATCTGTTTTTTTTGGCGATTGTTGTGCTAATCCTGAAATCTGAGCATCGATTCATATGAAGACAGGATCGGATGCCTAAAAGCACCCATTTTCATCATGGAGCACGTCGTTCACAACTAAACTGGGTGAGGCTTCCTGTCCAAGGGTGGAAAACCTCACTTTCATCTATCAAATCCCACCCTCATCGGCCAAGAACAGCCACCGGGGGCCCCATGGCAGCTGCGAAGAGGAGACCCCCACCGCTCTGAAAGCTTGGTGTGGGGGAGAGATTTGCTGCGGTTCACGTGTGATGAAGTGGTCCAGGCAGAGTGGTGTAAAGGACCCCAGTAAAGCTCCAAAGGAGTGAGCCCATTTTCAGTTAAAACCTGGGACTGGATGACAGTATTCCAGGCTGTGGAAGCTGGCCGTTGGCAGGAGGCCTTGTCCTATGAGTTGAGTCATCGGTTCCTTTGCAACAGGTGCAAGGACTGTGCTTGCCTTGGCCGGCCTGTTCCGTGCGAGAGCACGAGGCAGCAGGAGCTACGGGAAAGTCAGCCTTGAGATCTAAGGAAAAGCTCAGCGAGGTCCCCACCCTGCACCACCCCCTCTCCCTGACATGGGTGCATTGGCACCCACATCCGCAAACAGCAGCAATGGGTGTGGATACTGCCTCTGGATACTCGGTGTCGATCACAATACATGTGTACATGTGGTTTCTTTTTAAGTCCTCCCGGCGTTAGAAAGTGACAGCTGAGTGCTTGTGTAAGGGCGGGGGAACCGCGGGGGCCGGGAGGCTGGGAGCCTCATTTCCTGTGTGGTCTTGGGAAGGCTCTTGTGAGCGTGAACTGATGTTGTTTTGCCCTTTTATCTAGACGCACTACTTTGGCCTCTGGTTTCTCAGCAAGAGCCAGCAAGCACGATGGGTGGAGCTGGAGAAACCGCTGAAGAAACATCTGGACAAATTCGCTAATGAGCCTCTGCTTTTCTTCGGAGTCATGTTCTACGTGCCAAATGTGTCATGGCTTCAGCAGGAGGCCACGAGGTAGGTGCATTTTCCCTGCATTCCATGTCAGGGCGTGGATGAGCGGCGAGGCTTCTGATGAAGGACACGAGCTGGTTCATCAAGGGTATGTATGTGTGTGTGTGTGTATGTGTGTGTGTGTATGTATGCCCGCTGTGTGTGTGTGTGTGTGTGTATGTGTATGTGTGTGTGTATGTATGTTTAGTGGGCAGTAGATGGGGTTTCTTTTCCAGTTGCTTTTCAGCTTTAGAATATTTGAATTCATGTTGCTAACTCCAACTCAGCTTTCCCCTACAATGCTCGTAAAACAGCAGTGATCCTGAGTCAACTAGAAGTTCGTGTCCAGCAGCACGGCAGTATTCATTGGAGGCTGTGGGGAAAATATGCTAGAATCTAATAAAAAAATGGACCTCCTACTCATTGGGTAGTCCATGCCTTTGCTCAAAATGTCCCCAAACAAAATGTGCCTTCAGACTTTGGATTTGAGCGTTGGGAAGGTAATGGGAGATGGGAATAGAGTTGAGGAAAACATTGAGGGGACAAGAGTTGTGAATGAGGTGAGACCCACCCGGGGATTGGTCCCTTCCTCCTGCTCATTGGAGAGAATCATCTGCCATCTTTGAAGTGATATTTCCCCTCATCTGACATGAGAGGGATTTGGGTAAGTTCCTCAAGTTCTGGTAGTCTGTAATTCTATGAATGAAACAAATGCATTTTTGTTGGTGGTGGTATAGTTCACTTATTGGTAAGAGTTTTCCATGAAAATGCCCTTGTTGGGGGTATCTCGTCCAATGTTTATTTGCAGTAATAAAAGGAATTCTCAAACTCTCTGGTTTTTGCCTTTCCCCCCGGATCATGGCATTCCGAGTGCGTGGGCAGCGTGGGCAGCAGGGTCAGTGGCATGCTGAGACAAAGGAGCAAGTGGCATTCGACTCGATGAGTGCCTGTGTGGTTTCTTCGATTTCAGCTTTCTGAAATAGAATGTACTTGACATTTTTATATATATAAATTTTGAGGTAATGGCTTCCATCTTTTTTTTTAAATAAAAAACTTGTTTAATAGTTGGTTTTTATATAACTAGAGGGCACGAGATAGCTCACAGTCTGACCCAGGAAACCTGTATTTGTTCCATCTTTCAGGTGCCATTTGTTTGAAGCACTTGGTTGTATACTGCCATCTATTATTTTCAAGTTATTTCATTTATCTAAGTCTTTTTAAAAAATATACTTTTATTAATTTTAGAGAAGACGAGAGAAGGAGGGAGAGGGGAAGGGAGAGAGGGAGAGAGAGAGAGAGAGAGAGAGAGAGAGAGAGAGAAAGAAACATCAATGATAAGAGAGAGTCATTGATTGGCTGCCTCCTTCATGCCCCCTACTGGGGATCGAGCCCACAACCTGGGCATGTGCCCTTGACCAGAATCGAACCTGGGACCCTTCAGTCAACAGGCCAACACTCAATCCGCTGGCCAAACTGGCTAGGGCTAAGCCCTTTTTGTACAAGAAATGATTTACGCCTCAAATGTGGACGATTCCTGCTGGCTTATGAATCCTTGCTGAGTACTTACACAGTTAGGAACATAGCACTGGGTTCATAAGTACTTGCTGATCCGTGGCTCTCAGACCATCGACTGCAAGGGAACATTGAAACACAGGCTATAAATTAATGCCTATTGGAAAAAGTCATCCGTGAGAAAAAACGAAGCACTGCCACTTCAGACAGACTTGCTCTGTGAGGTCTGTTGTTGCAGAAGAGCAGTTGAAATGGCGAGGGACTCGGCATTGTGCTTTAAGAGGTTAAAGAATCAGTTTGTTTGGAAAAGTCAAGACTTGAGGCTGCTCTGGGATATATGAAGACTTGTGGGGAAGGAATTCTGTGTCTGCTCTGGGACACAACATTAGGGCTGATAGTGAGTGAAGTTCAAGAAATTGAAAGGCTTTGGTTACTTGGCTCAACATAAGAACATGATTTCTAAGTCCATAAAAACGTGGAATGAGCAGACATATAGAAGGGCAAGGTCCCTGGTGTCTGGAATTGAGCGCAGAGCAAATAATGATGTGGTGTCCATGGAAGAGACTGTCCTATGGGGTAGGATGTTGGAATGGACCAGTTGCTTAAAAAGACCAGGGCCTGCTATATCATAATTACCCGGAGTGTTTATTATAACTATGGATTCTAGGGCTGTATTAGAAGTCTGCATGGGGATGTCTAAGGCTGGGGATCAGGAGGAGGATGTATTGTTTAAAATAATAATTCCCCAAGTGGTTCTGATGTTTGTTCATACTTGGGACTCAATACATTAACCTCTAAAGTTCTTCATAGTTTTAGGTTTTCCAGGTAAGTAAAATTAACACTGCATTATTTGGCTGTCAATATTTGCGTTCCTAAGCTGAAACAGAGCAAAAAGTGTTGAGATCTCAAATTTGAGCTAAAGAGCCAGAGTTTTTTTTGGTGCTGGTTAATGGGGCTGGGAATTAGGGTGCATGTCTTTCCTTTTCCTTTAGAATTCCTTTTTGCTCAGTGAGCTTGGTCCGTTTAAGATGAAGTTCGATAAGGAGGGACAGTGTTTTCCAACACAAGATTCTGAAGCAAACTCTATCACTGCCATTTGCTCAGAAAAACTAACAAAGAAAATAATGCAACACTTTGAGGATGCTTTTAGGCTCAAACATTGGAACTAAACTATGTAGATTTCTGATAAAACCTTTTTATGGGGAAGGATGCTTAAAGTTAGGAGCTGGGTTAGTATGAGGAGGTGTGTGTGTGTGAGAGAGAGAGAGAGAGAGAGGGAGAGAGAAGGGGGGGGATGAGTATTTTAGGAATTTTTGTTGCCCCCAGGTGCCTTAGAACTGGAATGCTTCAAGAAGTGTCAGAGCAAATCAAAGACTTAACCTGGGGAGATGGAGAAATAAGAGAGAAGGATTGTAAGTACAGGAAGTAAAATTTATAGAGGGAGAAAGGAACGCAAAAGGGACTAACATACACTGGGAAAGTTGAGGGCCACCGACAGTGACTCAGGTGTGATTCAGTGAGACGTACCGTGGGTGGAAGGCACATAGACTAGAGTATAAAGAAGACATGGGTTGGACAGAATCGCATCTTTAGATGCTCAGGGTTTCTGGGTTTGATGGTCGAGGCAAATAGATGAGCTGGATTCAAAGTGAAGAATTTACTCAGAGTCATTAGGAGCCTTTGTTGGGGGAAGGGGATGGAAATCTGAGCAGTTTTGGGAGGTTTTAGAAGCATCTGGGGTCCCATCTGAATGTAGGAACTCCTGAGGCAGAGCAGCCCGGAGGAGCAGTGGTGGGGCCGGGTTCCAGAGGAATCCCCTGAGGAGGAGGAGGGTCGTGACTAACTCTGCAGCCATCCGCTGTTATCCCTGTTTGCAGGCAGCTCAGGTGGGAGATGGGCTTTGGCATCTGCGAGCACCTGGGATCGGCCGTGTCTGACACCAAACAGTTTGTCTTTGTGATGCCCACAGAGAAAGATATTTGCATAGATTAGAAATAGAAATCTGTCTTTCACGGCAGGCAAACCCGTTGGAGGAGGCAACCATTCAACCATCTGGGCTTAAAAAATAAGCCTTTGTTTGGAGCCAACCAAACTTGTTTTCACCCAACACGTATTTGCAATGGTTTGGCTCCCTCTCTGAGAGAGGGAGGCAGGTTCTATAGAATTCGTCAGGACCAGCATTTCTCCTCTCGGAAGAAAGAGAGTTTAGAAGTAAACTGTTAGTTTGAAGTGTGTGTCAACCCATGTATATTAAGACACATAGGGGTGAAAGGAAATTATAGTTAAAAGGCATCTATTTAATTTCTTATCCCCAGATAATCCCTCCCTTGAAAACTTGCAGATTAATAGACTATACAGCCCTGGCCTGTGTGGTTCAGTGGTTGGAGCCTTGGCCCGTACACCTAAGGGTCATGGGTTTGATTCCTGGTCAAGGGCACGTACCTGGGTTTCAGGCTCGATCCCTGGTCCTGGTTGGGATACATATAAACACACAACCAATTGGTATCTCTCAGTCTCTGTCTCTCTTTCTCTCTGTCCCCTTCTTCCTTCCCTCCTTCCCCTTCCACTCTCTCTCAAAATCAATGGGAAATAATCCTCAGGTGAGGATTAAAAACAACAACAACAAAAAATGGACTATACAAAACAACACAACAAAAATTTGCGAATGTTGTTGGCTGAAAACTGTTTAATAAAGCAATGGACTTTATTGAAATGATCAAGTCCAGATATTTTTTAAATTAGAAAAATAAGAAGCTCTGTTTTTTGACATTAATTTCAACATACTGTGTCTCATCTCCTGAATATTCCTTTTGAAGAACAAATCTCTTCATAAGTGAAGGAAATTGGCCAAAGTACTATGATTGAGTTGGGGGAGAAATGAACTACTCAGGCCCTAGTTCTAGGTGATAATTGAAGAAGACAAAAGATATTAAAATGAGAATACACATAGGAGTACACATACAAGGAAAAAGAAATCTCTTGATACTCTTACAGAAGTGCGAAGAAACTGGTGAAAAGGATACCCTCATAGACGGAGGGTGAGTCATGAAAACATAGGAATTAAGGAGATTAAGAAGAAATTTTGTTAACCCCACTCCAAACTGTAAGACACAGTACCTTGGGGCTATAAAAATGTTCATTTTCCCTAAACCTTTGGTTAAAGTGACTCAAGGGATGGGGCCATCATCTTACCCCCCCCCCCGCCTCCCATTTCACTTAACTTCTCATATTCTTGTTGCCAGCTTTTCTGTTCAGCAAAGGGACTCTTCCTAGCAGTTCATCTTCCCCTGACTCAAAGGAAAGATTTTTGTAATGTGTTTTAATCATTTGCATAGCAACAGGCTCATTATAAACACATGGTTTTCAGCTTTTTCTGGACCCAGGAGGAAAAAAGATGGCTTGTGAGAGGTGGAGAAATTCTTAGTCAAACAGAAGGATACTTAATAATAGCAAAGGGAAGCCAGGGAACTCCTGGCCAAGATCACTGCTTTGAGTTTAGCTCTGGGCTTTTTCCAAGTCTTTCTCCAGTGAGGAAGTCCCTCTTGAGTGCTTTGTTTTTCTTTTTTTTTCTCAATATGAAAGAGAAAACTTTTCAACGAAAAAATCATTTTTGAAGAGGGAATTTAGACTTCAAAATTTGAAGCTGCTGACCCGATGCATGCATGGTTTGAAAAACATTTAATTCTGGGACATTTTTCTTGTACCAGAGCGTGTTTGCCTTTGCATTGCTTACGGTGGAATGGTATGTTTGCCTCATGCAAAGCAGCTTTTAATTGTCCCAGTGAGGGCAGATCACCTTTCCTTCTTCCCCAGGACAGGTCTGCAGCCTGGAGGTCAGGTGGGGCTGCCCGCCCTCCTCGTGGGGAGCTCTGTATAGAAGCAAAGCAGTGGAACTCTTGCTGTACCCGGTGCAGCCACTCCACAGGCCAAGGACGGTCCCAGCACACTGCTGTGCATCTGGCCAGAAGTCCTGGTCTGCAGGACCTGTCCCCGACTCCCTCCAGCTAGTGGGTGCTGCCCCCGTGTTTTCTGTGTATCTCTCACAGTCTCTAGAGCGACACTCTGTGCTAATCTGCCTCTCACTCATTCCCGGGAAGATTTTAAAAATGTTTGCTCTCTGTATGGGATTGTATGGGGACATTCTTCAGTGTTAAATGTCGTTCCTCTCTGAGAAGAACTCACTGGAAAGGTGTCTTTCTACATTGAAAATTGCACCATTAAGAGGGTGTGTGCATCTTTTTGTGACAGTAAATGGCAAAGGAGTTAGGTTCTTACAGTTTTAGATTATGATGGGGCCCCCTTTTCTTCCAATTACATTTTAGTCCCCCCCCACACACACATATTAATCCTCACCCAAGGATATGCTTTATTGATTTCTAGAGAGAGAGGAAGGGAGAGGGGGAAAAAGAGAGAAACATCCATCTGTTTTCTCCTGTATACACTCTGACCTGGGATGCAACCGGTAACCTTTTGGTGCATGGGACGATAATCCAGCCAGCTGCACCACCCAGTGGCATATTGATCATCAAGCCAGACGAGGTGAAGCCTAGCAGCCTCATAAAGGCCAAAAGGGTGTTGAATAAATGAATGAATATATATATATTTTTTTTCTTTAATAAACTAGGTTTTAGGATGTAGTCCAAAGACCATACAGAGCCTTTCTTCATCTTTCCTTTCTTTCAAATACCGGTGCTGTCCCCACTTAAGTTCTTGCCATCTGCCTTGAATGCTGTTGGAAGTAAGTCTTTACCCAACCAGTGTTTACTGTCCCTTTTAGAAGCCCTAATTATGGCAATATCCCCATTTCCTTTTACAGCACCATTTATTCTGTTCCTCCCGTTCTTTGAGTTCTTTTATTATTTTGAAATGCCATCTCAATGGCTATTTAAAGGATCCCCGTGGGCTGGGAACTAGGGACTCCCTTCTAGCCCCAGTCTGAGGCGGTTGAGAATGGCAGATCCTCCTCCTGAGCAGCTCCATCTGGTGAATGGGAGCTTGTTCTCTCTCCGTTGATGATTGAGGACGTGGTTGTTCCTGCCAGATAGCTGAGATATTTTAAGGCTCTGTTGATACTAGGACTTAATCTCCAACATGATTCTGTGTGGTTCGTGTAATGAATGATGAGGTGACAGAGGAAAATGGCTGTCTGTGAGCCACAGAGCAATCTTGGAGGCAAGAAGAATGGCTTGCCCACAAGGAGGTTAGTCGGTGGAAATGGTAGCTGCCATCCACGTGGCTTTAGATTTCAACCTTTATTAAGAAAGGTGGGTAGTTCGCTCGTCAGTAGGAGGGGAAGAGTGAGCAGACCTCTGTACTTTTCCTGCTCCCCCAAAGAGCTGGATCTCTGGGCAGCTTTGACTTCCTGTCTGAGTGATGGATTGGAGACTGAAAGATCACTGAAACTCAGGGAGCCTGGCAAGTATCTTCCAGGACCTGGGCCAGCTCTATGGGCCGAGATCCGTGCGTTGAGTTCCACAGGGAGGCCCTGCGCCCGGCTTAATCTCTGCTGTTGCCTTCTTGAAATTTTTTTTTTTAATATATTTTATTGATTTCTTACAGAGAGGAAGAGAGAGGGATAGAGAGTTGGAAACATCCACGAGAGAGAGACATTGATCAGCCGCCTCCTGCACAGCCCCTACTGGGGACGTGCCCGCAACCAGAATACATGCCCTTGACCGGAATCGAACCTGGGACCTTCCAGTCCGCAGGCTGATGCTCTATCCACTGAGCCAAACCGGTTTTGGCCTTCTTGAAATTCTTAATTTTTGCACGACAAACCCTACATTTTAATTGTTCACTGGACTCTGCAAGTTATGGAGCCTGCCCTGCCCAGGACAGCTGTGGTCCACCTCTGTGCATGCACCTCTGCTGTGGTGTTGCCTTGTGAGCTGCTCTCAGCTGGGTGGATCTGATGGGTGTGATCAGAGAGACCAAGTAAATGCAAAAAGCCTGCAGGGGAACAAAAGGAAAACGTTCCCTATCTATGCAAATATGGACGCAGATACATGGCCCTGGTAACCAGCTCCTGGACCTGACTCATTGGAACATCCTACAGAGTATGGGGAGGTGTTACAAAACCAATGCAACTTCCTGTAGGGAAGCTGATTGACTCGCTCTTCGCAGTCCTCAACTAGGATTTCCTCACATCTTACTGCAAAGGAGAGGACGGCGCAGAGTTTATACCTGTCTTAATTAAATCAAGAGCACACCTGAGTGCTAGGCCTGCTTCATGGTACAAGCCTTCCAAAAGTATGGAGCTGCTCCTTTTTTCCTTCCTTACCATCCCCCCACCCCCAGGAAAAAGCTACAGTTTGCAAAATATGCAGGGAGGTAGGGAGTTATGTAGGCAATCCACTGCTCTAGAGCAGTGAGGTGTAGACAAATAAAATGAAGTTAACCTTTAAACCTAACCTGGGTGTTGCTTTGGTATTCGTTCCCTTTAGGGGTGAGAAAACAAAGAGTAAAATAAATCAGTATCCTTTAGTGCTATCAGTTGACATTATTCTTCAGGTGCCCTGTCAACAAAGGGAAAAATCAGAATTTCACAAGGAAATAATACATCAGGGACATTCATGTTTCAAAGGGAGCTTTCATGGAATGTTAGGGTTTTCCATGCATTGACACTTGATTTTCACCCTTTATAAAAAGCAAAATATACTTCTGTTTTAATTAGTAAAGCAACTTTAAACACAAAAAATTAGGTGAAGTAGTACTTCTAAAAAACACCTTTGCCTTTAAAGTGTTAAAATAATCTCATTTCCAATCAAATGGTTAGTGTGTGTTTACTAGTATATGATGATCTATTCTGAACTGCTCAGAAGCATACAGAATTTGCGTTTCTGTTAAACCATTCTGAAAATAATAATTTCTTAAGCCAGGGTATTAATTTTATCACATGTATTCCTTGATTTTCAAAAATACATTCATTCATTTGTTCATTCACTCACTCATTGATTCCAAATGATTCAACTTTCGACCCATGGAATGATAAAGGTTTGTAGTAGAGCATGGATTAAAAATTTAGATTATTCTATGTATGCAAAAGCTGAGTAGAAAGTGACGATCCCACACAGCCATGTTTACCTTCAGCCGAGGGGTGGGGAGAGGGGAAAAATAAACAGGAGCTGTGGGAAGAGGTGTTTTGTCATGTCAAAGCACGCCAGCTATGCTTTCTGAATTTTGAAAAGACATCCACTTCCTTATAAGGTATTCTTAGAGTTTGGAGGGGTATCATTATAATGGGTGGGATTGGGAATGGCGTGTTAATTTCAATAATGGATTTTTAAAAAACCACACCTTTGGGGAGAGGAGGCACAAGGAGTAGATGTTGTAGAATTCTTTGCTCCACGTTATTCCTGAATCTCAGTGCTGGGACCTTGAATTGAAGCGAAGTGGGTGGGGAAGGAAATTGGCAGATGTGCTGTATATTCCCACATTAAATTAGTCCACAGTGCTTGAGTGGGAGCAGGAGCTAGAATGCACAGAATTCTTTTTCTGTGCGCTCTGGTAGGCCGGTTGTCTGACCAATACAAAACCTAACCGTCCCCAGCCTGAGGATATTATGATTCTCTGTGGTTCTGTGGAAGAACTACATTCCATTACTTGGCACAGTGTATAATAGTAATGATGGTAGCAGCTGGCATTTCTGGGTAGCTGCTTTACTACGTATCCTCAGTGATGTTCAGTCCTTACTGGGACCCTAGGAAAACAGGGTGGGCACTGTTGTTATTCTCTTAAAAAAGGATTGTTTTTGCCCAACTGGTGTGGCTTAGTGGTTGATTCCATGTCAGGGCACATGCCCGGGTTGTGGGCTCGATTCCTAAAGGGGGTGTGCAGAAGGCAGCCATTCAATGGTTCTCTCACACCATTGATGTTTGTATTTCTCTCTCTCCCCCTTTCCTTTTCTCTCTGAAATCAATAAAAACAGGATTGTTTTTTTAAAAAGTTTTGTTACAATTAGAGGTTTCCTCCATTAAATAAGTGGAATCTTTTATATTACGTTGCAGAGATAAACATCTCCTCGTGCCCCCTCTCTCCAGCTTTAGCAGAGTAGCAAGTTGAGATTCTGTTGAAGTGCAGAGACATCAGAGAACTAGAGTACCTGTAAAGTCAGAGATTATCAGCTGGCCCCATGAGGGCTGATTCTGGCCTCTAGGTGGTTTTGTTTCACCTGGACCATTTTCAAAGAGCTGAATTTGGATGCTTCATAGATAGGCATATCCACCCCATAGTGATGCAGTCAGCAGCCTTTACTCCTTCCTGAGATTGCATGGCCCTGTGGGCATTTAGGTGGTGATCTCTGACACCTGCTCACATAATTCAAAGTGCTTCTCAGCCCTGGACCTACCCATCCCTCAATGGCTCAGTTAGATTGATGCCCTCAGAGTCCAGTTGGCTTCACACAGCTGTTCACAAAGACTATAGATCAGTGGTTCTCAACCTGTGGGTCGCGAACAGCTAGCAGGGTCTCCTAAGACCATCAGAGAAAACAGATATTTACATTAAGATTCATAACAGTAGTAAATTACAGTTATGAAGTAGCGACAAAAATAATTTTATGGTTGGGGATCACCACAACATAAAGAACTGTATTAAAGGGTTGCGGCATTAGGAAGGTTGAGAACCATTGCTGTAGATGGTACATCTGGATGTGTCATTTCCCTTAGTCTGCTGGAAAATTTTGCTTCTATGTGAAATCACTCCAGAGTGCCCAATGACACGTCCCTGTACTTTAGTGGCAGAGATGTGGCTCGAGGTTTTCAGATTTCCTCTTCATTTATTTCAATATCTGCATCATCTCTGGTTACCTATGCAAAGTTCCATCCACCAGAGAGGTTCCATATGTCCTGTAGGCGAAAGAACAAACAAATAAACACCCAAAACACAAACAAACAAAAAAATCACAAATCTTCAACAACACAGCCTATTTGAGAAAGTACAGTTTGCCATCTATCAAGATAGATTAAGATTTACTTTCCATGGAACACCGCAGATTACAAAGGCCAGTTGCTTTATTTTATAGATGAAGAGACTAAGAAGCAGGGAGGTAAAGGGACATTGCCACAATCACTCAGCCGGTCCTAGAATGGTTGGCTTTAAGTGAACCAAGCCCGTGACATGGGAAAGCCCATAGATAGGATTTACTGAGACTTCCCAAAAGCCTGTGCCCACCCTCCCCTCCTTTCCCCTGCAATACGGAGGAGACAGGCCAGTGGAATTTGAAGAGATGAGTTTTGTCAAAGGGAAGGAAGTCGTTTAGACAGAAGAAACAAAGGGTAGTGGGAAACAGGCGCTTCTTTGAACAGTCTTTAAATAGCGAGCATTATGTGGAGATTGGAGCTAAGATGGGTTTTCTTTAACATTTTTATCAGTGATCTGCAGCCCTGGGCACAGAGTGAACGTGCCAAGCTTTCAGGTGACACTAAGCCCTTTAGAAGGGAAATGGAGACATTGGAAATACACAGTAGGAAGGTGTCAGCCAGTGTAAAGTTACCAGTTGGGACTGTGGAATAATAATAATGGTGTAATGGTGTAGTTCTAGTTCGTGAAAGTAGAGGAGGAGGAGTCATAGAGGGGACTTGTCGCAACAGGTTCTGGCCTCACTCTCTTTCAAGGTCAGCCTGTCACTCTTGTGCCTGCAGCTGGGGGAGAGTGAGTAGAGGTTTCGCCAGCATAAACGTGTGTCAACGTTTTCCAGAGTCCAGTCCAGCAAATTTCACGTGAAGTTTAGCTAAAAGGCAAGTCAGACACATGGTGCTTTTAAAAGAAAATCATGGAAATGATGCAATGTTGGAAACAGAGGTTTTTGGCCAGGACATGTGTTCGGAAGAAGGAAGATACAATGATAATTGAAGAGTAAACCCATAGGTCTGAGGGAAACTCGGAAAGGCCAGTCATTTGGATCCTTGAAATCAATGACCAACTGTGAAAAGATGGGTACTGATGGAAACATTTGAGTAAGAGTTATGTATCTGCCGGGCTGTGCTATCTATTGTGAATGATCGATGGAGTCAGCAAAGAACTGGTATTCAGCCTAATGGTCAAGGAAGATAATAGCTAGGAATAAAATGTAGTTCAAAACCAAAACTCTGCTAGTAGGAGCACAGCCCTGAAGTGAGAAGACCTGTCTCTCATTATTTGTTTCTTGGTCAGGTTCTGTAGATTCCCCAAACTCATCCATTGTGTGATAGTCAGAAGAAAATATCAGCATGGCTACTAATGAGGATTAATTCAGAAAACACCTATCATAGCAGGTGATCAAATAGTGCTTGTTTTTTTAAGAGCCAAAGACATATCAGAAGGTATTGGGGAAATCGCTACATTCCTTAGGAAGCTGTGCAGGTAGGTGGGAGTCACCTGGTAGAAGAATCGCTCTTGGTTGTCACTAACTGAAAACGTCCCCTGGAAGAGCATTCTGGGAAATAGTTTGGCCTAGCCAAGTGGAGACATTGCAGTGCCACCAAGGGGCTTAGTGCATCATTGGTGATTAGCAGAGCCCAAATCACTGTAAACCCTGGTTCAGGAGGAACTCTGTTGAGTACAGATTTGGTAGTGATTCATGAGTCACAGAAATCAAAATCATCCTCAAAAGACAAAGGACTTGATGATGCTGAAGATGATTTCAGATTTGTCCCTTACTCTCTCAGGCACTTCCCAAAGATGGCGTGGCAAAAATAATTTAAGCCCAAAAATTTAGTTGCCAAAATGATGGTAATCATAATCATGTATTCCCTAAGGAGGTGCCCTGCCCTCATCCCAACCCCATGCCCGGGGGCAGATCCAGTCCAGAGGGCCCAGGCCGGTCCTGCTTACTGCTGAGGTTATCAGGTGAGAGTGAGGAAACTGGATAAGGCAGGCCTGGCCACCAGCCTCCCAGATGGTCAGAGCAGCTGTTCAGGGTCTGGAGGCCAGGTGAGCTGCTGCAGGAGCGGCCAGGCTGACTGGATGCTAATCTTGCCGAACTTGTAACTTGAAGAGGGTGTCGTCTGAGGAAGGTAAACAGATTCCAGGGAAAGATTATTTAAGGAGATGATGGACTCTTGGTAGGCGGTGATTGTGAAAGAAAAAACAACTAAGAGATTGGGGGCCCTTTGATTCTTTAGGTGTGGTCTTTAATCTGCTGGTTTCAGAATTGCCCATGGCATTCTTTAGAAATACAGTTTCTGGTACTGTCTTCTGGAATCAAATCTGGCTTTAATCAGTCCTACAGGTGATTTGTACTCTTACCTTTGGTTCAGTGGAATGCAACTGTATCCTGATGTTCCTTCAGCTGCAGCTGGTGGTTGATGTTAGGAAACAGATGTTAGAAACTCTCCGGGTGGATTTTGAAGAACTGGGAAGGAATTAAAGAATTGCTAAGTAAGTAAAATAGATATTCAGTGAGAGTAGTGGTGATGGGGCGAACAGAATGGACTAACCCAAAGTGCTGCAGAGATATTGGTGGGGTGTGTTTCCTCTATTTCAGAATACAACAGTTAAGCCTTTCAGTGAAACTTGAATAAGGCATAACAGATTATGCATAATGTAATGTATGTTTACATGCATATATAATAAACATAAGGGTATATGTCTATTATATAAAAATTTAGCATCATGTACATCTTTTTAAAAAAGTCATAACAGCTGCTTTAGGACCCTAAATTCTTAAACAAGACCTCTCTAGTCCCCCAGGCTTTGAAATTTCAGATTTAATCTTATAACATAAGAATTTTTCAAAACTGAGAATTACTGGGTTTCAGTAATTCTCTTTCCATTCTCTGACTTGTTGATTTCTATTGCAATTAGGTAAAGGTAAGATGAAACAAAGGTAAATTGAGAAAAATAAAATTTCAGCGAAGTGAAATTCCAAAATTGTGAAAACATTAAGATTTCTTTTCATGATTAGTTTTTTTATAAAAATATATTTTATTGATTTTTTTTACAGAGAGGAAGAGAGAGGGATAGAGAGTTAGAAACATCGATGAGAGAGAGACATTGATCAGCCACCTCCTGCACACCTCCTACTGGGGATGTGCCCTCAATCAAGGTACATGCCCTTGACCAGAATCGAACCTGGGACTCCTCAGTCCGCAGGCCGACGCTGTATCCACTGAGCCAAACCTGTTTCGGCAGTTTTTTTTTAAATAAAGACATTATTTTTATACTGTTTAATAGAATCCTTGATTCCAGCTACTAACCAGAAGCACAATATATTTGCAAAAAAATTGAAAGATAGAAAGGCTTATTTCTGGATAGCAGGTACCTTCATTTCCCAAACAAACTTCCGTGACTGCCTTCTTATTATACATTGAGAGATTTTTGTGCCTGAGATGCATGTGCACACTACTTGCCCATAATTTAATGTGCTCCCTCTTGTTCTGAGCGTGAAAGCATTATCCTGAGAGCTAATACATTTTTTCACAAAATAATATTCCCCTCTTATTTTTACAAATTTGGCTTGGAAGTAGTTTATCCACAGGAAGTTGGAAAATACCAGATATAGGAAGGTTGTATTCTTTACACCTGGTTGATTTTTAAAAGGGCATCTGAAATTATTTAACTGTTTTTCCTTTCTGATTTAATATTATTTTCTAGTTTGTAACATTGTATAATTATAACTACAGTACAATTAGAAATCCATTTAGAGCTTTGATGATCTGTAGAAGAATGAGAGAATTGAATGAGAGTCATCCTTTGATACTTGCATTTTCTAGAAACATTTTACCCCTGACCCAATGTATAAGTAATTGGGTTATAGAGCATTAAAATAAGTGGGAGAACCAATTTAGCTTTTGGTCATGGAGAATAAAATATATATGTGTATTTAATCGTTTAGAGTAGTGTTTGCCAATCTTGTGGAGATTAGCTAATCTTAGGCTCATTTGAGCATTGCACAGATTCTCCTCTTAGGTTTTCATTTAAGAAACACAGAACTTGGTAATGATAAAGGACATCACCATTCAATAACTCCAATGTCTCCTAAAAGAAACCAGATTGATCAGAACTTGAGCTGCGTCTTTGCAGACCCACCAGGTGTCTGCGTCCCATACTCACTCACATCCTTCACTTAACACACTCCAGCCACCACTTCACCCCTCCCCCTTTACTGGTTCGTAATATTCCTCCACAGGAATTTACTAGTTCCCCCATTCCATTGTTGAAGGTCATTGGATTGTTTCCCTTTTGGAATTGTTATGAACTGTGCTGCTGTTCCCATTTCTAGTACATGTATTAAGGACATTCTAGTATAAATCCTATGGACATTCTTACACATGGCTTTGACGAGTGTACTCATTTCTGCTGAGTATGTTTTATCCAACAGTTCTCCCAAAATTGTATTATTCCCAGAAAAATAAAAAGCAGATTTTAAGGCTGAAACACCTTAGGTACTTGATCTTGGTTTCATTTGCTCCCTATATTGAATTCAGTATTCACGTTTGAGCCCCTGAAGAAACATCCGTAAACACAAAAGCAAGCACTTAATGATCTTTCTTAATATTAATAATATGGATGACTACTTTCTTAATATTAATAACATTTATTGAGTACTTCATGGCAGGGCATAATTCTAAGCTCTTTCTTTGTGTTATGTCAGTTAATTCTTACAACAACTCTTAAGAGTTAGTGCTATTATTTCCCTGATTTTGCAGAATAGGAAACAGACACGGAGTCGTTGAGTAACTTGCCCAAGGTCACCCTGTGAGTGAGTGACAGAGCTGTGATGGGAATTTACACGGCGTGGCTGCAGCATCCACACACATGGAACCCTCTGCAGCTCCACTTTCCATCCAAATCCATTCCAACTGCTCCGCCCCTGCTTTCTGCTCTCTCATCTCTGGCCTGAAACACAGTGGCTTGGTGGAAAGCACAGGCTTTGGGTCAGACAGACTTGGATTTGAATTCTAGCTCCACCACTTGCTCTCGTGTGCCCTTGGATGGATTATTTATCCTCCCTAAGACTCAGTTTCTTCATGAACAGAAAGATCTGCTGAGGATTCAACTGGTTAGGAGACGGAAAGGCATGCTTTTTAGTGCCTGGCACTATTATTATCTGGCCTCATGACTTGTATCTCTACTATCCATCTGTTTATTAGGGTGTACATACCAATTCTCAGCGTCTTTCTTAAGGGTTGTTGCTTCATCATTGTCCTTTTATCAAAAATGTTTAATGGCTTACCATTGCCTAGAAGGCAAAGACCAGCATTCAGAGGCGTTTGAAGCATTGCAAGGCTCTATCTTTCTTAAGGGCCTTCTACTTCCTTCCACCAACCTTTCTTACTTGTCTGACTGGTCGTATTCTTTGTTGCTTGGCACCTGGGTTGCTCGGCCCTCCCTCTGTTCCTTGTCAGTTCTTGAAGCATCTCCCTTTTCCTTTCTCCCCGTCTGCCTTGGAGACTCAATTCTGGGCATTCATTGAACACAGTATTTCCTAAGTATAAAGCACATTATAAAATGCCAAAAGGATAAGATGTCACTCCTGCCCTGAATGGGATTTCTTTCCAGTCTGTAAGGGAAAACTAGATGGTCCCTTACAAATATCTCAACTTCAAGCTACACTGGCTTCCTTGCCATTCTCCAACAGCCCACCACACGCTTTCCTGCAGGCCCTTGTATCTGCTGAAGTATACATTCTTTCCTCAAATATCCACATGGCCAGCTCCTCTCTTCCTACAGATCTCCGCTCAGAGTTCACTTTATCAGGGACCCTGCTTGACCACCTCCCACTTCACTACTCTCCAAACATCTTTCTAATTTTATGTCAGTAAACTTACTTATTGACTTAGTTATTGCTTGGTATCCCCACTGGAAGGTAAGTTCCTTGGACAAGAACAGGGACTGGGATTTTTAGTTCACTGCTGTATCCTGGGTGCTGAGACCATCTGGTGTGTAGTAGTAGGTGCTCATTCAGTTCTGTTGAACAGGTGGATGAATAATTGAATGTATTTACTGGGATATTTCTAATATTTTACCAGCAAATTGGGTCTAAGTTGGTTTAGTTTGTAAGAGGTTAAGGAATCATCACAGTAATAGAATTTGACAGGTTTTGTAGTGATTTCTAGTCAACAGATTTTGTGCTGTTTCCATGAATGTATTAGGATATAGGAGGCCATATATTTTCTGTAGCCATCATTTTAAGAAAAAGCCTGCTGAGCTTTGTGTTTAAGGAGGAATTTTTCTGTAGGAATCATGGCCTCTGGGGATGGCCTTATGCCTGGCACAATAATTGACTCTTCTGAACTGGAGTCCTTTCTTGGTTGTATGCCTCTGAGTTCTTGTTTCCTAATTCTAATGAGATCCTTTTAAATTCTTAAACATAAAATAAAAGGAAAAACGTGTTTATAGCAGCCTTTTCCAGAAAATGGAGGGAATGAGGATTCTCCCTGATGTGGGAATTATAGTTCTGTCTTCTTTGTCCCCATACCTACACAGTGGGCTTCTTTCTATCTGGGTGTAGTCGGTTGTCCCTTTGGGTCTTCATTTTCTTCTCTAGGAAGTTGCACTTTCTGCCTTAAAGTTTATCATGGGCTGTGGGATGTAGAGGACTGCCTTGCAGAGACTGGGGCATTTCGAAAAGGACAGCTTTATAAAAGAAGAAAGGACATCTAAAATTATTTCAAATTGTACTCAACAAGAGGAAGCTCTAGTCCTTTCATCCCACAGCCGAAGAAGGCTTTCAAAGGAGGAATTGTAGAGACGTTTTCCATGCCTCTGAGACTGACAGGCACAGTTTTGGCAGAAATCTCAGCCTAGGAAGACTCTGGATTCCTGGGCCGTGAGATGTTTGCTGGTTTGGGATCTTATCTTTGGCAGTTGTGTCTCCACTTGGTGTCCTCAACTGCTTTTGAAGATTCTGCAGGAGGAAAGTATTCATTTCCAGCAGTAAAAATGCAGAAAGTGGTTAGCGGATTCATGTTGGAATGTGTTTACAACTTTCTGTAGTTTTTTTCTTCCTTCCATTTTTTCCTTTGAGATGTATGCTCTAAAAAAACTGCAAGCAGTGGCAATTTGCTACACAGGCACATGTTGTCATGAAAGAGCCTTTGACTAATATTGGAAGACTTGGCAAGTCACCTCGCCTCACCAAGTCTCTACTTCCTGAGGGGTAGGTGGGAAATTGTAGTGACTGTCTTAAAGCGTGGTTGCAAATATGAAACGATGTGAATTATGACCCATGAAAACAACTCCCAAATTGGAAAGCACTGTTATTATTAAAGATTATCGAATCTTTTGGGTTTTTTTTTAACATCCAAATTGATTAAAATTTCAATTGTGAAGAATTCAAGTGTGCCAAGCTTTGCCTGGACACGTGTGTATGTGTGTGTGTGTGTGTGTTATTTCTTTCAGAGTGCCCTAGGAACAAATTAAAGTTGCTTCCAGCCAGTCTGTAACTAACTGGCTGGACATAAAGAAGGCCACATCATAGATGGCTGCCAAGATGTAATGGAAATGTAACGCTGGTCTAATGGAAACGTACAGCGAACACCTCCTGTGTGCTAGAGATTGAGGAGGGAATACAAAACAAAAGAAGCTTTTAAAGTAGCCAAAGAAGCAAAAATAGATCTATATAGTTAAATCAATACTTAGTCAATGCCATTTTTAGAGTTAAAAAATGCAACGGAAACACAGAGAGTGGAATGAATTATTCCAATTCGGTGGCTGGAGAAAGACATTTTATTTTGCAGTACCTGGAGTTTATGTGATTTGGGGATTTTTCTTTTTTTTTTTTTTTTTTTCTGCTGAGTCCAATATTGTTCTGTGCCAGCTATTTGGGTGGCTAACTTCCAAAAAAACATTCTTTTTACCCACTTGGTTTCTCTGTGTCAGTAGACAATCAAAATGCTTTTTGCATAGTTACCAAAGTTAAGGTCTTCTACTAGGTCTGTGAATTATGGAGCAAAAAGGGGTGGTCTCTGCCTTCAGGATATGCATGGCCTGATAGAAATGAGAAATGTGTGGATAGATGGTTGTTCACATGGGGTAGTAAAGTGTCAAGAGTCCAAACACAGGATTTGCTGAAAACAGATAAAAGATTCTCAGCCCATCACTGTGCATAGAAAAAAATCATAATCACTGACAGATCATTCCCTTAGACTTACCTTAGACTGCAGGTCCTCACAGCTGGAAGATATCCCCTTGGCCTGGCTCATCACTTGCTTTCTGGCCAATCTAGAATCATAGGTTGTTTCTTGAGTGCGACAGGTGTGTCTGAGTTGGGTAGAGACTAGCACATTCCATTTGTAAGAGCTGAAGAAGGCCTCTTCTTTGTGCTGTCCTTCTCTGATGGTGGGAAACTGGCCTAAAGAAGGTAGAGTCCTAGCACCCAGTGGTCTCCCACTCACCTCCATCTATACTATTTTCTGGTCACCACCCGTGATCAGATATCCTGCATATCTAGCCATCTGACTTAATATGGGCTGGGAACTCCTATTTCTATCATAGTGTCTAAGGATTTATTTGATTACTGAATTTCATTCCATCATCCATTTGTCAGACATTTGTTAAGCCCATAGTATTTCCTGCTCATTTCTAGGACTTGACATCATCAACAGAAGAAGTGGCTTCATTGGGTGTGTGTGTTTTTTTTTTAAATTTTTTAAATTAACTGTTTGAGAGAGAGAGGAAGTGGGAGAGAGAGAGAGAGAGAGAGAGAGAGAAGCACTGAAATGTTGTTTCACTTATTTGTGCATTCATTGGTGTTGATTCTTATATGTGCCCGGACCAGGGATCAAACTTGCAACCTTGGCATATCAGGATGACACTCTAACCAGCTTAGCTACCTGGCCAGGGTAGAAGTGGTGTCTTTTGCAATTGTTCACTTGTTTAATTAGGAATTACAAGGAAGGACTCATGCTTATCCACAGAGATGATCCTCTTGCCTCATATTTATTGATTTTTATTTATTTTCTCCTTCAGACCAGACATATTGCTAACAACAGTACTGTGCTTCCATTTGCCAGCTCACCAAAATTTGAAGGATGTTATGCAAACATCTTAGCCACGAAGCTGGCTCTTTACCAGGAAGACAGATCTTTAGGCAGTTGACTCACCCAACTTCCAAATGCAGTTTACTAGTAAGCTCCCCTTCCCCACAGTGGAATTGTAGGTAATATTAAGAACACATGATGTTCAGGGCAGGCAGGTATGTGGTTTGAGCTGATGAATCAAGCCATACTTATTTTGAGTGTAAGGGAGGGGATCTGGCATCATATGGTACCTTGGTAATGCAGAGGAGTGGCTTTGGCTGTGGGGATCCACATGGAGCCTTGCTCCTCCTTGGTCTGTGCTCCATTTCCCCCCAAGAGGCTTTATTTTACGCTTTTGTTGATCTTTGGCTGTGATTCATCCCCAAGTTATTTCTTTGCTGCTTGGGAGCTCAGAAAGCAGTTTACAAAACTCACATGTAAACAAATGGTCCACACTGAAGGAGTATTTTTATTTTGGTAAGATCATTTTTTTAAGAACAGGTTTTAGGCTTACAACAAAATTGAGGGAGAGCTATATAGATTTTCCATGTTCTCCTCCCCACTCCCAGGTATAGTCTGCCCACTTAACATCACTCACTAGAATTTTCACCAAGAATGACCTATGTGATACACCCATTTTACAGTAAGTCTTGAAGTCGGGTAGTTTATATTAGCGTTCACTCTTGGTGTTGTATATTCTATGGGTTTAGACAAATATATGACATATATTCATCATTATAATGCCATAAAGAGTATTTTCAGGCCCTAAGTATCTTCTGTGCTCTGTCTGTTCGTCCTCCTCAAACCCCAACTCCTGGCAGCCACTGTCTCTATAGATTTCCTTTCTCCAGAATGTCATCTAGTTAGAGTCGTACAGTACGTAGCCTTTCCTGATTGGTTTCTTTCATTTAATAATATGCACTTAAGACTCCTCCTTGCCATTTCATGGCTTGATAACTCAGTTCTTTTTAATGTGGAATAACATTCTGTTGTCTAGCTGTACCTCTCAGTTTGTTTCTGTATTCACCTATTGAAGGACATTTGGTTGCTTCTAACTTTTGGCAATTGTGAATGAAGCTGTTATAAACATCTATGTGTTTTGTTTTTGCTTATCCTCACCTGAGGATATTTTTTCCATGGATTTTTAGAGGGAGTGGAAGGTGTGGACGGGGAGAAACATTGATGTGAGAAAGACACACTGATTAGTTGCCTTCTGATGAAGTGTCTGTTAAGGTCTTTGGCCCATTTTTTAAATTGGGTTATTTGTTTTCTTACTGCTGCATTTTAAGAGATCTTCCTGTGTTTGGGTCGGGTCTTCATCAGATGTGTCTTTTGCAAATAGCTCTTCCTCGCCTGTGGCTATCTTCCAATTCTCTTGATCCTGCCTTTGGCAGAGGGGAAGTTTTTAATTTTAATGAAGTCCAGTCTGTTAGTAATTTCTTTCATGGATTGTGTCTTTTCTGTTGTATCTAACATGTCATTTCCATTCCCAGGCCCATCTAGATTTTTCTCCTGTTATCTAGTATAGTGGTCGTCAACTGGTGGTCTGCGACCACTGGTGGTCATGAGATCTGAAAGATTGATGACTGCTGACCTAGTAGGTTTAAGGTTTTTGTGGCTTTGCATTTATGTTTGTCTTCCATTTTGAGTTAATTTTGGTGAAAGGTATAAGATTTGGTCTAGATTTTTTTTTAAATATATTTTTATTGGTTTTTTACAGAGAGGAAAGGAAAGGGATAAAGAGTTAGAAACATCGATGAGAGAGAGAGACATCAATCAGCCGCCTCCTGCACGCCCCCCTACTGGGGATGTGCCTGCAACCAGGTTACATGCCCTTGACCGGAATCGAACCTGGGACCTTTCAGTCCGCAGGCCAACGCTCTATCCACTGAGCCAAACTGGTTTCGGCTAGATTTGCCTTTTTTTGCATATGAATTTACATTTCTTCCAATGCCCTTTGATGAAGAGACTGCCCCATTGAGTCACCTTTGTTCCTTAGTCAAAGATCAGCTCACTTGTATTTATGGAGGTCTGTGTCTGGGCTCTCTGAAATTCTGTTCCATTGTCCATTCTTTCACCAGTACCACACTGTCTTGATTACTGCAACTTTACAGTAAGTCTTGAAGTTGGGTAGCATCATTCCTTCACCTTTGTTGTTCTGCAGTATTGTGTTGGTTATTCTAAGTCCTTGAAGGAGTGTTTTTTGTTTTAACCCTTTGTCTAAACACAAAGAGCTTCTTCAAGCTTCCTTATTGATGTGCAATGGGTTACATTTCTGAAAGGTAAGATTATTAGATGTTATTTCCACGGTATTTTTTTCATACCGTGGAAATAACATCTAATAATCTTACTGTGAGGTGAAGAATCTCTCTCCCTTCCTCTGTTTCTGTCAGCATTTTGTCTATTTGGAAATGCTTATTGAGTTTTTATATAGTGACATTAAATGCTAAGACCCAGTTCCCAGCCTGGACGGAGGGTATGGTGGAGTGCTGAATCAGGACATGGAACTTTTCCTTGACGAGGGTTATTAGGGGTTTTGTTTTGTTGAGGTAAGATTCATGTACCATGCTGCTGGCATGCAGGAGGCCTGGCAGAGGGGTCCTTTGATGGGCTGGTGGAGAGGGTTTGGGAAGCGTGACAAAAGGAGATACATTTCATCTGGGCTTTGAAGGATGAGTAGATGACCCTGCACATGGAGGAGGGTGGGCAAGAGCATGAGGCAGAGGAAACGGGGAGGAGGCAGGGATGAATATGGTAGGTATTGGGAAGCACAGGTATTTATTACAACTCAAGCATGTGGCAGGGGGTGGGGGGGAGGCAAGAATTTAGAAAGTAGTTTTGAGTGGGTCATGAAGACTGTGAGGTGCTGGATCCGGACTTGGAACCTTTTCCTGATGAGCATTGTTAGATGTTTGTTTTGTTGAGGTAATACCCATGGAACATTCACCATTGTGAAGTACACAGTTCGGTGGTTTTTAGTATAGTCACAGAATTTGTGCAACTAGCACCCATGTCTGATTTCAGAATGTTAGCGGTCATCATTCCCAGTCCCCCCCCCACCCCCCCCCCAGCCTGTGGCAAATCCATGCAGACAGAAAGTAGCTTAGTGGTTGCCACAGACTAGGTGGCGGGGGCTGGGGGGGGGGGTCGGTTCATGTGGTAGCATGTATCAATATCTCATTCCTTTTTATGGCTAAATAATATTGTTTTATTGTATGGCTAGATCAACTTTTGGTCATAAGTTGGTGGACATTTGGCTAGATTCTCCTTTTTTTCTATGATGAACAATGTTACTATTCGTGTACAAGTTTCTGTGTGAACACGTGTTCTCAATTCTCGTGGGTATATACCTAGGCGTGGAATTGCCTGGTCATGTAGTAACTCCATCTTTTTAACTTTTTGAGGAACTGCCAGACTGTTTTTCCAAGTCTCTGGAGATT